>LR738715.1:405336117-405353464 GCA_902687465.1 Secale cereale
ACATAAAGATTGATATATTGTATGACTATATTTGGACACCGGAAGTGTTCCGGGTGTTATCGGGTAAAACCGGAGTGCCGGAGGGGGTTACCGGGACCCCCCGAGGGAGTATGGGCCATAGTGGGCCTTGAGGGAATAGAGAGAGGCAGCCCATAGGGCTGGCCGCACCCTCCCCCTAGGAATCCTAGTTGTACTAGGAAAGGGGGGAGGCGCCCCTCTTCTTCCTTCTCCTCTCCTCCTTCCTTTCCTACTCCTAGTAGGAATGGGAAGGGAGATTCCTATTCCTACTAGGAGTGGGAATCCTACTCCTGGCGCGCCATACTTGGCCAGCCGCACCTCCCCCCTTGCTCCTTTATATACGGGGGCAAGGGGGCACTCAAAGACACACAAGAAACATTGTTCTAGCCGTGTGCGGTGCCCCCTCCACAGAAACACACCTCGGTCATACCATTGCTGAGCTTAAGCGAAGCCCTGCGCCGGTAGCTTCATCATCTCCGTCACCATGTCGTCGTGCTGACAAAACTCTCCCATGAAGCTCAACTGGATCAAGAGATCGTGGGACGTCATCAAGCTGAACGTGTGCTGAACACGGAGGTGCCGTACGTTCGATGCTTGATCAGGTGGATCGCGAAGAAGTTCAACTACATCAACCGCGTCACTAGACGCTTCCGCTTTCGTTCTACGAGGGTACGTAGACACACTCTCCCCTCTCATTGCTATGCATCTAATAGATAGATCTTGTGTGATCGTAGGATTTTTTTTGACATACTACGTTCCCCAGCACTCTTGTGAAACCTGGATTCCTTCGTCAAGGCTATTGCTCCAGTGTTGTCACAAAAGATTTTCATTGGACCCGATGCACTAGGTATTACACCTAGATCGGATATGAACTCCTTCATCCAGACTCCTTCATTTGCTGCTTCCGAAGTAGCTATGTACTCCGCTTCGCATGTTGATCCCGCCACGATGCTCTTCTTGGAACTGCACCAACTGAGAGCTCCACCGTTCAATAAAAATACATATCCGATTTGTGACTTAGAGTCATCCGGATCAGTGTCAAAGCTTGAATCGACGTAACCATTTACGATGAGCTCTTTGTGACCTCCATAAATGAGAAACATATCCTTTGTCCTTTTCAGGTACTTTAGGATGTTCTTGACTGTTGTCTAGTGATCCACTCCTGGATTACTTTGGTACCTCCCTGCTAAACTTATAGCAAGGCACACATCAGGTCTGGTACACAACAATGCATACATGATAGATCCTATGGCTGAGGCATAGGGAATGACTTTCATTTTCTCTCTATCTTCTGCATTGGTCGGGCATTGAGTCTTACTCAACTTCACACCTTGTAACACAGGCAAGAACCCTTTCTTTGACTGGTCCATTTTAAACTTCTTCAAAACTTTATCAAGGTATGTGCTTTGTGAAAGTCCAATTAAGCATCTTGATCTATCTCTATAGATCTTGATGCCTAATATATAAGCAGCTTCACCTAGGTCTTTCATTGCAAAATTCTTATTCAAGTATCCTTTTATGCCGTCCAAAAAATTCTATATAATTTCCAATCAACAATATGTCATCCACATATAATATCAGAAATGATACAGAGCTCCCACTCACTTTCTTGTAAATGCAGGCTTCTCCAAAAGTCTGTATAAAACCATATACTTTGATCACTTCATCAAAGCGTATATTCCAACTCCGAGATGCTTGCACGAGTCCATAGATAGATTGCTAGAGCTTACACACTTTGTTAGCACCCTTAGGATCGACAAAACCTTCTGGTTGCATCATATACAATTCCTCTTTGAGGTATCCATTAAGGAATGCAGTTTTGACATCCATTTGCCAGATTTCATAATCATAAAATGCGGCAATAGCTAACATCATTCGGATAGATTTATGCATCGCTATGGGTGAGAAAGTCTCATCGTAGTCAACTCCTTGAACTTGTTGAAAACGTTTCTCAACAAGTCGAGCTTTGTAGACAGTAACATAACCATCGGTGTCTGTCTTCCTCTTGAAGATCCATTTATTTTCAATGGCTTGCCGACAATCGTGCAAGTCAACCAAAGTCCACACTTTATTCTCATACATGGATCCCATCTCAGATTTCATGGCCTCAAGCCATTTTGCGGAATCTGGGATCATCATCACTTCCTCATAGTTCGTACGTTCATCATGGTCTAGTAACATGACTTCCAGAACTGGGTTGCCGTACCACTCTAGTGCGGAACGTACTCTGGTTGACCTATGAGGTTCATTAGTAACTTGATCCGAAGTTTCATGATCATCATCATTAGCTTCCTGGCTGATTGGTGTAGGAATCACTGTAACTAGTTTCTGTGAGGTACTACTTTCCAATTCGGGAGAAGGTACAATTACCTCATCAAGTTCTACGTTCCTCCCACTCACTTCTTTCGAGAGAAACTCTTTCTCTAGAAAGGATTCATTCTTAGCAACGAAAATCTTGCCTTCGGATCTGTGATAGAAGGTGTACCCAACAGTTTCCTTTGGGTATCCTATGAAGACACATTTCTCCGACTTGGGTTCGAGCTTATCAGGTTGAAGCTTTTTCGCATAAGCATCACAGCCCCAAACTTTAAGAAACGGCAACTTTGGTTTCTTTCCAAACCACAGTTCATAAGGCGTCGTCTCAACGGATTTAGATGGTGCCATATTTAACGTGAATGCAACTGTCTCTAAAGCATAACCCCAAAACGATAGTGGGAAATCGGTAAGAGACATAATAGATCGCACCATATCTAATAAAGTACGGTTACGATGTTCGGACACACCATTACGTTGTGGTGTTCCGTGTGGCGTTCGCTATGAAACTATTCCATATTGTTTTAAATGAAGACCAAATTCATAAATCAAATATTCGCCTCCACGATCAGATCATAGAAACTTTATTTTCTTGTTACGATGATTCTCTACTTCACTCTGAAATTCTTTGAACTGTTCAAATGTTTCAGACTTGTGCTTCATTAAGTAGATATACCCATATCTGCTTAAATCATTAGTGAAGGTTAGAAAATAACAATACCCGCCATGAGCCTCAACACTCATTGCTCCACATACATCAGTATGTACGATTTCCAATAAATCAGTTGCTCGCTCCATTGTTCCGGAGAACGGAGTTTTAGTCATCTTGCCCATGAGGCATGGTTCGCAAGCACCAAGTGATTCATAATCAAGTGATTCCAAAAGTCCATCAGTATGGAGTTTCTTCATGCGCTTTACACCAATATGACCTAAACGGCAGTGCCACAAATAAGTTGCACTATCATTATCAACTTTGCATCTTTTGGCTTCAATATTATGAATATGTGTATCACTATGATCGAGATCTAACAGGAATAGACCACTCTTCAAGGGTGCATGACCATAAAAGATATTACTCATAAAAATAGAACAACCATTATTCTCTGATTTAAATAAATAACCATCTCGCAACAAAGAAGATCCAGATATAATGTTCATGCTCAACGCTGGCACCAAATAACAATTATTCAGGTCTAAAACTAATCCCGAAGGTAGATGTAGTGGTAGCGTGCCGACGGCGATCACATCGACTTTAGAACCATTTCCCACGCGCATCGTCACCTCGTCCTTAGCTAATCTTCGTTTAATCCGTAGCCCCTGTTTCGAGTTACAAATATTAGCAACCGAACCAGTATCAAATACCCAGGTGCTACTACGAGTATTAGTAAGGTACACATGTGTATCGAATATACCTTTGTTTACTTTGCCATCCTTCTTATCCGCCAAATACTTGGGGCAGTTCCGCTTCCAGTGTCCAGTCCCTTTGCTATAGAAGCACTGAGTTTCAGGCTTGGCTCCAGACTTAGGTTTCTTCATGGGAGTAGCAACTATCTTGCTATTCTTCTTGAAGTTCACCTTCTTTCTCTTGCCCTTTTTCATGAAACTAGTGGTCTTGTTAACCATCAACACTTGATGCTCCTTTTTGATTTCTACCTCCACAACTTTGAGCATAGCGAAGAGCTCGGGAATTTTCTTCTATATCCCATGCATATTATAGTTCATCACGAAGCCTTTATAGCTTGGTGGTACTGATTGAAGAACTCTATCAATAACACTATCTTCCTCCACTTTGCAACCAAGTTGAGTCATATGATTGTAGTAGCCAGACATTCTGAGCAAGTGTTCACTGATAGAACAGTTCTCCTCCATCTTGCACCTGTAGAACTTATTGGAGACTTCATATCTCTCAAATCGGGCATTTGCTTGAAATATTAACTTCAACTCTTGGAACATCTCATATGCTCCATGACGTTCAAAATGTCTTTGAAGTCCCGATTCTAAGTCATAAAGCATGGCACACTGAACTATCGAGTAGTCATCTGAACGATCTTGCCAGACGTTCATAACGTCTGGAGTTACTCCTGCAGCAGTCTTGTCACCTAGCGGTGCTTCTAGGACATAATTCTTCTGTGCAGCAATGAGGATAATCCTCAAGTTACAGACCCATTCCATGTAGTTGCTACCATCATCTTTCAACTTAGCTTTCTCTAGGAACATATTAAAATTCAAGGTAACGGTAGCATGGGCCATTGATCTACAACAACATAGATAAGCAAAAACTATCAGGACTAAGTTCATGATAAATTAAAGTTCAATTAATCATATTACTAAAGAACTCCCACTTAGATAGACATCCCTCTAGTCATCTAAATGATCACATGATCCAAATCAACTAAACCATGTCCGATCATCACGTGAGATGGAGTAGTTTTCAATGGTGAACATCTTATGTTGATCATATCTACTACATGATTCACGCTTGACCTTTCGGTCTCCAGTGTTCCGAGGCCATGTTTGTACATGCTAGGCTCGTCAAGTTTAACCCAAGTATTCTGCATGTGCAAAACTGTTTTACACCTGTTGTATTTGAACGTAGAGCTTATCACACCCGATTATCACGTAGTGTCTCGGCATGATGAATTTTCGCAACTGTGCATACTTAGGGAGAACACTTGTACCTTGAAATTTTTTGTATGGGATCATCTTATAATGCTACCGCCATACTAAGCAAAATAAGAAGCATAATAAGATAAAAATCACATGCAATCAAAATATGTCACATGATATGGCCATCATCATCTTGTGCTTTTGATCTCCATCTCCAAAGCATCGTCATGATATCCATCATCACCGGCTAGACACCATGATCTTCATCGTAGCGTCATGGTTGTCTCGACAACTATTGCTACTACTACTATCACTAACTCATAGTTATGAAGTAAAGCAATTGCATGGCCTTCGCAATTCATACAATAAAGAGACAACCATAAGGCTCATGTCGGTTGTCGACAACTTTACAAAACATGATCATCTCGTACAATAACATATAACTCATCACCTCTTGACCATATCACATCACAACATGCCCTGCAAAAACAAGCTAGACGTCCTCTACTTTGTTGTTGCAAATTTTACGTGGCTACTACGGGCTTAGCAAGAACCATTCTTACCTACGCATACAAAAAACCACAACGGTTTTTCGTCAAGTGTGTTGTTTTAACCTTCACAAGGACCGGGTGTAGCCACACTTGAGTCAACTAAAGTGAGAGAGACAGACACCCGCCGGTCACCTTTAAGCAACGAGTGCTCGTAATGGTGAAACCAGTCTCGCGTAAGCGTACGTGTAATGTCGGTCCGGGCCGCTTCATCTCACAATACCGCCAAATCAAAGTATGACATGCTGGTAAGCAGTATTACTAATATCACCCACAACTGATTGTGTTCTACTCGTGCATATCATCTAAGCATAGACGTGGCTCATGATGCCACTGTTGGGGAACGTAGTATTTAAAAAAAATCCTACGATCACGCAAGATCTATCTAGGAGAAGCATAGCAACGAGAGGGGAGAGTGTGTCTACATACCCTCGTAGACCGAAAGCGAAAGCATCTAGTGATGCGGTTGATGTAGTCGAACGTCTTTCTGATCCAACCAATCCAAGCACCAAACGTATGGCACCTCTGTGTTCAGCACACGTTTAGCTCGATGACGTCCCACGAGCTCTTGATCCAGTTGAGCGTCACAGGAGAGTTTCGTCAGCATGACGGCGTGGTGATGGTGATGATGAATCTACCGGCGCAGAGCTTCGCCTAAGCACTGCAACGATACGGCCGAGGTGCATATCTGTGGAGCGGGGCACCACGCACGGCTAAAACTGATGTTAACCTGTGTGTTCTAGGGTGCCCCCTGCCGCCGCATATAAAGGAGCAAGGGGGAGGCCGGCCGGCCCTAGTGGCGCGCGGGGAGAGGAGGTGTCCTCATCTTAGTAGGAGTAGGACTCCCCTTTCCTACTCCTACGAGGAGGGGGAAAGGAAGGAGGAGAGGGAGAAGGAAATGGGGGCACCGCCCCTCTTTCTCTAGTCCAATTCGGACCAGAGGTGGAGGGGCACGCGGCCTGCCCTGACTGGCCCTCTCTGTCTCCACTAAGGCCCATGTGGCCCATTAGTTCTCCCGGGGGGTCCCGGTAACCCTCCGGCACTCCGGTTTTCTCCGAAATCACCCGGAACACTTCCGGTGTCCGAATATAGCCGTCCAATATATAAATATTGATGTCTCGGCCATTTCGAGACTCCTCGTCATGTTCGTGATCAGATCCCGGACTCTGAATGACCTTCGGTACATCAAAACACATAAACTCATAATATCGATCATCATCGAAAGTTAAGCGTGCGGACCCTACGGGTTCGAGAACTATGTAGACATGACAGAGACTCATCTCCGGTCCATAACCTATAGCGGAACCTGGATGCTCATATTGGTTCCTAAATATTCTACGAAGATCTTCATCAGTCAAACCGCATAAAAACATACGTTGTTCCCTTTGTCATCGGTATGTTATTAGCCCGAGACTCGATCGTCGGTATCATCATACCTAGATCAATCTCATTACTAGCAAGTCTCTTTACTCATTCTGTAATACATCATCTTGTGACTAACTCATTAGTCATTTGGTTGCAAGGCTTATTATGATGTGTATTACTGAGAGGGCCCAGAGATACCTCTCTAACACTCGGAGTGAAAAATCCTATTCTCGATCTATGCCAACACCACGAACACCTTCAGAGACACCTATAGAGCATCTTTATAATCACCCAGTTACGTTGTGATGTTTTATAGCACACAAGGTGTTCCTCCGGTATTCAGAAGTTGCATAATCTCATTGTCATAGGAACATGTATAAGTCATGAAGAGAGCAATAGCAGTAAAACTAAATGATCAAGTTGCTAAGCTAACAGATGGGTCTTGTCCATCACATCATTTTCCTAATGATGTGACCCCGTTGATCAAATGACAACTCATGTCTATGGTTAGGAAACATAACCATCTTTTATCAGTGAGCTAGTCTAGTAGAGGCATACTAGGGACGCTCTGTATTGTCTATGTATTCACGCATGTACTAAGTTTCCGGTTAATACAATTCTAGCATGAATAATAAACATTTATCATGATATAAGGAAATACAAATAACAACTTTATTATTGCCTCTAGGGGCATATTTCCTTCAAATTCCTCTTGTATGCTCTAGACTACTGATAACTAACCGTCTGGAAGATCACAATCTTCAAAGGTAACAAGCATCGGTTCCACACAAGAACACTTTCTTTAGTGATGCTCAATCACTTAGGGGTTTTAGGTGTTGGTTTTTGGTTTGTTCCTCACTTGATGATTTTCGCTCAAAGTCCTCGGAGGATGGGTTGCTCTAATGACAAGTGTCAGTTTCTCTCAGAGCATCCAACCAACTAGTGGTTGTGGGGGCGGCTATTTATAGCCTAGGGAGTAGCCCGACATGATAAGACATAAATGCCCTTTTAATGGTATGACCGTTAGGTGGATAGGATATTTTGGGACAGATGGCACATAGCACAACAATGGTCGAAAATTTAGCTCTCAAATTCCTCAGGGCCATCATATTCCTCACTTGTAGACAATCCACACTAGTGAATTCCTGACTCCTCAGTCAGAACAAATTCCTCAGAGAACAGAAGAACTTCATCTTTGTCACTGAAGAAATTGACTGAACCGTATGAGATTTCTGATGGCTTCACTCGAAGGGGTTGGGTAGTGTAGGCTTTGAGTTGAGCATCACATGGAAATATGTTTCCTGAGTTTTACCACGACCCCCTTTAACAGTACGGTGTTTCCTATTACTCAAGATAGAGAAAATGAAACTATGAAAACAAAAGTCTTCACGCTTCATAATCCTCGCACGAATATCCAAGTCTTCAAGGTCACACCAATTTCCCCATTTTCAATGTCTTCAAGAAAATCAAAGTATTCAAATGAAGACATACATTTTTAGGGGTCGGCTTTCTTCATAAATATCAAACTCCTCATAGACTTATAGTACATGTGTACACTCAAAAACACAATAGTCCATTAACCTATAAGTCTTCAATACACCAAAATCACTAAGGGGCACTAGATGCACATACACTACTGACAACGGAACAATGAACGATGATGATGGACTCCAATCCGCAGGGACGCTGGCTGGAATGTTTATCCTAGATCACGAACACGGAACCACACCAAAACAAGCAAGCAACCCAGGCACGACATGGAAACTGGCATGACACGCCAGGTGAGTACATTGAATGTACAGGCAAGTTCACAATAACCAAAAGCAGTCAGGACAAACAACAGCATGGCATTAGCACGTTAAATTAATCATGAGCATGATACTAATAGAACAACATGGCATGCACCAACTGATCATGATACAACTAGAACAAGCATACCATGAGCATATGAACATGATGATACTACATGAAAAAAGTTAATATGAGCATGCACCAACTTACTCTTGCTCGGCGGTTACCTCGTAACCAATCTCATGCATCAACTTGTCAACTTCGGTAGCCACGATACCACTGTGATCATCTCGTGATCACATAAAGATCAACCAACTTCGGTACCCATAATACCTTCGTGATCCTCTCTCGATCACAACTAGTCTCTTTCTCATCATCGAACCAGGGTTATAATTAAGCAAGTTATTATTATTGTTAGCTCATAGTGTGATCGACTACGAACTGGGCCCATATGTGTGGGCATGTCTATCGATAGGTTAAAACACACTCTGCAGAGGTTAGCACATTGTACCCATACCCCAGAACCCATGGCCTCGCACTCCCATACGTGTGGACCAACGGCGTCCCGACAAAATTGATCTACTACCATGAAACTCTCCCGGCCACTCCGACCAACTCCCCTCTGGGCTAAGCTATGGGTGGCCCCGTGTCTACCAAAGATATCAACGGCCACCGTCGTGGCAAAACATAAATAGTCCCAAATGGGGACAAGGTATACCAATCACAACAACAGGCACACAAGGCTTATGTCCACCAACCTGATCAGGGTAGCGCGCGGGCATTGGAGACTCAATGAGGGCCCTGAGTGTGTGCTCCGTCCAACTGGCGCTCTTGAAGATAGACATCATCTTTTCTTCCAATGCAACTTCAGTGTTCATGTGTGGAACTACCTACAAATCACTTGGAAGGATAGTGAGGATATGGTGGACATAGCGTGTCATGCTAGGAAGGATTCCAGCAAACCTTTTTTTGTGGAAGTGGTATTTACTGCCTCGTGGAATATCTAGAAGGTTAGGAATGACATGGCTTTCAGGAATATCAGACCTTCTTTCAGGACCTGGAGATATGGTTTTGTTTGTGACCGTACCCTAATCTCTCATAGAATCAAGAAGAAATGTAGGGATGCTCTGTTAAAGTGGATTGATTTCTTTCCTCTTTGAGAGGTTCTTCTTTTTCCTCTTATGTATCTAATAGGTATAGATTTTTCTTCTCATTTGTACAGTTTAGGTAGCTTTTTCTGCCTTTTGATTACCTTGAGGTAGTTATGTACTGTTAATATTTTTGGTAATAAAATGCTGTGGGGTGCAAGCCCCGCAGTCTTCATGGTAAAAAAAAACCTTCCCTTGTTGGAGGCACCGGCGAGAGGCATGAAAATAGTCCCAGTTAGGGCCTTCCCATAAAAGGCAAGTGTGGTTGCACTAGTCAGCATTATAAGGTGGCACCATGACTCAGCCAACAGTTGTTCAAGTTCATTATTATCTGGTTAAACTGGAAGTCAATAAGCTGAGTCATATTAAAGTAACATGATGCAACTACAATGGATGAGCATGATACCAACATGAGCATGGATGTGCAACCGTAATAAATCATTGATCATAACAACAATGAAGCTGATAGCCAAATCAGCATGGCATGCCGACGAGCATAAAACTACACATGACCATAGCATGACCACTAGCATCAGAAATAAATACTATGCAAGAACATGACAATAAATACTACCGAGTAAGCATTTAACCAACTAGATGCAAAGAAACATGCATATCAATAGTACTTGGTAATCGACCATAGTCATGCAACGAACAACATTACCAACACCAACATGTAGTACTACCAACCATGACATACGCCAAAAATACCTGCAACTAGTACATGATAACCAGGTGCATAAAAACATAGCATGAAAGTGAACACAAATCCATAAGCATCACCCAAACAATGATAACTATATCAAAACAAGCAGACAATTATTAAATATTCAATTAGAAAACCATGCCTACTACATGGACATCATGCAAATGGGTGTTGTTGCTTGCCTGGGGTTGGCGGAGACTCCAGGAAGAAATGCGGTGATGCCGCAGAACGAAACGTCGGACGGTTCTCTCTCAAAGGGGGCTCAATAGGGCAAGGGCATCATGGTCATTTTCACAATGTGAACACCTTATGAAAATGGCACCAACAAAAATAGATCGACTAGATGAAGAAGTGAGCGTTGGCTTCACCTCAATCGGAATTACGGTTGTGGAGTTATGAGGTGTAGAAGTTCA
Source organism: Secale cereale (assembly GCA_902687465.1). Lineage (NCBI taxonomy): Eukaryota > Viridiplantae > Streptophyta > Magnoliopsida > Poales > Poaceae > Secale > Secale cereale. The sequence continues at coordinate 405,347,027 of LR738715.1, forward strand.
GGGGCTAATCTATGAATATTTTCATCACCAACAAATCCCTGGAGCAGAAAACAGAAAACGCAATTTAAAGAAACACACCTTCGCTACGGGAAAGCGCATTCTTTGCCGAAGAAGACCAAAAGTACGTTTTCCCGAGTTAAAAATGTATTCCTCAAAAATTCGCTTTCACTTAAAAACGTGCGGGCCTAGACTGAGTCAACACTTGAGGGACTTATAGGCGGGGTCCATGGGGAGGAGGGGCCCGTGTGGCTCGTCTCCTTCTTCCTCTTGCTGCTTCACCGACAGAAGCAGAGAAGGGGCAGGGGAGGGCTCGGCCAGCGCTGGCTCCCATGGCTTCGGTTAACTCCGGCCAAGGGGGAGGCAATGGCGGCATCGGGGCAGTGGACTGTGTCCACCCAACACAGCAGCAACACCAGATAGGGTCGGGGGCGACGAGGCTCGTGGCAACAGGGAGAAAGGGTGGCGGTGACCGGGCTTGGGGACGACGGCCACCGGTGCTCCAACGGTAGGAGAAGGGAGTGGGGAGGGTCTACGGGCTCAGGGGAGGTCGATGGTGGCGACGGAAGGGATGGAAATGCTCGGTGTTTCTCAATTGGAACAGCGCCCGAGAGGAAGAGACGGTGGCCAGACGTTGAGCACGCGACCACGCTGGACTCCGGCAAGGGGCGAGGGGATGGTGAGGTGCGCCGAAGAGTGGGGAAGCTAGTGGGAGGCTCATGAGGAGGAGCGGAGGCACAAGCTCGTCGGAAACAAGACAAACTCCGGTGAGTTCACGGTGGTCTGACGAGGAAACAACGAGATTGAGGCTACTCCGGTGACAAGAGGGAGTGATGGGTGAGGTGCGGAACAGATCGGGGGTGCTTTATATAGTTGCGGGGAGGCCTCTAGCGCAGATGGGTGAGCTCCATCTGTGCTCTAATATAGGACAGAGGAGTTTTGCGTCATGGGCAGCTCGACGGCAACGCGACCGCAGCGATTCACGGCGGGGCAGCGATGCAGAATAATGCAGTCGAGCACGGGCTAGCTCCTGGACAAGGTTTGGCGTCAAGACGAGGAGGGAAACGAGGGGAACATCGGTCGGAACGAGCCAAAGCATGCCATTAGCCATGACACAAGCGTGATCACCATGGTCACCGGAGCAAATGTCTCATTTTGACCGGACTGACAAGTCTAGGAGAAAGACCATGCTACCCTCAGTCAAAATGAAGAAATAAATCGGTCCATGGGCAAAGAAGAGATTTGGAGGAGGAGCCAGCACATTTTGGCAGCAAGGTGCTTGATGTGAATTGTGAGAGCAAGAATAGTGCAATGACCGTGAGCTTTTTCCTAGCTTGATCACAATCTAAGGTAACTGTGGTGGCATATCAGATGAAATGGAGGGATCTAGAGGGCACTTGCTGTAGAGTGTACCATACTGTACAGAAATACGAAGTATGAGGTAGCACTCACATAGCAATTTGTATTGAGCTAAATTTAAGCATGACCCAATGATTTGAAGATATGAGGATGCCCAAAAAGGTTTATGCCATTTGGATTAGGTAAACTAGCACCTGCTTCATAAAGCATCTCTCTGGAACGAAACTTGAAAAATTTGCACAGCGCAAATGGTTAGATGGATTGAGCCAAAACTTGGGAAAGGGAGTTGATATAGATAGGAGAATGCCCTATTAAATTTTTATCTTAAATGAAGCAATATAAAATATGGTTGCTTCACAAACTTAAATCGGACCAGAAACTAAGATTTGATGTTGAGCTCATATGGAAAGGTTACATGATCTCAAATTTGGTGGCGAGACATGATTTGATCACATGAAAGATGTGTCAAACTCTCATCTCATTTGGACATGCCTAGAATATACTTCCTTCACAAAGTTCCTTCCTGGACAGAAACTTTGGAAAAATGCGGAAAAATATTTACTAGGCAAATGAGGTTAAAATTTGGCACAGGGCAATGATAGGGATAGGAAAAGATTTCCAAAAAGATTGGAGGCAATCAAGCAAAGATAAATAGCACTTGCTTTGCATAATGGCATTTAGGGCACAATAGGAAAATGATTATTGAAGATATGACCCAAACAATTTATGAGAATTATTTGGGAATTTTTAGAATGATAGAGATATAGGTTGCTTCACAACCTAGAGCAAATAGGGTTATTCCTTTAATAGAAAAAGAATTTTCCCTAGAAAATAATATTGGAATTGGGTCAAGGATGAAAATGACATGATTTTGGGATGGTGATTAGGAGGGCAAGCCACTATAATACGTAGGAAGACATGATCTTCCCAAGTTTCAGAACCACATAGCCATAGAAAATAATTTAAATACAAAATCCAAAGAAAATCATCAGAAAAAGAAAAGGGCAAAATCCAGGCTGTTAAAAATATTCCCCCTTAAAGAAATCTCATCCTCGAGATTTGGTGGCTCAGGGACAAGTAAATATTCTGACATGAATCATATATTGGTCATGTTCATGTCTTGAGTCTCGGGATATTTATCGGGTTCATGTGTGCTTATACAGAACTCATTACTGTTGTTGACTATGCCGGAGAGTGACATCACCTTGTCGGATGTGCGGGGACTGATATCGATAATTACGGCCAAGATGGTGTCTCAATGTTGTCTTTCTTCAAGACTTGTCGATTCTTGCATCACCACTGGTTTTCTGTCTCTTGAATAAGTGGTGTGGTTGTCGGATGCGTACTATGAATTCTTCCTTGTGCGAGGGACTTGCATGAATTTCACATCATACTCTTTGTATGAACAAATATTTGATTCCCGAGGCATACCTTTGTTCTGACTGATTCTTATTTCTGACCCCAACTGTTGCAGAACTGCCACTTGGAAACACTGTCATAGGCTGACAACTCATTGTATAGTACCTTGTACCAGTGCCGTACTAAAGAAGATTTGGGAAGCTTGCGCCAGAAGCCGTCGGGAGTATTTTGCTGAGGAAGACTGGATGGCTAGTGCTCGAAGCTTTCGCCGGATAGCTTGCTGAGGAAGACTGGGTACCGCACCTCATAAGCTTCCCCCCTTAAAGACTTGCTAGGGAAGACTCGGTACCTTATGCTAGAAGCTTGTGCAGTATCTTATTGAAGAAGATTGAATATCTTGCACGGTAATCCATTCAAACCTTACTGATGCAGACTGGGGAATCCTGTCTTGTATGCTTTTGCTGATAAATTGTGGAGAAGGACTAGACTATTTTTTTTGTGAACCAAATAATATATATATATATATATATATATATATATATATATATATATTTGTCATTTCGGCTGCTGACTACTTGGATGACAAGAATTGTCTGACTGTCCTTGCTGAATTCCTTGCATATTTGGACTGACTTATGGGTGTCGCATGCTTCAAAACTTACTCATGACAGAATCAAACATTATGTACGGACCATACCTCTGATTTGAAATGCTCGGTTGGACTTGGATCCAATTTTGTTCTCCTACTAGTTTAATCATTGCTGCAATAAAGGTGGATCTCTGATGGGTACTTGTTACTAAAAGTCTGAGGAGAATATAATTTGTATCTAGACTGGATGTCTGCAATACAATACTTTCAGCTTAAAATCTCATTGCTTGAGTTCCTTCGTGCATATCTTTACTTCTCACGGTTTTTTCTGATCCGTTGTCAGTTGACGAGCAATTTCCATAACGGGTTAACAGCGAAGATTCAAATAAAGAAGCACAAGAAAACAAGTGACTGCAACAAAGCACACAACAAACAATCTACAAAACTATTCCACACAGGCACACACTAGCATAATACAAGAGAAAATGCACATACTCTACACGCGGGACTACACCCTATGCTTGAGCCAACGCTTGGGAGCTAACGAAGAAGCTAAGAGAGTAGTGAGTAGAACTGCTGAATCCGAAACTCCGGATGGATGAGGTGGAGGGGTTGGAGAAGCTGGAGGAGACTGAGGCAAGGTGGCACCAAGAAATCTCTATGCTCAAATGGCATCTCGGACTAACTCGGAAATAAGAAGACACTCAGCCGTCATGTAATGGGACATGGCGAGGATAGCCGGGTCATCTTGAGGGTTGACAGAAGGGAACTGGATCTGCTTAGGATTTTCAACGATGGTGGGATAATATTGAGAAGCACAGTTCTCTTGCACCATGCTCTCTTGATGATGAAGACCAATGATTCCTGCCATTGTGGCAAGCTGAACGGCACACTCGGGAGTAGCGCCATAACCATCGTGGAAACTGTAGGTACGCTTACCAATAGGAATCGAGGCTGATAGATAGACGTGAGCAACATATTCCAGGATTCTTCCTCCGGCGGAAAACTAGAATACTTGATAATGAGGTGGATCTTCGAGGGGATAAATGCTAGGCCACATGTCGCCAAGGAGGGTGGCAAAGCTAAGAGGTGGAGGAGTGGGGCTGAACACAAATAGGAACAACACCCGGAGCTCTGGGAATGTGATTGAACTCATGAAAGTTGACTGCCATCTAGACACAAAACATGGGTTAGGGGTAACCTAATAAGTCTATATGCAGCAAACAAATGCAACAACCAAATGCAGCAAGCAAGGGTAACAACCATTCCATATACTACTATTTTCTAATGTTCCAACGAACTAGGACGCTCTGCAGCTAGACTGGCTCTAATACCAAGCGTTGTGGCACTCCAGCTTAGAGAAACCGGAACGCTCTGTATTCCATCGCAGAGATCGAGGTGAAGACTTCGGGAATACAACACTACTTAGCATAGAACGAACCAACTCTCTATTACAACACGAATACGAGTACGAGGTCTCTAATATTACAATGAATAACACCGGCATGATGACACTACGCCAACCACAGTTGATCTATGCAAGCATCTTAACAACTCGAGGCAGCGGAACCTCTACTGATAGCGGAACAACAAACGGCAATGATGGACTCCAATCCGCAGGAACTGTGGCTGGTATGTTTATCCTAGCTCGCAAACACGGAACCACACCAAAACAAGCAAGCAATCCAGGCACGACCTGCAAACTGGCATAACACGCCGGGTCAGTACATTGAATGTACTTGCAAGCTCACAATAACCAAAAGCAGTCAAGACAAACAAAAGCATGGCATTGGCAGGCTAAATCAATCACGAGCATGATACTAACAGAACAACATGGCATGCACCAACTGATCATGATACAACTAGAACAAGCATATCATGAGCATATGAACATGATGATACTACATGCAATAGGTTAAAATGAGCATGCACCAACTTACTCTTAATCGGCGGTGACCTCGTAACCAATCTCATGCATCAACTTACCAACTTTGGTATCCACGATACCATTGTGATCATCTCGCGATCACATAGAGATCAACCAACTTCGGTACCCACGAGACCTTCGTGATCCTCTCTCAATCACAACCAATCTCTTTCTCATCATCGAACCGGGGTTATAAATAAGCAAGTTATTATTATTGTTGGCTCATAGTGTGGCCGACTACGAACTGGGCCCATGTCCGCGGGCACGGCTATCGATAGGTTAAAACACACTCTGCAGAGGTTAACTCACTGCACCCACACCACAGAACCCATGGCATCGCACTCCCATACGTGTGGACCAACGGCGTCCCGACAAGACCGATCTAATGCCATGACACTCTCCTGGCCACTCTGACCAACTCCCCTCTGGGCTAAATCATGGGTGGCCCCGTGTCTACCAAAGACACCAACGGCCACCGTTGTTGCAAAACATAAACGGTACCAAACGGGGATAAGGTATACCAATCACAATAACGGGCACACAAGGCTTATGTCCGCCTACCTGATGAGGGTAGCGCGGGCCCATAACCTTCCCTCGTTGGAGGCACCGGTGAGAGGCATGACAATAGACCCAGTTAGGGCCTGCCCATAAAAGGCAAGTGTGGTTGTACTGGTCAGCTCCATAAGGTGGCACCATGACTCAGCCAACAATTGTTCAAGTTCATTATTATCCGGTTAAACTTGAATGCAATAAGCCGAGTCATATTAAAATAACATGATGCAACTACAATGCATGAGCATGATACCAACATGAGCATGGATGTGCAACCATAACAAATCATTGAGCATAATAACAATGAAGCCTATATCCAAATGAGCATGGCATGCCGACGAGCATAAAACTACACATGATCATAGCATGACCACTAGCATCGGAAATTAATACCGTGCAAGAACATGACAATAATACTACCGAGTAAGCATTTAACCAAATAGATGCAAAGAAACATGCATATCAATGGTACTTGGTAACCGGCCATAGTCATGCAATGAAGAACATTACCAACACCAACTTGTACTACTACCAAGAATGACATACGCTAGAAATACCAGCAACTAGTACATGATAACCAGGTGCATAACAAACATATCATGAAAGTGAACACAAATACATAAGTGTTGGTGTCAAAACCGGCGGATCTCGGGGG
>LR738715.1:405360256-405392769 GCA_902687465.1 Secale cereale
TTCGCCATCCCGTTTATTTCTAACCGGAATACTGACCATTGAGCTGTGATGTGTGAATGCCAAAACTTTTGGCAACCCTATTGCTTTGAAATGAATGGTCGATAGTTTCATTCCAACCCTTCTGGTTATTAAACCTCCATACTAACATCGATCTTGCTACTTGGTACGTAATTCCAGGTGCATTTCATTCAATACTTAATTGTGGATGTTCTCCACAAACACGGTTCATTATATACTCTAGTGTCTCCAATGCTATCGCCTTGTTCACTTAATTGTGAAAATTTCATGTCTAGGGAAATCTCGAGGAATTGTTTCTGAGCCTGTCGGCCTCATCCTCATCTTCCCTCGCTGAAATTGTATGACTTATTGTATAAGTTGTTTCTGATGGATCCTGGTGTATCCAAATTCTGACCTTTGCTTGAAGACCATGTCAGGGCTATCTCAAAGCATGTCTGTGGTACTTCGAAGATCCACAAGAACATTGTAAGCGCAATGCTAAATTTTTCTTGATCAACTATCCAACATCGTTGTGTGGGTACAGATCATAATTCTTCTTACCCCTTTTATCTATATGGTCATGACTTTGATCTCCTGACATGTATATCATGACCTGCTTAATCTTGGGAATGATATACTCCTTTTCATTGTGTTTAAACAGATTTTCCTTTTCATTTGTTTGTTTGACCTTTCTTTGATCTACATATAATCTAAGCAGTAATAATTTTCTGCTTACGTAAACACCATGGTGTACAACTCTCTCAGTAAGACCCTATTACTATTGTTGATAACATTCCAGTAACCACCGATGGACGAGAACCTTGCCTATTGGTCCACCTCGTTTCAACGAGCAAGAAAATGGTTCTCTTCGTCCCTCACCCTTGGTACCGATGTTGTTGCCGGCATAACTGACATGCTATCCTTTGACATGCCTTGCTTACATGATCGTGCAAGACATCACCGCCCTTCCTACTTTTAACCCACATGGTGGGCCCATAACCCATAGTTCCACAAGATCGAAACCCGACTCTCCTATACACCCTTGTTGCCAAAGTTATTCCACACGCATGGCTTCGTAGGTAATTCACGAGCCACCTTCGGAGAGATCATCAATTCTGGTATCACGCACAATACTTGTTCCCGTTGCTCTGAAACCCTTTCATACTCTGTTTCACGCATCGAACGATTGTCTATCTGCTTGAAACTTATTATTGTGCCTTTGTATTTTGATCTCGATGTTCTTCTTAAGTTCAATTCGAGAGTTACCTTCCGCCACCTCTCTTGAGTTATCTCCCAGATAAGCACCCTTATTGAGGTCCGTTATTTTGATGTTACCCCTTGAGCTTTTGTAAGTAGGATGAAGACACCGAAGAAAGGATGGCAGCTTCGTATTGAAGACATTAACTAATGGATCAACCTCTGAGCAATAGAACAAGAAGATCTGTTAGAATTCCCTAACCAGGGTTTTCCCCTTACCTCCCCTCTTAAATCTCGGGACGAGATTTCTTGTAGTAGAGGAGATATGTAACACCCCGAGAATCATGCTATAGTAATTCTAACATAATGATGCCATATCACCATGTTAGTTCAGCCTAATTGCCAATGGTTAGAAAAATCAAACTCAAATTCAATTCAAATCATAAGGGAAATTCAAAATTTCAAAAACATGAAAACTAAAATGTTCATAATGTTGCAAATAATTCCCAAGTAATTATGTAGAGGAAAACAACATCACCTAAATAACAAAAGTGCCCCTAGGATTTTAATACAGTGCCCAAAACAACCCCATTAATCTGTTTTCATTTATATAAAATTTAAATGAAATTATCTTGCCTCAAAACCTTTTCATGACAGTGCCAAATATTGCAAAGTATTTATGTGACACAATTTCATATTTTAGAAAAGTCTTTTTGTGGCCTAACTTTTTGGAGATCAGAAAAGCTTAAAGAAATCAGAAAAGGAGTAAGAGAAAAGGCCGAAACATCACTGTGCACTCTAGCCCAATGGCTACAGCAGCACGGCCCAAGCCCACCTGGGCCTTTTCCGCTTCCTATGTACAGAGTACAGAGAGGAGTCATGGTGTGGCGGCCATCCCACGTCGCCATGGCCGGATGGCCACCACGCCGACTCCCCTCGGCCTATATGAACGTCCCCTGGAAACCCTAAACCACCCTCTTCCTTTTCCCCTTCGCCCCCTTTCTCTACTGCCCGAATCCAAGCTCAGAATATCCACGGTGATCGTTGCCTCTCCGTCGTCGACGTGTCCACCGACCCCTTCGGCGTGCGGGAGCACGTCCAGGAGGTACACCGTCCTCGACTTCCTCTGTTCAGGACGCCTCATCAGTCCCGAGAGCTACGTAGCCGACGAGGTCTTTGTCTTCTTCCTCTGACCGCCGCATCTCGCCGTCACCACCGCCTCTCCGGCCAGTCCCCGACCTCCCCGAGAACACCATCCACCCCGTGGTGAGCTCCTCTCTCCATACCCCACTTTTCCTTGCTCGATCCGTTGCCGTATCATTGTCCTTGCGAGCCTAGCCTCCATGGTCGATGCTTTGCATCTGTGCACATGCTCGACTTCCCATCCCCACGCCTCTGCACCTCACAGCGCACCTGCAGCCTCTCCTGGCCGCGCACTGCCTTGCGCCCGACCGCGTTTCGTAGCACGCGCCTGCCCGTGCGTGGCCGCGCTCCCGGCCGCCCCTGTGAGCCACCGTAGAATGCTCCCGCGTTGTCCGCTGCTTGCTTCTGCTGCGCTGCTTTTGCCTGCTGCTTCTGCTATGCAAGGCCGCCACCGCTACTCTCTACCTACGTGCGGCCTAATGCGTTGCATCACTGCTAGTTTTTAGGTCGGCCGCCGGCACCTGTGTGTGCGGACGTGCGTGCAAGCACGTTAATGGCAAGCTGGACTCTGCCTAGTAATGCCGGCCCTGTTTAGTTTGGGATTAGAATTAGATTAGGCCAGTTTAATGTTCTGTTAAACTAAAGTCAATGACAATTTGGGCCCGCTTACACTGTTCATATATTGAAAAGTCAAACCAACCCCACTAGCCCACTGTGATACATTGTGGCTAGAATAGCACTAGGCAACAAATGTATATTCTGTTTTTAATTCGAATTATTAATAAATCTAGAAAATATTAAACTTTAGAAAGTCATATAAAATGAACCGTACATCGGATGAAATTACTTTATACATGAAAGTTACTCAGAACAACGAGACGAATCCGAATACGCAGTCCGTTCATCCGCCACACATCCCTATCATAGGGAACATGCAACATTCACCCTCCGGTTCGCTTGTCGAAAATGCCTAACTCCGGGAAAACATTCCCGGATGTTATCCCCCTTCGCCGGTATCGTGTAGCACTGCATTAAAGCAGCCTAGCACTGCGTGCTGACATGTCGTGCTTCTTTGTTGCATCTGTGTGCTTTGTATTTATTGTTTCTTCCCCCTCTTCTCTCCGGTAGACCCCGAGACCGATGATGCTCCCGTGATCGACTACGTCACCGACGACCGTTCCTTTGCAGCAGAGCTTCCAGGCAAGCCAACCCCCTTTACCATTCCGATATCGCCCGCCCTCTTCTCTCTTATGCTTGCATTAGAAATGCTACTGCTTTTTGTATGATCCTATTCTGATGCATAGCATGTTGTTGATACCTACTTTCATACCTTACATATTTACACTAAACTACTTAGTATAAGCGGGTTAGAGATCCATCAGAGACCCCCCCCCCCACTTTGTCCTGTCCACCCCGCTGGATTATCAGAAGACCCGATCAACGGGATCGAAGACCAGGCCCTGGCACCGCACATCACTTCCCGTTAGTTGCTCGACAATATTGGGTTACCATTGAGTGCCGAAGGTGATACCTCGACAGAACTTCTGATGTTAACCTTGTAGGTTAGTTCATCGGTTATGGTCATCGAGGGTGATTCCTCCTTCTCTACTCCCGATAATGACACTATCGTGCAACTCCTCAAGCGTGGACCTCGAGGGTGATTCCTCCTTCATTCGCCTTGACGATAACATCAGGTGAAATTCCATAGAGGGTGATTCCTCAGGGTTCCCCTTGGTGTTAGACACATAGTTACTATGGTTACTATGACTTTACAACTATTACTTCGAAAGGTGGATCGACCGTGACGGGTACCCGCGAGTGATGTGGAGACGGGTTGATCTTGAGGGTACCCAAGAGTTGAATATGAGGCATGGCCGGGAACTCTTAGCCCTTGCCGGAAGTCCTCGAGACAGGGCGACGGGGTGACATGATCGTGTATCTCTTCTCATTACCGTGTTCCCAAGACACTAAACGGTTTGGATATTTGATCCAAGGGGCCTCTATCCTGATAGAGCTAACCATCACATGGGCATAGTATGGGCGTTCTGCGTCGTATGCATTAGTTGAAGCTTAACTGACGTCATGCAACTGAGCGACGCGTGCCGGGTTGGACTGGTTATGCACCTGCCTTTTTAAGGAGGTTGCTAGGTCTGCACACCGGCCGCATACGCAATGTGCAGGAGTTCCCGGCGAGCTGGCCCATGACCCCTGGGGGAATAGGTTTAGTCCGGTGTGCTGACCTCTCTATTAAGCCTAGGTCAGGTTGCGGCGTATTGTTTGGCCGAGGCCGGGCATGACCTGATGGTGTGTCCGGCCGGAGTAAAGCGAGCGTGGTGGGTAAGTTGGTGCACCCCTGTAGGGAAGAAAACATGTATCGATATCCTTTCGTACGGTAACGGACACTTGGAGTTGTATCCCGATCCAATCATCTAGAACTGGAAGCTGAGACATGAATGGATATGTGGCTCCGGGATTGCTTCCTCGCAGGGAGTCGAGGAAGGATCTCTATGGGTTAATGCTACAACATGCTTGATAACTATAATATGTTATTCTGTACTCCCTTCTATTTCTACAAGATTGGTGGTTTCTAGAAGATGCTAGTCTTCGATAGGACTAGCTTCTACCCCTCTTATTTTGGCATTCTGCAGCTTAGTACACAAATACTACCCTTTTCATTGATACCGATGCATATGTAGTGTAGATCCTTGCTTGCGAGTAATTTGGATGAGTACTCACGGTTGCTTTGCTCCCCCTTTCCCCCTTCTTTGTCCTTTCTGGTTGATGCAACCAGATGGTCGAGTCCAGGAGCCAGATGCCACCTTTGACGATAGCTACTGCCCCGTGGGTGCCTACTACTACGTGATGACCACCGACGACCAGGAGTAGTTAGGAGGATCCCAGGCAGGAGGCCTTGCCTTTTCGATCGTTGATGTTTTGTGCTAGCCTTCTTAAGGCGAACTTGTTTAACTTATGCCTGTACTCGGATATTGTTGCTTCTGCTGACTCTTATGTATTCGAGCTTATGTATTCGAGCCCTCGAGGCCCCTGGATTGTAATATAAAGCTTGTATTATTTTATTTGTGTCTAGAGTTGTGTTGGGATATCTTCTAGTGAGTCCTTGATCTTGGTCGTACACGTTTGCGTGCATGATTAGTGTACGGTCATGTTGGGGGCATCACAGTTCCTGTCCCAGAGGCGGGTGAGAGAGTCGTGTTTCTCTCGCACTTTGTTAGGGGACTAGGGTTTCCGCTTCACCCCTTTGTTCAGGGTTTGCTATTTTTCTACGGGCTAGATTTCCACGATCTAGCCCCGAACTGAATTCTCCACATCTCCACTTTTATAATGGTGTGTGAAGCTTTCCTCCGCATCCCCCCACACGTCGGCCTATGGCTCAAAACCTTCAACATGAAGCCGAAGGTGGTGGATGCGCAACATGCGGAGTGCGGTGGCGCTATGATAAGAAAGCTCCCGAATGCAACTTGGACAAAAGAATCGTTCGTGGAGATGAACAAGGTCTGGCAGCATGAGTGGTTCTATATCACAGAACCCCATGATGCCAAATGGGCGGCTGAACCTGCTTTCAGATCTGGACCCCCGGAGAGGTTAACCTCCTAGACCGATAAGAGTCTGAACTGGGGGTCTCAGGTGGAGGTGACGGCACTCCAAGTCCGTTTTTCCGGCATGATTTCTAAGGGCTATCGGCTCTCAACGTGGTAAAGGTAGTGCTGGCCCGGCTTATCCTTCCTTGCCAAAGCCGGAACTCCTCCCTATGGGAGTTTAATCTGACAGGAGATCGGCCCCTGAAGCATCTCTTCGGCTTTATGCACAAAGAGATATGGAATCATCTCTTCAAGAGCCATAAGGAGTGGCCGAAGGAAACCGAGGACGCGGGCTATAGTACCGCGTTCACCACTCAAGAGGTAATAAAAAATTCTGCCGAACATATATCCCCTTTCTTATTTAATGATAATAGGAATTGGAGTTTTTGCGTGATATACAGGACTGGACAAAGAAGGAAATCCAAATTAAGTGTCCGACGCCTTTGCCAGAAGACCAAGAGACGCCTCGACTAACGGCGATGCTGGTCCCGATGCTGTACAAGGCGCCAGCTAAGAAGTCCAAGAAGAAGAGCAAGGAGGTTGAGGGCGGCCCTCGCCCTGCGGACGGGAAGTCCGAGGAGATCAACATCCTCTTCTCTGAAGAGGAGGAGGATGGCGACAAAGAAGAAGAAGAGCCCCCTGCGCAAGGCATGGGGAAGAAGAGGGCAGCTGCCGCTGATGCGGGCAAGGCCACATCCCGGAGGAGGCTGCACCTCCCTGTTTGTTCAGACTCATCGTTCGAACATAGCTTTGTGGTGAAGCTCAGGGGGAAGCCCCCAACCGAAACTTAAGTTTGTCCGGATATATTAATCGCTGCACCTTGTTTGTTTAGCATTTTAATACTTACTTAGTATTTCTCACCTGCTGACCTACAACCCTCCCCGAGCACACCCCGACGCCTCCTTATGGGAGGGGAACTCTCTAGCGCCTAGAGAGACGGAGAGTGACCCGCTGGTCCGAGCTCCATCGCCCGTGACCGGCAGGGACACCGAACTGTCCTCCCAGTGTGTGTCTTCCGCTCAAGGAGATGGGGACAGGGCAAGTGACAGGGCGACCAAGGGTAACACCTCGGCTGCCGCTGACCATGGGGAAACAATCCCCATGGAGACCGAAGACGGGGGGCCCAAACAGTCCGGGGCCCTGCGAATACTGATCCGGAGCCTAGCGCGGCTCTAGGGTCCGAGGACCAGACCTCCCATGGCGGGGGAGGATACGACGGCGCCCGGGGTCAATCCGGAGGTGCCGGACCCTCTGGAGTGTAACGCCCCGGACACACCCGCCGGTGGTCGTTACTCCTGGCGGGATCTAGACTGGCCTCACATATCAATACTAGTCTTTTCTGCACACTTTGTCCTCACTCGTGCGCACCCGGGAGCAACTTCCCGGCCGGTCACCCATCCTGAAACTACTCCAAGCTGAGCATACTTAACTTTGGAGTTCTATCCGAATGGGCTCCCAGAAAAGAAGGAATTCCTTATTGATATGAGTAGTCTATCATCCCTAATAAGCCAGGCTATCACATACACCCCCACTCAGAGGAACCGACGTCCTCGTCGGGCCACAGGAACGTTCCCTCTTGGCACAACCGTCTGTGCTTTCAGGACAGCACATGTGCCATGCCGTGTGCCACGACGGGTCACAAACGTCATGCACAACATGACTGCAAACTGTCCGCAAACATCCGTGTAACCGTGAGGGTCGGCTCTGATACCAACTTGTAACGCCCCGGACACACCCGCCGGTGGTCGTTACTCCTGGCGGGATCTAGACTGGCCTCACATATCAATACTAGTCTTTTCTGCGCACTTTGTCCTCACTCGTGCGCACCCGGGAGCAACTTCCCGGTCGGTCACCCATCCTGAAACTACTCCAAGCCGAGCACGCTTAACTTTGGAGTTCTATCCGAATCGGCTCCCAGAAAAGAAGGAATTCCTTATTGATATGAGTAGTCTATCATCCCTAATAAGCCAGGCTATCACATGGAGGGAGCACTACAGAGTGCTTCCATCATGGAGGAGCACCGCACCATGATGGATGTGGTGATGAAGAAGATTCAGTCCGTCAAAGGCGGACTAAATGAAGCCTTAAACAACCTATTAACAGGTTTTGAGGTAAGCAATGTACTCCCTCCGTTCCAAAATAGATGACTCAACTTTATACTAACTTTAGTACAAAGTTGGATCATCTATTTTAGAACGGAGGAAGTAATGCTCTTTATGGAACTTTATTTGTTTTATATGCCCATATATAGCCAGTAGCTCCTGATACTTTGAGTGATTCTGAACAGAATCGAACAAAGTATCCATAGTATAGCATGTTATAGAGCTGAACTGTATGCTTCTGTATTTGAACAGGCTTCACTAGTTGTGGCAACTGCACGAGATGCAGAAATTCCCAAACTAAATCGGAAGCTTTTGTTGGCCAACGCGGACCTCGACCACGTAAACCAGCGTTTAGATGAAACGCAAGGTATACGTATAAAAAAATTAAGAGGTCAAGAAGACTAAGTAATTGGGTATGAGTATAAACTCTTTATGATATTCTGTATTACATAGTTGGCACCACTGAGCTCGAGGCCCTCAAGGGCGAGCTCCCGAAGGCCAAGAAGGAGGCCGAGGCGAGCAGGGCAATCGCTGACAAAGCGGTTGCCGATCTAGAGGCCGAAAAGGCCGCATGCCAATAGCACGTGGCTCGGGTGTTCGAAGTCAAGGACGAACTCAAAGATGCTATTCACAACTGCGAGGTGTTGGAGTTGAAGGCTTCGGAACAAGTGTCCGAGCTTAATGCGGCAGTTAAGGCTGCCCAGGATGCGCGAAGCGAGTCGCGCAGCCCGTGTGAAGAAATCAAGTAGGCATGAGAGATAGCATTTGGTAAGACCTTTCTCTTACAGAGCAACTTCGGAGGGCGGAAGTATTGTGGGCTGACACGGTTGTGGAGTTCTCCAGGCGTGTTTGCCGATCTTCCGAGGAGCAGTGCTGACGCCGCCCAATACTTTCGAGCCTAGGAGCGGAGCGACACGGAGAAGTTGTTTTGGTCACAGTTCTATGCGCCAAAACATCCGGTGCCCCTCAATGACCAGATGAAGCAGCTGGTCGAGCTGCGCAATATGGTGGGTTTGGCCATGAAGGACTTGATAGTCCGGTTATGGCTCGCTGATCCAATCCCAAGTAGTTCATCCTGCATAGAGGGTGCTTAGATGGCCTTCGCTCGTGTAAAAGTGCACTGGGCGAAGATGAAGGCACAAGATATAGCTACTGCTGGTGTGCCTGCAGGCAAGGAGCACCGCAAGCCGGAGAAATACTTCAAGGACGTCATAGAAGGCGCCCGCCTTCTGGAAGGCCAGTGCTCAAAAGATGTTATCTTTGAGTAATTGTATCTGGTTGTAAAGACTTGAGCTTATGAACAGAATGTATATAACTTTTGCGCTATTATAATATGAGCGACTTTTACGCACATCGTGGGAAAGCGCAACCACCATAGGAGCTACTGTAGTAAAAAGAATCCTGCCCCAACTGCTTGCGCACTGTTCTGGGCCTAGCCCAATAACGCGTCGCGCTTATGTATGGCCCGGGGGCTCCTGTCGGTGTACAAAAGTAGGGGATCTCCTTTGTACCCCTTACTTGTGCACGGGCAGTCAGAGCCACGCCTACGGCCACACCTAATAGGTTAGATGAGGGAAACCAAAGCACAAGACTACCAGAGCAGCGCCAAGACGGTGGCGCAAGAAGGCCAAGCAACAAGATAGGCTTCCCCCGACAAGACCCTTGCCGGGGCGGCCTACACGACCCCGGTAAGAACCCTTGCCGGGGCAACTCACCCAACGCGTTCATTGCAGCCACCCATGAGCCTAGGAGCTCCGACACCATCAACAACATTGGAACCAAGGCTCGGGAAGCGCCTGCATGATGGCATGCAGATCTTTGTGAAGACAAAGGGTCTACGAATCCTAGATGAGAACCAGAAGACAAGACGGCCGCAAGGCTCCTTGCCGAGGATGCCCACGAGGCCCTAGCAAGGATCCTTGCCGTAGATACCCCCGAAGCCCCGGCAGGCCTCTTACCGAGGGTGCTCACAAAGGCCTCGGCAAGGCCCTTGCCGAGAACAGACGCAAGACAGCGGCTAGCCCTTGCCGCCCCATCGTCGCCCCAACTCGGCGGCCGACCCATTAGCCCAGGCAAGAATCCACGTAGCAGTACGTGGTTCCTGGTCCAGATAGTCAAGCACCTATGTGGTGGCGTGTAGATCTTCGTGAAAACCCTACCACCATGCCATCTCAGCTGCCTGCCAACCTACATGGCGTTGCAAGCCTCATTGGCCTGGACGCGCGTCGCGACCAGACAGAGCGGCGGCGGACGGGACGGGCCTCGTTGCCGCCCGCGATAAAGCAAGTGGACACCTAAGTAGTGCATTTAATGGGTCTTGTCCCTTAATGGCATGAGATAAGCTTGTACACTATATACCTTTCCACCTCCTGTGTGCCACTGTGGCAAACCCTTTTACTATAAAAGGAGGCCCGAGGCATACTGGAGGAGGATTCAGATCATTTGGACTAGGCACGCACCGTAGATAGTTCAATACCTCAAGAACACTCAAATACAGATCAAATCAGGGCTAGGGTATTTTGCATCTTCGCGGCCCGAACCTTGGTAAATGATCCTTGTGCTGACTCCTAGACCCGCTCTTTGCACAACCCTACGCCCGTCAACCATAGAAGGGATTCAAGTGATCCCATAGGTGTCGTCCTAGACAATTGTTGATAGGCAAATTATGGAAACTTGGGAAATCATTTGCATTTTGAGGTACTGGATGTGGATCAACTCCAGGTGGGGGAAATGGATCTTCATCAGCTGGCCTACCACCCTACATTTCTTCCTGTAGAATTTCCACAGAATTAGTGAGAGAACCGTACTCAAAATTCTCTCCTTGTGACCACCTCACAATCTTAGGGACCTCTATTAAGTCTGTGATTCTAGCTTTAACAAAAATCTTGCCCTTCAGAGCATCTTCCTTTTCCCAGGTGATTAATCTGCCAAATTTTGCAATTGTCATAGAAATGTCTTCGAAATTACAATGATCAAAAGGAACCCCCACCATAAGCAACCAGCAAACTCTATTAAACCGAACCCTCCTCCAGTTCCTCCCCTCATTGTGCTTGGTGAAAGTAATGAAACCATCACCAAATGCATGAGGGCTATTTTTGTGTCACACCCCGAGACCGATGCGCCAGGTGTCAGCTAGTTATTCGTCGTCATTGCCATCTCATCTGCTTGCGTGTTGCATTTTGCCATGTCATCGTGTGCATTGCATCATCATTTTTTAAGCTTGCATCCGGCCGACCACCCCCCTCGTCCTTTCCATTGTCCGTTCTGAGTCCAGACACACTTGCACGTGCCCGTGGTACCTCCGAAACTTTATTTTATAAGTGGCCGGAAAATTTTCTCAGAATGGGATGAAAGTTGGTGTGTGGTCTTATTATAGCATAGGAAGACCGCCTATCAAATTTCGTCACATTCGGAGTCCGGTTTATAGCCCAACGGATAACCATGTTAATCGCCGGAAGCCCCTTTTCTCTTTTGGCCCAGCACCCTCCACAACAGCCCACTAGCCCATCCGAACCACCTCCATGCTCTCGGTCGTTGGATCGTGATCGTGTGGGCAAAAACTACACCTCATTTGGACACTTCTAGCTCCCTCTACCTATATATTTCCTCCCCCTCCTCAAATCAAGGGTAAAACCCTAGCCTTCTTCCTCCTCACGCAGCCGGACGTGTCCGTCCGCGCCGGACATGTCCGCCGGCCACATCTACCCGCCACAAGCCACCATCTCACCGCGCCGTCGCTCTCAGCCTCTCCCCTAACGCCATATGGCCAACAACCACTCCCACCGCCGCCTTCTCTGTCCTCAGCGCCGCCGCCACCCACGTGGGCCTGCCGGAGCCCGACGCCGGCCCGCCCCGGGCCGCATCGGGGCCGCGCCTCACGCGCCTCGCTCGCTCGCCGCCCCGCCGCTACGACCCCGCCGCCGTGCGCCCTGCCGCTGGCCGGATCTTCACCGCCGCCTTGTCTCCTCGCCGCCGGCCACCGGAGGGCCGTGCCGCTCCTCTGCCTCGTCCCGCCGGCCGCGCGCCACCGCACCTCCACGCCCCCACTCCACCACGCCGCCGGTCGCCGCCAGACCGCCGCCCTCGCCAGCCCGACCTTGCCGCTAGCCGGATCCGCCTCCCCGTCGCCGCGCCGCCTCATCGCCGGAGCTCCTCCACCCGGATCCACTCGGGTGGATCAGATCCACCAGGCCGCCAACCAAATGCATCGCCCCATGCTCGGATCTCTCTGTCCTGGGTTCGCTCGATCCCGTTTTCCCGAGGTTAAAAAGACGGCTAAGTCCTGAAGTTCTAACATCATGATGCATTCTTTTGATGGGGATAACTTTGTGCTCGGTGCTCCGTTTTGTGTGCATGATATGTCAAAATGTTTGTCTCGAAGTGCTCTACATGTTAGCTGCATTTGTATGCATGTCACTGTTCATCTTGTTGTCTCAATCTTCGTTTCAAAACTGCTATGTGATGTTACTTCTCAGTCCTTGTTTTCTGTCAACAATATGTTAGCGTGTTTAGCATGGTGTAACTTTGTGCATGTTGCTCCAAATGAAGCGTATGATATGTCAAAATGTTCATTCTGAAGTGCTCTACATGATGGTGGTTGTTGCATTCATGTTAAGTGCCACATTGCCATGTTTATCTCTGTTGCAAAAATGCATGTGGCTGTTAAGTGCTGAAACTTGTTATTAGATGTTGATTTGTCTTTTTCATATATTTATTTGTGATTTTTGTTTGAGCCACATGTTAATATGTTTTAGAAGCAGAATCATGTCATCTTTGTTGTGGTGCAATCCACTTTTCATGATATGCCTTGTGGTGAGTGAAACAAGCTTGAAAAGTGACCTACTCGCGGTTGTTGATTTCTATGACTTGTTGAAAATAGCTAAGACTGAATCTGTTATATCATGATGCCATGTTTGCTTGATGTCCCACTCAAATACATGAATGTTTTGGGATGCCCAATGATCATGTCTTGAAGTCCATGTTATGCTCTATCCATCCATGTCCTTGTTTGCAATTATAGGTTATTGTAGCTTGTTTATTTCTTGCTCTCAAATTCATATAAAATGTTTCTGTCAGCCTGTTAACAGTAAGTTCAGTTTTGCCATGTGAATAGCTAGCGTTCTATGCATCTTAAGACCATGTTCTTACCAGTAGTAGCTTCATAAAAATGTCTTCTTGCTGTTGGTTATATTCACATGCCATAATATGCTTTGAGATGAGTTGCACAAGTTAGCAAACATGCCTACTTGTCGTTGTTACTGCCATGTCTAGTTTATTTCACTAAGTATGTGAATCTGTTATCTTTTGCAATCTTGCCATGATGTTTTGAGCATGTTCTAGTGGTGTCTAGTAGTAGCTCAGTGATCATGCTTGTAGTGCTTGACATGTACATGCTTGTCATGCCCTTTGATGCTATGAAATGTTACTGTATCATGTTGTTTTGATGTGAACTATATGCCTACTAGCTGTTTTGGGCAGATTGTTGTTATATATTGTTTCATGTGTATGTGATAAACCGTTGCTCCGTTTTGAGCGTGCTCTATATGAAACTTGTGTGTTTTTGCACGTAGATGCATAATAACATGTTGTATATCTGTTTGGAGTGTGTTTGATTGTTGTTTGAATGCATCCTGCATCCTTGCCATGCTTAACTTGTTTTTCTCATATCTTCTAGGCCATAGCTTAAATGAACTTTACATGTAACTTGACTAGAATTTCGAGTAGATCATCATGGTGCATGTTAACTTGTTGTTTATCAACTTTAACTTAAGGTTTGTTTAGATCCGGACCAATTTCGAAAATTGCATATGAGGACTTACGGGAGTTGTTATATGTTGTTTCTGGCCTCATTTAAACTTGCCTTGTTATGTGTTCTTGTATGCATCATCCCTTTCCATGTTTTGCATCATGTAGCCTTGTCATGCATCATACTTGGTTGAGCATCATGTCTTGTTATGTGTTGGGAGTTAACCATGTTGCTTGCTTCTTCTCGCTAGTTCATATTCCATTGCGATCGTGAGGATTCGTTCGACTACACTTGGTTCGTCTTCGTGGTTTCTTCTTCGTCTTCTCCATGGACTCTTTCTTCTTCCTTGGGGGATCTCAGGCAAGCTGACCGTCACCTTGGATCTCATTACTATCATTGCCATGCTAGTTGTCTCGATGCTATCGCTATATGTCACGCTACCCACTATTGTTCGTCAGCCTCTCATTGTTGCCATGAAACCTCTAACCTTTAACACCTTCCCAGCAAACAATTGTTTGGCTATGTTACCGCTCACTTAGCCCCTCTTATAGCGTTGGAGGTCGGTGGAGAAGGGCACTGTAGGCCCCATAATTCACTAGGCCTTCTAGCGCACCCTGGTGTCTTGTGGGCCCCACGGGCCTCCAATGGTACACTTCTTTGGTTCCCCGGGTCTCTTCTAGGCAGAAACAAATCTCCAAGAAGTTTCATTGCATTTGGACTCCGTTGGGTTTTGATGTTCTGCAAAGTGAAAAGTTTCATAGCAACTCGCACTAGGCACTATTTCATCATATTCTTTTCTTTGTAGCATAGACATGTGGACTTTTAGATGATTCAAAGCAATAGTCTATAATTTGACATGAGCACTTTAATAATCAAGCATATCAACAAGCAACCATGTCTTTCAAAATATCAACACTAAAGAAGGCTGATTGAAAGAAATAGTCTATAATTTGACATGAAGACTTTAATGCTCAAGCATATCAACAAGCAACCATGTCTTTCAAAATATTGACACTAAAGAAGGCTACCCTAGCCCATTATGCTCAATCATTGACCCATTCATGAAAAACATCCAAATATTAGCTACATCTAATGCTCAAGTATGATAATAACGCTTCCTAGTTGGTGCTTTATAAAAGAAGATGAAGAGTCAAGAAAATTAAAAATTGCATAAAAGTAAATAGACAGGCCCTTCATAGAGGGAAGCATAGATTTGTAGAGGTGCCAGATCTCTTAGCTTAAATTGAGAGATACAATTATTATGGGTGGCATGCTTTTCCTGTTAGCAAGAACGACCGAGAATTCCCAATATCTTTCAACCTCGATAAATCATAGGTGGTTCCGAAACATAAAATATACTTTTTCCTTTCCACCATTCGTTCGAAATCCATGGCAAGCCGTATCCACGGGTGCCTTCCCTACCAACACATACCATGGAATTTATTATATTATTTTTTGCATTTTGGGACTGGGCATCCCTATTACCGCCATACTCTTGTGCAATGACAAGTGAATAAACACTCATCTTTAGAATAACATACCTAGCATGGAAAACATCAGCCACCCCCTGCCGCTTCATGAGCAGTACGGGCACACAAAAGATAAATTTATTTTGAAATTTAGATTTGGCACATACAGATTTACTTTGAACGACATGAAATACCACACATAGGTAGGTATGGTGGACTCATTTGGCACAACTTGGGTTTTAGGAGTTGGATGCACAAGAAGTATTCCTGCTTAGTACAAGTGGAAGCTGGCAAATAGATTGAGAAGCGACCAACCATGAAACAAAAACCATCATAAAAGAACATTAAACATAAACTTAATTGCATAATTATTGACTTGACGTGCATTCATAGGGAATCACAAACCTTAACACCATTATTCTTACTAGAGCATAGTTATTCACCAACATAACCCACATATCACTATCTTCATATCACAAAACTATTTCAAGGAATCAAGTTTAATATCCAATGATATTCATGAAAGTTTTTATTATATTCCTTTAAATCATATTTCCATTGCTAATAACAAGCTCTCAAACAAATTTAAATGAAGTGCGAGAGCACATATTTCTTGAAAATTAGTACCGGTTCGTAATAGCACCGGTTCGTAAGGCCCTTTAGTGCCGGTTCCTTAACCGACACTAAAGTGTGGGCACTAAAGGCCCCCCCCTTTAGTACCAGTTCAGCACGAACCGGTGCTAAAGGGCAACCACATGGCACGAGCCAGCTCCGGGGGCCGGGAGCCCTTTAGTACCGGTTGGTAAAACCAACCGGTACTAAAAGGTTTGGGGTTTTTTTGGTTTTATGATTTCTTTTTCATTTAATTTTGTGTTTTCCATTTAATTCTTTTTCGTTTGCTAGTATTTTATGATACTACACATTGTAGAAGTTATGCATATATATATATATATATATATATATATATATATATATAAATAGAATTACAACATGGTCATGAACGCTATCTAATCACCACCAACACTAGCTTAAAGAAAAATTATTCACTTGTACCAGAAGCAAGGATATCATCGAGTTCAACATGGTCATGATATTACAAGCGTTCATGACACCACAAAAGCAAATCATCCTTTGAGATTAAGTTCAGGGCGAAGAACATGGACATGGGAGGACAAGTACTAAGAGCATGAACTAGCTAGCTAAATCACTCCTGCTACTATCTCTCAGGTAAAATAGCATAGAACATGTATAGCTCTCCTGATTCATCATACTGGAGCATGCAGATGAACCTGTCTCCTAATCGTGGGTTGCGCTTCTCCTTGCAGCCCCCTAGTACTTCTCTGGGATCGTTAACAATTTTGCTCCAATCTTTAACTATTAAGCATTCATCGCTTTTAGAAATCCTGAATGCACTCATGTGCAATGTAGGATATCTTCGCCGTAAGCTAACCATTGACATGTGCCCTTTAGTCTCGATCCACTAAGGCACAACTGTCATCGGGAGTCCTTGTTGAAGAACATCGTATAGTAATTAATATACTTAGCAATGAAATTTAAGAAAAAAATAATGTATGCAAAAGATGCACTGAGGACAAATAGTAAAAATCTTACCATCACTCGTAAATAGATGTGACCGTAGTTCAATACGATCACTATTGGTCGCACGTTTTGAGTACTAACAGTTCTAAGTGCAGGAAGATAATTTGTCTTGAAGGTATGAATATCCTAAGCCATGAAACATAATGACTTATATGCTCGCGGTTTAGTTCAGCTCCAGGACAGAAGTAAGTCCTGTCTACCAAGCGCCGGACATGTTTTTTGCTTGAATGGAAATAAGCTATCAATTGAAATTAGTTGTCAACTATTTTTGAATAAACAATATCAAAGACATAAATATGGTTGAGAAACTCACATAATGGTAGAACTGGAGGCGTCTGCACATCGACCCAGATGTTTGTATTACCTTCAATATCATCTTCCGGACGAATATCAAAGGTGATAACCATATCAGGCTCAAATGCATAAGCCTTGCATAGTGCTTGCCAAGTTTTGCATTCAAAATAGGTGTACATGTCTGCATTGTATAATTTGACGTTGAAAGTATAACCATGCTCGGTCTTCAGGTAAACTCTCTTTACCTCCATAGTTTCCATAGAACTGAAACCTATCTTATCCAAGACAAAAATTCTTGCATGGCAGGGGATGCGCTAGTAGAATAGTGAAAATTTAAAATTATAAGTTGGAGCAAATGAAGCATATATAAGTCATGCTTAATTACGAAAAAAGACTTGTCATTGTGACTTACTGTATCCACTTTGAAGGTCTCATCCAGCTTGATGCTGAAGCGCCTATCATCAACAAGGAAATTTCTGTCGCACAGGCTGCGCTGGTCTTCACAGTATTCGCACGTAATGAAATCATTTTCGTCGTCAGACGACATTTCCTATTAATTAGATCATCAAATCTCAGATATCTAAATTTTCTTACTAAAAATAAACTAGTTCTATTAATTCAACTAATTCAACTAAGAATTTACTAAAAATAAACTAGTTATATTAATTTTCTTACTAAAACAAAGGAAGTAGCTATATATAGTAATATTTTAATTATATCAGCAAATCTCATATACCTAAAAATAAACTAGTTGTACTAATTCAACTAGTTCAACTCCGCATTTACTAAAAATAAACTAGTTATATTAATTCAACTAGTTCAAATAATATCATATACCTAAATTTTCATACTAAAAATAAACTTGTTCTATTAATTTTCATACTAAAAATAAACTAGTTATATTAATTCAACTAGTTCAAATCTCATATATACCTAATTAATATTGACATTAAAATAAACTAGTTAGATATATACCTAATTAATATCTAGCTAATTCATCTAAAATTGACATTAATATTTAACAGCTTTTCCATATAATTCATCTAACATTAACATTCTAACACATTCGTATATATCTACGTAATTCATCTAACATTAATCTAAACAATAGAAAACAGAAAATAAGTAAAAAATAATGTGTGTGTGTATGTGTGTGTGTACGAGCGGGGGGCGGCGGGGTACGGGCGGCGGTGCGAGACGGCGATGCGAGACGGCGACGACGGGGGCGGCGAGAGCGGACGGGGACGGCGGCGCGAGACGGCGACGACGACAAAGGGGACGGCGATGACGGGGGCGGCGGCGCAAGACGGCGATGACGGTGAAGAAGGGGACGGCGATGACGGGGGCGGCGGCGCGAGACGGTGACGACGGGCAGCGGGGGCAATGATTCGCCGCGGGGGCGGCGAGCGATGGGCGACGGCGCGGCGGCAGCGGCGATGTCGCGCGACTATTGAAGAAGAAGTGGTGGTCGATGGAATTGAAATTTTTGTAAGTGCCATATATATAGGAGGGGCCTTTAGTACCGGTTGGTGGCTCCAACCGGTACTAAAGGCCAATTTTCGCCAGGTGAAGCGGCGGGAAACAGCCCCCTTTAGTACCGGGTGGTGGCTCCAACCGGTACCAAAGACCCCCCCTTTAGTACCGGTTGGTGCCACGACCCGGTACTAATGGGGGGTGCGCTGGCAGGCGAGGGGCGCATATGTTTAGTCCCACCTCGCTAGTCGAAGAGCGCCAGGACCAGTTTATAAGCCCCGGCGCAGGCACTTCATTGAGCTCCTCTCAAATGCAGGCCTTCTGGGCCTACCTCTGCTACTCTGCCATGTGGGGCCTATTGGGCTTGCGGGCTTGCATCCTGGCCCAACAACAGGTTGGGTTTCTAGTCGTATGCAGGCCGCTGTGGCCCAGTAGGCGGGCTTTTTTTTCTTTTTTTTTCTTTTCTGCATTATTAATTTTGTTTTATTTATTTTTAGTTGTTTTTGCTATATTTAGAGTTTCTTTGTGAATATTTTTGCTTTACGTACAAAAAATATTAACTTTCTGTTAGTGCCGGCAGTTTTCGAATTTGAATAGTTTAAATTTTGAATTATTTGAAATTTGTGTGAATCACTAGTTTGTGAATAATTTAACTTTAAAAATTCATTTTGCAGTGATTCTTTTTTATTTTGTTTAATATTAGTGTGTTTTATCATTATATTCAATTTGGTAATGCTTAGGTTATTTAAAAAATGAAATGCCTTTGTAACAGATGAGTTTTCGTCCGTTACAGTGAAATTATGATACCATGCCAACTTTCAACCTTTTCGGAGTTCATTTGAAGTGTTTTTGAATTTAGCTGAAAAAATCAGTAAATGCATGAAAGAATTTGTTTGCACATAAAATTTCTTCGCGTTTCAAATGCCAAAACACATAACTACCCTAACTGTTACAGAGATTCCCTTCTGGGTGTGAAACACAGAAGAAAGTGATGATAGTGAAGCCGATCACATCCCAGATCTTTGGGTGTGAAACTTTTTCTTCGTGTGTGTCCCTTTGCGCCGTAACCATGAAAAATCTTCATCATTTAACGGGATGCTCGGGTCAATATTCACTGTGAATGGAGCAATTTCATCAAACTTTTCATAATCTTCTGACTTGTCTGTCTTGTCATCCACTCCCACGATGTTTCTGTTCCCAGAAAGAACTATGTGCCGCTTTGGCTCATCGTACGATGCATTCGCTTCCTTATATTTTCTTTTTCTTGGCTTGGTAGACATGTCCTTCACATAGAAAACCTGTGCCACATCATTGGCTAGGACGAATGGTTCGTCTGCATACGCAAGATTGTTGAGATCCACTATTGCCATTCCGTACTGTGGGTCTTCCGTTACCCCGCCTCGTGTCATATTGACCCATTTGCACCGAAACAAAGGGACCTTCAAACCACGTCGATAGTCAAGTTCCCATATGTCCTGTATATAACCATAATATGTTTCCTTTCCCGTCTTGGTTTCTGCATCAAAGCGACACCACTGTTTTGGTTGTTGCTCTTCTTATCTTGGGCGATCGTGTAAAATGTATTACCATTTATCTCGTACCCTTTGAAAGTTATTATATTCGAAGATGGTAACAGGGACAGCAAGTACACGTCATCTTCAATAGAGGTGTCATGCATGGTACGTGTCTGCAACCAGCTGGCGAAACTCCTAGTTTGTTCACGTGTAATCCAGTCATCAGACCACTCCGGGTGTTTGTAGCGTAGCAAATTCTTGTGTTCATCCATATACGGAGCCACCAAGGCGGAATTCTGTAGAACTGTGTAGAGTGCTTCAGTGAGAGAATGCTCATCCATACATATTATTTGTTTCCCTCCTAGCGTGCCTTTTCCATCCAGTCTGCCTTTATGCCGCGATTCAAGAACACCAATCGGCTTAAGGTCAGGAATAAAGTCAATACAAAACTCAATGACCTCCTCATTGTGATGGCCCTTGGAGATGCTTCCTTCTGGCCTAGCACGGTTATGAACATATTTCTTTAAGACTCCCATGAACCTCTCAAAGGGGAACATATTGTGTAGAAATTCAGGACCCAAAACATTAATCTCTTCGCATAGGTGAACTAGGACGTGTGTCATGATGTTGAAGAAGGATGGTGGGAACACCAACTCGAAACTGACAAGACATTGCACCAAATCATTCTCTAACCTTGGTATGATTTCTGGATCGATTACCTTCTGAGAGATTGCATTGAGAAATGCACAAAGCTTCACAATGGCTAATCGAACGTTTTCCGGTAGAAGCCCCCTCAATGCAACCGGAAGCAGTTGCGTCATAATCACGTGGCAGTCATGAGACTTTAGGTTCTGGAACTTTTTCTCTGCCATGTTTATTATTCCCTTTATATTCGACGAGAAGCCAGACGGTACCTTAATATTGAGTAGGCAATCAAAGAAGATTTCCTTCTCTTCTTTGGTAAGAGCGTAGCTTGCATGACCCTGATGTATGCCGTCTTTTTCGTGCATACGTTGCTGGTCCTCCCGTGCCTCAGGTGTATCTTTTGTTGTCCCATACACGCCCAAGAAGACAAGCAGGGTCACACAAAGATTCTTCGTCACGTGCATCACGTCGATTGCGGAGCGGATCTCTAGGTCTTTCCAATAGGGCAGGTCCCAAAATATAGATTTCTTCTTCCACATGGGTGCGCGTCCGTCAGCGTCATTCGGAACAGGTTGTCCACCAGGACCCTTTCCAAAGACCACCTTCAAATCCTTGACCATATCATGTACATCAGCACCAGTAGGGTGGCGAGGCTTCGTCCGGTGATCCGCCTCACCTTTGAAATGCTTGCCTTTCTTTCTTACGGGATGCCTGCTCGGAAGAAATCGACGATGTCCCAGGTACACATTCTTCTTACAATTAGCCAAATATATATTGTCGGTATCGTCCAAACAGTGCGTGCATGCGCGGTATCCCTTGTTTGTCTATCCTGAAAGGTTATAGAGAGCAGGCCAATCATTGATGGTAACGAACAGCAACGCCTTTAGGTCAAATTCATCCCCCATGTGCTCATCCCACGCACGCACACCTGTTCCATTCCACAGTTGTAAGAGTTCTTCAACTAATGGCCTTTGGTACACATCAATGTCGTTGCCGGGTTGCTTAGGGCCTTGGATGAGCACTGGCATCATAATGAACTTCCGCTTCATGCACAACCAAGGAGGAAGGTTATACAAACAAAGAGTCACAGGCCAGGTGCTATGGTTGCTGCTCTGCCCCCCAAAAGGATTAATGCCATCTGCGCTTAGACCAAACCATACGCTCCTTGCGTCATCTACAAACTCCTTCCCGTACTTTCTTTCGATTTTTCTCCACTGCGACCCGTCAGCGGGTACTCTCAACTTTCCGTCTTTCTTACGGTCTTCTCTGTGCCATCGCATCGCCTTGCCATGCTCTTTGTTTTGGAACAAACGTTTCAACCGTGGTATTATAGGACCATACCACATCACCTTGGCGGGAATCTTCTTCCTGGGGCGCTCGCCCTCGACATCAGCAGGGTCATCGCGGCTGATCTTATAGCGCAATGCACCGCATACCGGGCAAGCGTTCAAATCCTCGTACTCACCGCGGTAGAGGATGCAATCATTAGGGCATGCATGTATCTTCTGCACCTCTAACCCTAGAGGGCAGACAGCCTTCTTTGCTTCGTACGTACTCTCGGGCAATTCGTTGTCCTTTGGTAGCATATCCTTTATCATTACCAGCAACTTTCCAAATCCCTTGTCAGATACACCATTCTCTGCCTTCCATTGTAGCAATTCCAGTGTGG
Source organism: Secale cereale (assembly GCA_902687465.1). Classification (NCBI taxonomy): domain Eukaryota; kingdom Viridiplantae; phylum Streptophyta; class Magnoliopsida; order Poales; family Poaceae; genus Secale; species Secale cereale. The sequence continues at coordinate 405,382,704 of LR738715.1, forward strand.
TGCCCAGCTTTTTCTTGTCACCTATGCAATTTGGGTACAACAATTTTTTGTGATCCTCTAACATGCACTGCAACTTCTTCTTCTCCAAATCACTTGCGCAGTTTCTCTTTGCATCGGCAATGGCCCGACCTAGATCATCAACGGGCTCATCTGATGCCTCTTCTTCAGCTTCTTCCCGCATTGCCGGCTCAGCTTCTTCCCGCATTGCCAGCTCAGCTTCTTCCCCCATTGTTGTATCATTGTATTCAGGGAACCCATGGCCAGGATAGCTGTCGTCCTCCACTTCTTCTTCATTGTTTTCCATCATAACCCCTCTTTCTCCGTGCTTGGTCCAAACATTATAGTGGGGCACGAAACCGGACTTAAACAGGTGGACGTGAATGGTTCTTGAATTAGAGTAATTTTGACCATTCTTACAGACAGCACATGGACAAGGCATAAAACCATCCGCCCGCTTGTTTTCCTCAGCCGCAAGCAGAAAAGTTTGCACGCCATTAATGAACTCGCGAGAGCATTGGTCATCGTACATCCATTGTCGGCTCATCTTCAATACACAGCACCAAAAACACCAACTTAATACAAGTTCATACATAAAGTCCATACAACACTTAAATGCAACAAACAAATAACTCTCTAGCTAAAGCATTTAAATGCAACAACAAATGCGATTAAGATCGCAACTAAGGTAACAATTGATCCAACAACATAATGATACCAAGCCTCACTATCGGTGGCATATTTTCTAATATTTCTAATCTTCAAGCCCATTTTCTCCATCTTGATCTTGTGATCATTAACGACATCGGCAAGATGCAACTCCAATTCCATCTTCTCGTCGTCAATTCTTTTCAATTTTTCTTTCAAGTACTCGTTTTCTCTTTCAACTAAATTTAACCTCTCCAAGATATGCAAACTAAGTGTTATTTTGGACCTCAAATTGCATATAAATCAAATACTAGCACATATATTTCCTCCCAAAATACTAAACTCACAAATTAATCACTATATAAAGCATTGCAAGAGCTAATCCAGCAATGAGAGATGAAAGGACAAAGTTGCTAACCTTTGTGATCGTTTGAATGGATGGGGGCCTTCAAATCTTGACAACTTTTGGGAAAAATGTGTGATGAGCTCGAGAGGAAGAGGGGAATAACAGAGAGGAGAGGGGAAAGGGGAAGAACAGAGCGAGCTCGAGTGGACGAAGGGTTTATGTACGACCACCTTTAGCACCGGTTCGTGCCAAGAACCGGTACTAAAGGTGCTGGAGCGGCCCCAGACTAACAACATCCTGCCACCACTCTCATTAGTACCGGTTCGTGGCACGAACCGGTGCTAAAGATTCGCCATGAACCGGTACTAATGAGAGCGGCCCGGCTAGCCGTTGGAACCGGCACTAGTGTACACATTAGTGCCGGCTCAAATTCAAACCGTCACTAATGTGCTTCACGTTTGACCCTTTTTCTACTAGTGGCATGAGATGATTTCTTCAAAAATTCTACTAACTCTCACAATGATCTAAGTGAAGCATGAGAGTATGTTTCTTTAAAATAACAGCAACACCGTGCTCAAACACATATAAGTGAAACACTAGAGCAATTCCATTGCTCAAAAAAATTAAGTGAAGCTCATAGAGCAATTCTAAAGAATCATGGCTCTCTCAAATAGGTGTGTCCAGAAAGGATGATTGTGAAAAACTAAAAAGATAAATAATCAAAGACTCAAATAATACAAGATGCTTCAAGCAAAACTCATGATATGTGATGAATAAAAATATAGCTCCAAGTAAAATTACCGATGGTCGTTAGAAGAAAGAGGGGATGCCTTCCGGGGCATCCCAAACCTTAGTTGCTTGGTTCTCCTTGAATATTACCTTAGGGTGACTTGGGGATACCCAAGCTTAGGCCCTTTTCACTCCTTTTTCCTTCATCCATCGTGATCTCACCCAAAACTTGAAAACTTCAATCACACAAAACTTAACAAAACCTTATGAGATCCATAAGTATAATAAACCTCATATTTACCATTATTGCTGTTGTAAACCCATTAATATTTTGTTATTACATTATATCTAATGTATCCTAACTATGCCATGGCTTATACCCCCCGATACATACCATAGATTCATCATAATAAGCACATAATTCAACAAAAATAGAACCTATCAAAAACAGAACAGTCTGCAAAGATGTAATTTTTAGTCGTACATATGTAAGTCCAAAAATACAGAAAAATTAGGACAAAGTGGACATTTTGCATATTAGTTATGTGTACAAATTTCAGAAATTGTTCACACTACAGTAATTGAAAACAATTCTGCTACTAGAATCGGAAGTTTCTTTTAATGCAGTGAATCAAATCAACTCGCATGCAAATCAACCCAAAGGCTTTGCTTGGCACAAACACTAACTGAAACACCAACAACACAATCTTAACAGTAGTTTAATTGTGTGTTTATTGAAAAAAAGAAATAAAACCCAAAATAAAAAAAGAAAACTATTGGGTTGCCTACCAACAAGCACTATTGTTTTGTGCCCCTAGCTAGGCATAATGCATAGATCTTACGTGTTGTCATCTTTGTTTTCCAACTCCTCAATTTTACATCCATAATTACTTAGAGAACTAGCATGCATATTCTTAGTGATTACACTTCTAGGGATAAAGTTGAAGAATTCATTCATACGAGTAGGTTCTTTCATCAGTTCATAAAAGTTGAGGTGAACACTAATCATCTTAAGATCTTCATTGTTGCTACTAGAAGCGGCACCTTTGTTCTTACGGGTAGATTTCTTACTAGGAGGAGTTTTTTCAATAGTTTTAATGGAATAAAAAGATGTTCTCAAATTACTAAAAAAATCATCCAATTTATCAATCCACGTAGGACTCTCCTCTAACCTTTCGTTGGTTACAAGTTGTTTTCCTTTTAGCACTTTAAGGGCATCTCCTATCTTGGACCCGATTCGATAACAAGATCTTGGATCCTTTTATCCAAATTTTCAACATGTTCTTGGGTGAGCATTTTCTTTTCGATAGCATCAGTGTTGGGGGGATGAGCCCCAGGCAGGCATCGGAAGCCGGATCCTTTTCAAAAACAACGGGGCCAACATCACCCCGCAATCCGGCTCCTGCTTGGCCAGGTCGCTCGACCCGACCAAGTCCCACGACCCGGCCAAATTCTCCAACCCGGCCAGATCCCTCGATTCAGCCCCAATGGCTCGCTCAAGGGATCCGGACCCAACACATCAAGACTTCCCCAACAAGCCAGCCCAACCCGTGGCTTGTTCCCCAATCCAGCCACGGGTCAGATCCCGTCCCATCCCAGCCGTACGATGGGACAAGTATCCACCTAGGGATGACCAGGGCAACAGTGCCCCGCCCATGCCTCTGGTCAGCCGAGGAGTGGCAATAGTGCAATCATCATCACCCATGATGCCAACAGACGGCGACATGACGGAATGCCACCGTACCCGACTCGACTGGGCCACTCCCTGACGATCGACAAGATGGCACAAAGTGCCCCGTACCAGGCGAGCCCCGTGCCCGAAGAACCCGGCGAGCCCTGTACCCGGCGGGTCCCAGTGCCGGTTTCCCGGACAATGACAACCCGGGTTCATGGCCTTGTAACATTACAATTGTATCCCTAGGGGGTTGACCTATAAACCCCCTAGGAGCCGTCATGCATACGGGCAGAATGCAGTAGAGAATAGAGAAAGACACACATCACAAGGAGAAGCAGCCTAAGCCTTCGCCTGGCTTCCTCCTTCCTCCATACAGCTCAAGTAGCAACTTTGTACTGATATACATAAACTACACTCGGCAGGACTAGGGGTGTTATCTCTCCGGAGAGCCCCGAACATGGGTATGTCTTGCGTCCCGCGCTCGCTCATGCCAACCTCGCCTCTTAAGCCCACCAGTGCCCTCGAGCCTTCTCCTATCTTTAGCCATCGCTTGGCATCCGCCGTGCGCCCACCATGATAGTTGGCACCCACCGTGGGGTAGCTCGAGGTCCTGGCCGGGAGCATGCTTCAGACGGGGCTCCCCTCCGACTCCGACGAGCCAAGCCGGGTCGCAATCGTGTGGACCCGTGGTGGCGCGATCGGATGCGACCTCGACGTCCTCCCTCCCATCTACGAAGCCCCCGTGAAGAACATGCGCACTGCTCAGGCGGCCGCGGTCGGCCTGGAGCAGCTCGCAGGCGAAGAGCTGGAGGATCGCCTTAAGAGGGTGAACGACCTCCTCACTGCGGCCAACGCGCAGCAGGACCGCCTCAACCAGCTCGCCAAGCCGACCGGATCCGGCTCCGCCCGCGTTGTGGGAGCCAGCGACAACTAGCACACCACGTCTGCACCACCCGCGAGTCGCACTCCAGCCGCACTCAGATCCGACGCAACCTCACCCCTGCGACCACTGGCGGCTTCGGCGATGAATCACCCTCGAAAGCCCAGCACCGACTCAACCCTGCTCATCAGACGACTCGGTAGTAGACTTCGGTCGACCCGGCCCCCCGCGGTGCGGTCACTGGCCGGCTGGGTCCCCGCGCCATCGACAACACCGATGCTCGCCACCACCTCGACCAGCTCGCCCTCTCCCAGGACCTGGAGGAGACCAGCGCGGTCGGACCAACGTGCTTTGGCCCGTGCATCCAGAGCGAGCCCTTTGCTAAAGGGTTCGCACTTCCCCGCGACACCCCCAAGTACAATGGCACCGTGAAGTCGGAGGACTGGCTCACCGACTAAACCACCGCCATCGGCATTGCCGGCGGCAACCACCGCCTCGCCGTTTGCTACGCCCCACTCGTGCTCCAAAGGTGAGCCCGCACGTGGCTGAGCAGTCCGCCGATGGGCAGCATCAACACGTGGGTTGATTCCGAGCAGGCATTCGTGCGCAATTTCACCGGAACCTACCGGCGACCCGGCCGTCCCAGCCAACTCGCCATGTGCGTACAAGGGCCGGCGGAAACCGGCCGGGAGTACCTAGCGCGCTGGACCGAGCTTCGGAACAGCTGCGAGGGCGTCCACGAGGTCCGGGCAATCCAGTACTTTGTCAACGGGTGCCGAGACGACACCCTCATCAAGCACAAGCTTCTATGCTCCGAGCCGACCACCTTGTCCACGCTCATAGATACGATGGACAAATACGTTAACGCCGACTCCGCCATGAAGATCCAGGTAGCACTGGATGAAGCCGGCAAGGCGAAGCCGGTTCCCCTTCCAAAGCCGGCCGGCGAAGGAAGCCAGCAGCATCAGCACGACCACTAGTAGCACAAGCACAACGCCGAGCAGCAAGCCCAGCTCCACAACAACCGGCTCGTCGCGGCCACCGAGCAGGCACCCGCAACCAAGCCGGCTGCCAAACACCTGCAGACTGGCAAGACAATGTGGCAGCTCACCATGAGCTTCGAGGAGATGCTCGACGCTCCCTACAAACACCACAGCGGCGCGAGGCCGTCCACGCACATGCTCTGGTAGTGTGCCATCACCAAGCGCATCATGAGTGGCTACCTCTCGCCTCCTCCAGCCCCGGCTCCAAGAGCAGGGCGGCCAACTCCGCCTCCACCACCACCTCCGGCTGGCGGCGCTATGCGCAACGACGCCTAACCGGACCAGAGCGCGGCCTACGTCGTCTTCACCAGCCTCAGCGACGACAAGAGCGTAGAGCACCTCCTACGGCAGGAGGTAAACACCGTCATCCCGGCCAAGCCAAATGCATGCACTAGTCGGAGCGCCCGGTCACCTGGATATTGGAGGATCACCTGGCCGTCATGCCGACCTCGGGTGGTTACGCCCTCGTCCTCAATCCCACCATCGTCGCGTGTAACAACCATAGTTCTGGTATGCAATAGGCTAGCTTTGGTGTTTGCCTCATGTTTAATTTTTCAAATGAATTTGAAATGGGGACATGTGAAAGCCCCAGAAATCTTTTTTGAAAATGACTCGGATAAAAATTGCTTCAAAAGGGTACAAGAAAATGTTCATGTTTCTCTCTGAAAATATTGGTCAGAAGTAAAATTCAAACCAATATTTTTAGGAGCTCATAAATATTTATTTTGGGCATTTGGAATTAATGCAATAATTATTTGCATTGGATATATTTGTTATATATTTAATATATGTCCAATAATTCTGGAAATTTGTGAGGGGCTTTGGAATACTTCTTCTAGTCCCTACAAAAATTGTTAGAAGCAAAAATTGATTTGATTCAAAAACTAAATTAAACAAATTACAGAAATAGAAAAACAGAAAGAAATAAAAGGAAAAAGAGCTTACCTGATGCTAACCAGGTGGCCCACCTGGCCTAACCACGATGTGGCCCAACCGGGCCAGCCCACCAGGCGAAGCGGCCGTCTTGAACCTCTGGTAGTAGGCGGAGGCGTGTCGACGTGCGCGCGATCGCCGTGGCGAGCTCCCTGCCTGCCTGCCCTCCCCCTCGTCGCCCTGGATGCCTGGACAACGCCACGACTGCCCTGCTCATTCTCCCTCCCTCTCTCCCGTGTCTTCCTCTCCTCCCCCTCGCTCTCTCTCACGGCCGCAAGCTGCCGTCGCCGCCGCTCGCCGTTGCCGTGCCCACAGCCACGGCCTTGCCTCTCCGACGAGTCCAGAAGCTCTGCCACTTCTTCCTCGTCCTCCCCATCAAGCCACGCGTCACCGGACACCCTGTGGAGCCGCCCTCGCCGTCGTCTCCTACCTTCGGCTGGCGATATCGCCGTCGTTGTTCCGGCTGCACCAAGCCTCCCCCGAGCCCGCGGAGACCGCCGTCAGATCCACTGTGAGCTTCCGCGTCGAACCCCTCTTATTTCCCCATCATTTGCACGCTCCAACTCCGCTCCCCGCCATGCCATAGCTCCTCGCCGCCGTGCCGTGTCGCCGCCGTGGTCAGAGCCACCATAGCTCGCAATTGAGTGCGTCACCGCCTTCGCCACACCGCCAGGAGGTTGTAGAGCCCCTCGGCTGGCCTCCCCATGCTCCGTAGCGCCGAACCCGCCGTTCTCGTTGCTCCGACCGCCGCCGAGGTTGACATTGTGCCCTCCTCCGGCCACCACATGCCCTCCTCCTGCCACCTTCTGATGTGCGCGAGCTCCAGGTCCTCGTAGATGGGCTCGGCCGCTGATTTGGTCGCCGTAAGGCCATTTCCGAACCCCTCCGCTATCTCTGGCATCGCCGGCGACGAGCTGTGGGTCAACTCCGGTGAGTTTGACCCCGGTTGGCTGGGTTTGACTCCCCTGTGAGTAACTGACGTGTGGGCCCTGCCTAGCTAATTTGTAGTTAGGATTAGTGTTAGTGCTAATTAACTTTGTTAGTTAAACTGTGACACTAACAGTGGGCCCCAGCGCCACTAAGCCTTTTAATTAGTTTAGTTTTAACCCTCTGTTAGCCCTGTATCACTGACGTGTGGACCCCACACATCAGGTTTGACTTCAGTTAGCGCTGCTGACTTGCTGACGCAGGCATGACGCAGTGCTGACACAATAAATGGTTTTCTGGAGTTTTTGAACTCAGGAAATTCCAGAAAATTGTTTAAACTTCAAAAAATCACAGAAATTCAACCGTAGCTCAGTTTGACATAATTTATATATGAAAAATTATCAGAAAAATTCAAAATATTCATATGTACTTGTTTCATGCATGAAAAAAGAAGTTATACCTACTGAATATATGAAAACACATAAATGGCATGTTAAATGCTTAGGTTTGGTTCAATTGGACTTCACCCAAATGAATGCTAGTTGCATTAGCTCAAACAACATCACATATTCATGTCATGTTCATGCATCATATTGTTGCATATGCTTGTGTTTGATTGTGGGCACCGTCCTTCTCGAGAGGTCCAGCTCCGGAGTCAGTTCCAGAGTACCTGTCACAGGAGCAGTGCTCTACCGTTGATATACCAGGCAAGCAAACTCCCTTGGTCATTCCGATACAAACCCACTCTCTCGCTCCTGCTCTCTGTTATTGCATTAGGACAATAATGGTTCAACTGCTACATTTTTTTGCGGTAGTTGAACCCATTCCTCTACATGACCTGTCATTGCCATAGTAAATAGTTGAAACCCACTTGCATGTGTAGGAGTTGATTGAGCCATGTTGTGTTTCCTACCATGCCATGCCTGCTATTGCTTAGAGTGTGTCAGGTATGATTCATTGGGATTGAATTGGAGTGTTATGCTATGTTCTGATGCTGAGAGTTAAGTGTGTGAAGACGTTTTGGTAATGGTAGCGGTGAGAGGCCATGTTGGAGTACATGGTGGGTTGTCTCACTGGAACCGTCTTTAAGAACTGAGTTATGTGTATGTTGTCCAATGACTAGCTACTACCACACATTGGGTTCCGGTAACTCGACCCCTCTCGACTTATTAATCAACATGATCTCTGTCTAGGAGTTGCAACTAGTTCCTGGTGTTTGTAGGTAGTGCTAGTAGTCTACCAAGTGGCACCCAGCCTGGTGGGCTTGGGACAAACTAGGCACCGTGGCATGGTGTACCAAGCGTAGATCCATCCGGCGAGGTGGGCTTGGGAACCCTGCGCACATCGTTTGGGACCATGAGCGACATGCCGGTCGGATCTCCTTGCGGATGGAACCCGAATAGGCGATAAACCTGGACTATAATGTTGTGTGGTCATGGCCGACACCCTCGCCAGGCTTCCGTTTGAAGGTAGATGAGATACACGACATGTACATGGCGGTAAGTGGTGAGAGCGTGTGTGAAGAGGTACACCCCTACAGGGTTAACATGATCTATTCGAATAGCCGGTTCCACGGTTATGGACTTCTTGGATGCTTACGTGGTACATAGACAACTTGATTGGATACTCTAAAATACTCAAGACAAGTGTGAGTGCTATGGTTTGCATTCTCGTAGGGAGACGGGGATGCATCCATAGTGGTGTATTGAGTGGTGATTAGTGGACTCGTGTGCGCCACCTCAAAAGAGTTACCAGCATGTCGTAGTATAGGTTAGCCACTGAGTCAAAGCTGGCTTCCTGCAACTAAACCCCACTTTGCCTTCTTAATACAAGTGCATGTATGATAGGATCTGATGTAAGTCTTGCTGAGTACCTTTGTACTCATGTTTTCTTAATTTATGTTTTGCAGATGAGACTTCTGTCTCACTAGTCGTTCCGCTTGGTCTTCGACAAGTAGCTTGTTACCTCGGCTACGATCTTGTACTAGTGTTGTAGATAGTCAGGTTCTTCAGCCTTTTTCATTTGTAGTTGTCTGTACTCAGACATGTTATGCTTCCGCGTGTTGCTTCTATGCTCTAAATGTTGGGTCATGAGACCCATGCTTGTAATATCTGGCTCCTCAGAGCCTAATGAATAAATAATTTGTTTCATAGAGTCTTGTTGTGATGCCATGTTGTATTTACACATATTGAGCATATTGTGTGTATGTTGTTGAAATGCTAGGTATTTGTGGGATCCGACAACCTAGTTGTTTCCTCTTGGTAGCCTCTCTTATGGGGAAATGTCTCCTAGTGCTTCCACTGAGCCATGGTAGCTTGCTACTGCGCTGGAACACTTAGGCTGGCCGGCATGTGTCCTTCTTCGTTCCTGTGTTTGTCCCTTTGGGGAAATGTCACGCGTTGTTCCTTTAAGTCCTTGTAGCTTGCTACGACTTGGGTTCATACGTAGATGACCGACACGTTCGTTGTTGGGTCATGTATGCATGTCCTTGTAAGTTAGTGCCACCTGGGGTTTATAACTAGTCATGTCGGCCCGGGTTCTCTGTCATATGGATGCTAGCGACACTATCATATACGTGAGCCAAAATGCGCAAACGGTCTCGGGCCAGGTAAGGTGGCACCCGTGGGAATACCGTGCGTGAGGCCGCAAAGTGGTATGATGTGTTAGATGCTAGACCGGTGTGACTTAGGATCGGGTTCCCGACAGCTTTGGTATCGGAGCCTGACTGCCTCTAGGATTACTAAGCTAAACTGGTCGAAGTTGAGTCTAGAAAATCTTTAGTTATATAAGGGAATTGATTGTGGAAGGGAACGTATGGCCCTTTTACTCCTTATACCTCATGTCTTCTGATCTGAGTCATTCTGTCCTTCCTATGGGGTTAAGGAACT
>LR738715.1:405401079-405436869 GCA_902687465.1 Secale cereale
GGGGCGGCGGCGCGGGGGAGCTGCAGTGGTGGGGGCGCGGGGGCGCGGGGGAGCTGCGGTGGTGGGGGGCACGGGGGCGGCGGGGGTGGAGTCCCGCGGGGTTCGGGGCGGTGGCGTCGGGGCAGCGCGTGGGGGTCGGGGCGGCGGCGTCGGGGCAGCGCGAGGGAGAAGGACGAAGGGGATCTGGCGAGCGAGGGCGAGGGAGAGAGGCCAGAGGGGAATAGCTAGTGGGGGACGAAGTGTATGGATGGGGGCAGAATACTAATGGTGCACCACCCCCTGGTGCGCTATAAGTACATCTATAGCAATGGCGCACCTCATGGTGTGCCATTAGTAAAAAACAAATTAATTCTGTTCGAGCCCACAGGTTATCTTCCACCAAACCCCAACTACATCAAACCCCATCTAGTAGCCCGACGAGTCAGCACGCAGCGCACACACCAGGTGGTCCTGGGTTCGATTCCCAGGCTCCCCAGTTTTTGTTTTTATGCATTTTTTTCTTTGCACATATCTTTTTATCCATGCATCCAAATATTACATGTCACATATGCTAGATGCTGAGAATTTCATGTAGAAAAATAATATGCAGTCTGTTGCCATGTTAACAACATTTAAAATGTTGTTTGATATTTATTTGTGTTTAAATATGTTCAAACTTGTTTAAATCATAACCAAGCACAATTAGTCTATTTTTTGGATTTTTAGTTGCATTCATTTGTGAATTGGTAAAACATTTATGAATATGAAAAAATATCATCAAATTTGAAAAAATATTCATGAATTCAAAAAGTGCACATCAAAAAACATTTATGAATATGTCAAAATACAATCGAGAAATGAAGGCTACAATTTATATATAATCAATCTTAGCTAGCTATCTTTTCACAATCTTGTTGCCCTTCTTTTTCGCAAATGGAGTTCTTCTCTTGAACGGACGTCCTTTAGGTAGGGTGGTCCTGCTTCTTCTTGTGGTGTATGGCACTTCATCGTCCTCATCATGTTCCATCTTCTGGTCGCCGTACTTGTCGAAGTATTGCTCATTGGCGACTCCATCCATTCTGATGATCTTCCTTTTGCCTCTCCTCACGACAACATGACTGGGCTTTGACGGGTCGGTAATGAAGAAGCATTGGTCCACTTGGGAAGCCAGTACCCATGGCTCATTTTTCGCGGTGACATTTGCGCCCGCGATCTTGCATTTGGCTTCGGGTATAACCATGGTGGTGAAATACTGGTCTTCTTTTAGGACACTCTTGGCCCATCTGACACGGAACATCGGGACCTTCTCTCCAGCGTAGCTCAGCTCCCAGATCTCTTTGATCCTTTCGTAGTATCTGTCCTTGTCGTTACCGATGTAGGATTCCATCGTTACCTCAGAGTTCTGATAACCATCGCTCTTCATGTCCTTGTCCTTGGTGTAGAACGTGTAACCGTTGATATCGTACGCCTCATACGTCATCAGGTTGTGCTCGGCGCCCTGTGTGATAGAGGCGAGGGGTCCCGATCTTTCAATGAGATGATAACTATAGATTTGGTGGAGCCGACTTTGACGATCCGACTACAAACGTGCACGACGTTGCGCCTTAGCAATCGCTAAACCAATCTTCAGCGGTTACTGACAATGCCAGAAGCACGATCAGCCTGACCACGAAGGTCTATTCCTGCATGCAATCGAAAAACAAGCAAGAATATGATAAAGCAATCTGAATATTGCAAATATAAATGATGTATTGTTAAAGGTGGGGATCCGTAAGCGGTCTTGGTCTGGTCGTTGGACACAAACGAAGTACACGAAGTTGCAATGGCTAACTTTTGACTAAACAAATCCCAAAGAAAAAGCTACTAGATGGATCTACTTATATAGGAGCAAGGGGTGGCGGCCAAGGAGGTGGAAGGACGTCCCAAGGCAGCCTAAAACTAACCCTAGGTCGTACAAGGCTCATGGGCCCAAGTGGAGGTGATGTAACAACTTTGGACTTGTAGTTTGACTCGGATTCTGCTGCAGCGTCAGATTGTTTCGTCGGTATCTCAACGCTCCGGACGAATTTGAAGGTGAATCCAATTGGGTTGGAAAGTGCACGAAATCTAGTTTCCAACAAAAAAAGGAACACCCAATTCGGAGTCCGTATGAAGGAGTTCTTGCCGTTTTAAGTCAGGTATGTCTGTGTAGTCCGAATCTGGACGCGGAACGTGAGAGACTTGGACTCTATCTTCACTTGGCCCAAAAGTGACGTGAGAGAACTTTTTGAACAGCCCCTAAACTTCTCTTTTTCCCTTATCTTCATATGTGAATTGTAAAAATGTCCCATGCACCTGGAATTAGACATGGCACAAAAGTCTATGAAGTATTTTTGTTCTGGATAACATAAATAAATTGTTGCATAGTTTGCATTAGAAATCACCTCACAAATATACATGTATGCTATATTTTTGGTCTTATCCAAGGTAGTCATGTCCTCATCATCCTCCCTTTTTTGAAAATAAAGCCGTCCTCGGTGCTGCTTAATCTGAAATGTGGGTAAGAAAAAAGACAAGGTGTACATGTTGTATATGTATATGTCATCCATTTTTACTTCCCTTAATTTTCGCACATATGACACATGTATAGAAGAGTAACTTTCGTAGTTCATAAAATATAAAGCCAAAATATTATCACAAGAAGTAGAAGGCATGAAAATATTGCAACTCAATTTGCACATATAAGTGAAGCTCTTAATCGTTACAAAAGATTGGCAATGCTCATCATTAAATCATCCCAACCTTGATGAACCATCACCAAGATTAGAGGTCATATCAAAATGGTTAAACATTGGCACAACTATTTTCACACGTATTTGATCCAAATCTGGTTTATTCCCTGATTCAAATGGTTCTTTCGCATCAATAGTTAATTCAATTGGTTCACTCACAATTGTTTGATCACATGGCAAAGTCAAATCACGAACATATTCCTCTAAAATAGTTGGTGTGATCAAAGTAGTGGATAGCTCATCGCATGGTTCATTTAAATTGACAAGGCATTCACCATACTCATGTGGAGGTGGAAAATCGGTACCTTTGTCATTACCTCTTATGATCAACTCAGATGATGTAGGCACTGTCGGAGGTGATGTGTCACATGGTGGAGGTGATGTAGTCCTCACAACAACGGATGTGTCTGTCATAGTACACCTAGTAGTGGAAGGAACAACCGTATCATTTCTTGGAATGTGCACCTGGCGCTTATTCTCCTTACGGACAATACGTTGTTTTATTTCCTGTTCAGCACTACAAGCAAGACGAAACAAATGGTCCATAGGATAACACTCTTCATGAATTAGTAACTCCTGAATATCACGATTTAATCCTGCCCAAAATCTATCCATAAAATCGTCTTCACTTTCTTGTAAAGAGGAATGCAACAAGGTAGTTTGTAAATCATCATAATATTTCGTTACGGTGTCACTACCTTGTTTTAAATGTTGCAACTTTGTAAGCATGTCACGAGTATAATAAGCAGGGACGAGTGTATGTCGCATGGCAACTTTCAAATCAATCCAAGTAGTAGGTATATAATTAGGGTGTAACCGACAATATTCACTCCACCAAACTAAAGCATAACCAGTGAAAGAACCAACCGCAACCTTAAGTTTTTTACGTTCATCAAAACTATGGGAAGCAAATAGATTATTTATGTCAAACTCCCATTCAATATATAAAGCAGGTCTAAACGGCCATTAAACGGTGGTATAGAAACATTAACCTGATCATGTGCATTTGGATGTTTGTGCACCTCTCGTGATGGTTGTGGTATGTCCTTAGGTGGTGGCACATCTCCCGCGATCGACAAAGCCCATGAGTTGACTCTGGATCCTGTCATGATTAGTAGAAAAAAGAAACAAAATTCGAGAATAATGTTCCTATGAACTACTAGGATGTGGTGGTAAAGCGCTCACAGTAAAGCAAATATCAATATCTTACAAGTTCTTACCATGCGGCAACTGGTGATAGGCAACCAGCGGTGTCAAATAACTCCAAAGATTGAGTAAAGCGATTGCCAGGTGAACGTACGTAACACGGTGTAGAAATATGTGGAGCTGGGTTGGCTTTATATGGTAGCAAAAGATTAGCAATAATCAATTCAGAGATGCAATGTTGAATAAACGCTCAACGACGGTACTGTGCTGGTCCTATGCTAGAGCGGACTAGAGACGCGAGCCTAGAACACTAATGAGGTCACGGTGTAGCACAACTATCATCAATAAAGGATACGAAGTAGCTCTGGACAGCACGATATAAGTGAAGATCACAACGGCAGTAAAGATAATGATGAAAACAACTACAAAGCAGAATATACAACAACACTCTCTCCAACTTTCTTTTCCTTCTTTTTCTTTTTCTTTTTTTTCTCCCACTTTTTTTTTCTTTCTCTCCTCTTTTTTTTTCCTTTTTTTTCTCTGTCTTTTTTTTTCTTAATCCCTCTTTCCAAGACAAACTAGATAAGATGCAGATTGGATCAAGCAATGATGCGAACGACTTCAACTATGATTGTGACAATGAACGACGGGTAGCACGAGGTGGAAATTGATGGATGAGGTGGTGGACAGCGGAAGGGATAACGATGGAGCGGTGATGTGACTAATGTGAACAGAACTCGAAACTCTAACGAACTAGACACTAAGACCAGCAACTCGACACGCCGATGCAACCGATAATTCAATAATGCAAACAATGAAAAGAAAATTGCAAAGGCTCAGACTGGCTACGACAAATGATGAATAGATCTAACTTTTTTTTGTGGCTTTTCCTTGGACAATAGGTAAGAAAATAAATCAAATCTAGGAATAACTGGAAATTCTCACCGAGCAACCTGAAAACTGATACCACTTGATAGAGGCGAGGGGTCCCGATCTTTCGATGAGATGATAACTATCGATTTGGTGGAGACGACTTTGACGATCCGACTACAAACGTGCACGACGTTGCGCCTTAGCAATCGCTAAACCAATCTTCAGCGGTTACTGACAATGCCAGAAGCACGATCAACCTGACCATGAAGGTCTATTCCTGCATGCAATCGAAGAACAAGCAAGAATATGATAAAGCAATCTGAATATTGCAAATATAAATGATGTATTGTTAAAGGTGGGGATCCGTAAGCGGTCTTGGTCTGGTCGTTGGACACAAACGAAGTACACGAAGTTGCAATGGCTAACTTTTGACTAAACAAATCCCAAAGAAAAAGCTACTAGATGGATCTACTTATATAGGAGCAAGGGGTGGCGGCCAAGGAGGTGGAAGGACGTCCCAAGGCAGCCTAAAACTAACCCTAGGTCGTACAAGGCTCATGGGCCCAAGTGGAGGTGATGTAACAACTTTGGACTTGTAGTTTGACTCGGATTCTGCTGCAGCGTCAGATTGTTTCGTCGGTATCTCAATGCTCCGGACGAATTTGAAGGTGAATCCAATTGGGTTGGAAAGTGCACGAAATCTAGTTTCCAACAAAAAAAGAAACACCCAATTCGGAGTCCGTATGAAGGAGTTCTTGCCGTTTTAAGTCAGGTATGTCTGTGTAGTCCGAATCTGGACGCAGAACGTGAGAGACTTGGACTCTATCTTCTCTTGGCCCAAAAGTGACGTGAGAGAACTTTTTGAACAGCCCCTAAACTTCTCTTTTTCCCTTATCTTCATATGTGAATTGTACAAATGTCCCATGCACCTGGAATTAGACATGGCACAAAAGTCTGTGAAGTATTTTTGCTCTGGATAACATAAATAAATTGTTGCATAGTTTGCATTAGAAATCACCTCACAAATATACATGTATGCAATATTTTTGGTCTTATCCAAGGTAGTCATGTCCTCATCACTGTGACAAGGCGAATATGAGATTTTCTTCCGCGGAAGAATCCTCATGTAAAGGGTATGACAGAAGCTTCTCCTTGAACCAACGCGTGAAACATGAGTTGTGCTCTTTGATTATATCTCCGTCCGTCCTCTGTTGGCCTTGGTCATTGTACGTCTTCTCAATAAAGGTTTTGTGCTCTACCACCCAAGGATCGACCACGTCTATGTGTTGTAGCGCGACTAGTTTGCTCTTTCAAAGTCGGTGAGTTGACCCTCGAAGTTGACATGCATTTTGCGGCAACCCTCACGGTGACCCCATCCAGCGAGCCTGCCGAGGTGCCTGTTGACGGGCATACCAACGGGGTTCTCGATGCCTAGATAATTCGTGCAGTAGGAGATGCACTCTTCGGTCAGAAAGCCCCTGGCTATGCTTCCCTCTAGACGTGACATGTTGCGAACGTATCCTTTGATGACACCATTCATCCTTTTGAATGACATCATGTTGTGCAGGAACGTCGGCCCGAGTTGGATGATATCCTCCACGATATGGACCAACAGATGCACCATAACGTCAAAGAATGCGGGCGGGAAGTACATCTCAAGCTCACATAGTATCAACACGATCTCTTCATGTAGCCTTCTGAGTTGCCTCACGCCAACCGACTTCCGAGAGATGATGTCGAAAAAGTTGCATAGGACAAATAGTGTATCACGGACGTGCGCGTCCATGATCCCATGGATTGCAACTGGAAGTATATGCGTGATTAGCAAGTGACAGTCGTGAGACTTCATCCCGCTGAACTTATTCTTCGCTGGGTCTAGGTATCTGCTTATCTTCCCCGCGTAACCATAAGGAAGTCTTCACCATCTAACAGATCCTTGCGTTTCCTCCACGGGTCATCTTCGCGAAGCCACCTTCGATATCCCATGAACACGGTTTTCGAAGACCAGGGATCTCTATCTAGCTGGCGATACGTTGTGTCATCCATGCACCTGACGCATGCACAAAATCCGTGGACCACCTGCCCTGCGACATATCCGTAACCGAGATAGTCATGCACGGTCGTGAGCAGTGCGACTCTCATAGGGAAATATTCTTTCTCTGCGGCGTCCCACGTATTGGCTGGCGTTTTCCACAGCGTGTCTAGCTCCACTTTCAGCAGCCCCAGATAGAGATTGATGTCGTTCCCTGGTTGTTTCGGCCCTTCAATTAGCATACTCATGTGAATGTACTTCCTCTTCATGCACAACTAGGGGGGAGGTTGTACATCCACACAAACACAGGCCAGGTGCTATGTGTGCTTCTCTGGCTGCCAAACGGATTGACTCCATCGGTGCTCGTGCCCAGCATGATGTTCCTTGGATCGTTCCCAAATTCTAGGTCTTCGAAGTTCAACGCTTGCCACTGGCTCGCATCCTTAGGGTGACTCAACATCTTGTCATTTTTATTTATCTCGGGATCATTTCCGTCATCTTCTCGCTTCTTCTCTTCCCTATCCGCTTCTTCTCTTCCCTATCCGCGTGACAACGCAGGAGCTTTGCTACCTTAGGGTCCGCGAAATACCGCTGCAGACGAGGAGTGATCGGAAAGTACCACACCACTTTTCGAGGAGCTTTCTTCCGCTTCTTGTATCGAGTGATGCCGCACACCACACATATGGTAGAGTCCGCGTGCTCGTCCCGATAAATGATGCAATTGTTCAAGCACACATGGTATTTCACATGCGGTAAATCCAGAGGACACACGATTTTCTTCGCCTCCTCGAAACTGGTCGGGCACTTTTTCCCCTTGGGAAGACGTTCGTGCGAGAATGACATGTTCTCGTCGAAGCATGCGTCGGTCATTTTGTGTTTTACCTTCATCTCCAGAGCCATGAGCGTTACTTTCAGGCGGGTATCCTCGGGCCTACATCCTTCATACAATGGAGTAACCGCGTCTATCTCCAGTTGATACAGCTTGGCTTTCTCTTGGGCGGTTACTCTTGCGTTATCCGTCTGCTTGAGAAGCAGCTCTTGAATATGAGGGTCCTGCACCCAGCCTCCATCATCGTCTGCTCCAGCATCTTCATGTAGATCATGATCATGCCCTTCGTCTTGATCTTCCTCATCATCATGCTCGGCATCTTCTACATGATTACTGTGTACAGCATCATCGTCGTGATCATGTCTTGGAGATTCTTCCTCTTCTCGCCCGCCTTCGCCGCGGTGGTTGTCTTACTGCCTTTCCTCATTTCTTGCCCGGCCATGGACGACTTCATAGTCATCTTCATCATCTTGCCACCGATAGGCATCCATGAAACCACACAAGAGCATGTGGTTCCGCACCTGCCCGGAATCCGGGTCCGCAATAAGGCTCTTCAGCTTGCATCTTCGACACAGACATCTTATCTCTGTCTCGTTCTTTTGAAGCATCTCGGCCTTCGTGGAGCTCAAAAACCTATTCACGATGCCTTCGGTCATCGTGCGAACCATGGTCGCTTGCGGGGTAGAGCAAAACGATATTTTAAAACCAAGAAAAAATTCGGCATGACTTTCCCTAAAAATAGGACCAAAAACAATGCATAGTGCCAAAATTCTCGCCGAAACGGAAATGAATCAACATTTCGGCAAAATATTGGCAACTATCGCATTTCAAATACCGGTACCTACAAACACAAACATATATGCAACACCACAAACATACATAGATCTAGCTAGGCCATAAAAAGTGCATGTGCACGGTTGTTGGAGCTCGAGGGAGAAAAAATGATCTACAACATAAAGATAGCTTTCCCCCCTTACTTACCTATCAAAAAAAGGTAATTTAACAACTTAATTTTGATGAATCTATGGTGCAAATGAGGTGAGGAGGAGGAGGCAGCCGACACAAGCTTGGAGGAGGAGGTGGAGAGAATGAAGGGGGGAAAGTGAGTGTGTAGGTGTGGCTGTCCAAAATATCTAGCTTGTCCCACTTTACTAATGGCGCACCACCCACTAATGCGCCATTAGTAACCAGTGTTACTAATGGCACATTAGTGAGAGGTGCGCCATTAGTAGTTTTGCAAAAAAAAAAACTTAGTACTAGCGCACTGAGTTGGAGGTGCGCCATTACTAGTTAAACTAGTAATGGCGCACTGTGCCACGGTGCGCCATTAGTATGTCTGGAAAAATAAAAAAAAAGTTGTTACTAATGGCGCACCGAATGTCTGGTGCGCCATTAGTGGCCATATCATCTATAGCCCTTTTCCTAGTAGTGAGTTCTGTTGTCTTACTCAGGCTAAGATGGCTGTTGATGCTTATAGTAGAGAGTTTGAGAACCTCGCCTGATATGCTACAGAGGAGGTGTCCACGGACGCCAAAAAGCAGGCTAGGTTCCGGAAGGGTCTCAACCCCAAGCTGCGTCGTGATCTCCACTTGCATCATTGCAATACATTCCATGCTCTTGTGAACAAGGCCATTAATGCAGAGACAGCTCAGCTCACTTACGAGGAGTCTCGTAAGCACACCCGTGAATTGGGATCTTCCTCCAGTTCTAGTTCTCAGAAGCGCCAAATTTGGGTTCCGAACTCTGTTCTTCCACCCGGTTATACACCAATGCCGTCTTATGTGACACCTCATCCAGTTTAGCAGTATGCTCCACCATGGCCTATTAGTGGACCGCCTGCCAATGCGGGTCCACGTCCTACCTCCAGGATTTGTTACAAGTGCGGAGAGCCAGGCCACATTGCCTGTAATTGCACTCAGACCCGTGTTGCTCCACCCTAGCCCGAGAAGTCTGTTGGCCGTGGTAAGCCACCACGCAAGATGATCAGTGTCAAGTCAGCTCCCACTTAAGATGGACGTGTGCATCACGTCTCAGTGAAAAACGCTCATGATGATCCAGATGTCGTTCTTGGTACACTCCTTGTCAATTGTCATCCGGGATCGGTTCTGTTCGATACTGGAGCATCTCATTCTTTCATTTCCGAAAGTTATGCCCGCTTGCACAACATGTCATTTTGTGGTATGTCCTCCCCACTACTCATTCAAACTCCTGGATCCAAATGGCAAACTTCTAGTGTAAGCCATGGTAATGAAATCCTTGTTGACAGACTTGTGTTCCTTGCATCACTTGTAGCCCTCAAGTCTTCAGATATTATTATCATCTTGGGTATGGACTGGATGACAACTCATCTTGCCAAGATTGATTGTTACACTAGGTCTGTTCATCTTACACACCCATCCGGTAAGATAAACACTGTCACCACTAGAGTGGCAAAGCGTCAACTCTATTCTCTTAATGCCAGCCCTCTTCCAGACCTTGAAGATATCCCGGTAGTCCGTGACTTTCCGGAGGAACTGCCGTGTTCCACCTGACAGAGATGTAGAGTTTGTTATAGATCTTATCCCAGGAATGGCTCTAATCTCTAGGAGACCTTACAAAATGGCACCCTTAGAACTAGCTGAGCTTAAGAAACAACTTAATGAGTCCTTGCAAAAGCGTTTCATCCGTCCTAGCTCTTCTCCTTGGGCTTGCCCCGTCCTCTTCGTCAAGAAGAAGGATGGTACGGATCGGATGGTTGTGGATTATCGTCCTGTTAATTTGGTCACGGTAAAGAACAAGTATCCACTTCCCAGGATCAACGACCTGTATGATCAGCTCGTTGGATCCTCAGTCTTTTCCAAGATGGATTTGAGGTTAGGCTACCATCAAATTAAGATTAGAAACGGGGACATTCCTAAGACGGCTTTTGTCACTCGTTATGGCCAGTACGAGTATACCGTCATGTCCTTCGGTCTAACCAACACAACAACTACATTCTCCCGCTTGATGAACTCGATCTTCATGGAGTACTTAGATAAGTTCGTCGTGGTTTACCTTGATGATATTCTTATTTACTCTAAGAACGAGGAGAGCATGCCGAACATCTTAGACTTGTGTTAGAAAAACTCAGAGAGCACCGCCTTTATGCCAAGTTCTCCAAGTGCGAATTTTGGTTGCCAGAAGTGACCTATCTCGGCCACGTAATCTCTGGTAAGGGCATTGTTGTCAATCTTGAGAGAGTTCAGGTCGTTCTTGATTGGACTCCACCTGAAACAGTTAAACAAGTTAGGAGTTTCCTTGGTCTTGCCAGTTATTGTTGCCGCTTTGTTGAGAACTTCTCTAAAGTGGACAAACCTCTCACGGAACTGCTCAAGAAAGATAAAGAATTTGAGTGGTCCCCACAATGTGAGCACAGTTTTCGGGAACTGAAAAGACGCCTGACTTCTACTCCCATACTTGTGCCACCGGATTTCACCAAGGACTTTGTTATCTATTGTGATGCCTCACGACAGGGTCTAGGTTGCATTCTTATGCAGGATCGTCATGTGATTGCCGATGCATCTCGACAGTTACATCCACATGAGGAGAATTATCCTACACATGATTTAGAGCTTGCAGATGTAGTCTATGCAGTTAAGACCTGGCGACATTACCTTCTTGGTAAACGTTGCAAGATCTACACCGATCACCAGATTCTCAAGTATATCTTCACCCAACCGGATTTGAGCCTTAGGCAGAGACGTTAGTTGGAGTTGACCTCCGATTACGACTTAGGGATTACTTACAGCCTAGGCAAGGCCAATGTCATGGCTGATGCGTTGAGTCGTAAGTCCTATTGCAACAATCTCATGTTGCAGCAGGACCAACCACTTCTCCATGAGGAATTATGTAAGATTAACCTTCACATTGCTCCTCATGGATTCCTTTCTACCTTGGTGACGAAACCTACTCTTGTCAATCATATCATAGAAGCCTAGAAGCATGATAGAGGGATTACCCGGATCAAGATAAACATTATGAAGGGAGTTGGTGGATGTTTCTCTATAGATGATCGAGGGTTTGTTCTCTTCCAGAACCGCCTGGTGGTTCCCAAGGAGCAACACCTTCGGCAATTGATCCTTAAGGAGGCTCATGAATCACCTCTCACGATCCATCCTCGTAGTACTAAGATGTATCAGGACCTACGCCGGAGGTTCTGGTGGACTTGGATGAAGGGAGAAATCGCTCAGTTCATTGCTAACTGTGATGTTTGTCGTCGCGTTAAGGCAGAGCATCAAAGACCTGCTGGCACCCTTCAGCCTTTGGCTATTCCTGAGTGGAAATGGGATAACGTTGGTATGGACTTCATCACCGGTTTTCCCAGGACCAAGAGAGGGAATAATGCTATCTTCGTAGTCATTGATCGTCTCTCGAAAGTGGCTCACTTCCTTCCTGTTCGAGAGAGTATCACTGCTAGCCAGCTTGCTGACTTATATATTTCTCGATTAGTGTCACTTCATGGTGTTCCACTAGACATCAATTCAGACCGTGGTAGTCTTTTCACTTCTCATTTCTGGGAGAGTTTCCAGACTGCCATGCACACCCATCTTTCCTTCAGTACCGCTTTCCACCCCCAGTCAAGTGGTTAGGTGGAACGGGTCAACCAAATTCTCGAAGACATGCTTAGAGCTTGCGTTACCTCTTCCCGTATGGATTGGGAGAAATGTCTTCCTTTCGTCAAGTTTGCTTATATCAATAGCTATCAATACAGTCTCAAGAAAGCTCCTTTTGAGATTCTCTATGGACGAAGATGTCGAACACCTTTGAACTGGTCAGAAATCGGTGAAAGACAATTCTTTGGACCGGATATGATCCAGGAAGCAGAAGAGCAAGTTCGCATTATTCGTGAAAATTTGAGAACAGCCCAGTCTTGTCAAAAGAGCTAGCATGATCGTCATCATAAGGAAGTGGCTTATGAAGTTGGCGACAAAGCTTACCTTCGGGTTACTCCTTTGAAGGGTACCCATCGTTTTGGTATCAAGGGCAAGTTGGCTCCTTGTTACATTAGTCCTTTTCGCATTCTCGCTAAACGAGGAGATGTTGCCTACGAGTTGGAACTACCCCCACACCTTTCTCGAGTTCATGATGTCTTCCACGTCCCTCAACTCAGGCGTTGCTTCTCGGATCCCATCGATGGAGTGATCCACGAAACACTTGATCTCCAAGATAACCTCACATATCGAGAGTACCCCGTTCTCATTCTGGATCAAGCAGAGCGTGTCACTCGACGCCATAACATCGAATTTCTCAAGGTTCAGTGGTCTCATCATTCCGAGAGAGAAGCTACTTGGGAGCGAGAAGATCGTCTCTGACTGGAGTACCCCACTTTCTTTCCGCCGACTCATCAATCTCGGGGGGAGATTCTTCCGAGTGGGGGCGAGCTATCACAACCCTATTTCTGGTATGCACTAGGCTACCTTTGGTGTTTGGATCATGTTTAATTTTTCAAATGAATTTGAAATGGGACATGTGAAAGCCCCAGGAATCTTTTTAGAAAATGACTCAGATAAAAATTGCTTCAAAAAGGTCCAAGAAAATGTTCATGTTTCTCTCTGAAAATATTGGTCAGAAGTGAAATTCAAACCTATATTTTTATGAGATCATAAATATTTATTTTGGGAATTTGGAATTAATGCAATAATTATTTGCATCGAATATATATTTAATATATGTCCAATAATTCTGGAAATTTGTGAGGGGTTTGGAATACTTCTTCTAGTCCCTACAAAAATTGTCAGAAGCAAAAATTGATTTGGTTCAAAAACTAAATCAAAAAATTACAGAAATAGAAAAACAAAAAGAAATAACAGGAAAAAGAGCTTACTTGACGCTCACCAGGCGGCCCACCTAGCATAACCACGGTGTGGCCCTGTCGGGCCAGCCCACCAGGCGAAGCGGCCGTCTTCAACCTCTGCCAGTAGGTAGAGGCGTGAGGACGCGTGCGCAATCACCGTGACGAGCTCCCTGCATGCCTGCCCTCCCCCTCGTCGCCCTGGACGCCTGGACGACGCCACGACAGCTACGCTCACTCTCCCTCTCTCTCCCGTGGCTTCCTACCCTCACCCTCGCTCTCTCTCTCAAGGCCGAACGCTGCCATCGCCGTCGCTCGCCGTTGCCGTGCCCACAGCCACGGCCTCGCCACTCCGACGAGTCCTGAAGCTCCGCCACTTCTTCCTCGTCCTCCCTGTCAAGCACACGTCGCCGGACGCCCTATGGAGCGGCCCTCGCTGTCCTCTCCTACCTCCGCCCGGCGAGATCGCCGTCGTTGTTCCGTCTGCACCAAGCCTCCCCCGAGCCCGCTGAAACCGCCGTCAGATCCGCTCTGAGCTTCCGCATCGAACCCCTCTTGTTTCCGCCTCGTTTGCGCACTCCAGCTCCGCTCCACGCCATGGCCATAACTCCTCGCCGCCGTGCCGTGTCGCCGCCGTGGTCAGAGCCACCGCAGCTCGCTCCTGAGCACGTCACCGCTTTCGCCACACCGCCAGGAGACCATAGAGCCCCTTGGCTGGCCTCCCTTGCTCCGTAGCGCTAAACCCGCCGTTCCCGTTGCTTCGGACGCCGCCGAGGTCGACGTCGTGCCCTCCTCCGACCACCACACGCCCTCCTCCCGCCACCGTCGGATGCGCGCAAGCTCCAGCTCCTCGTAGATGGGGTCGGCCGCCGATTTGGTCGCCGTAAGGCCATTTCCGAGCCCCTCCACCGTCTCTGGCCTCGCCGGCGATGAGCTGTGGGTCATCTCCGATGAGTTTGACTCCAGTTGGCTGGGTTTGACTTTGCGCCCTGCCCAGCTAATTTGTAGTTAGGATTAGTGTTAGTGCTAATTAACTTTGTTAGTTAAACTGTGACACTGACAGTGGGCCCCAGCACCTCTAACCCTTTTAATTAGTTTAGTTTTAACCCTCTATTAGCTCTGTGTCACTGACATGTGGACCCCACATGTCAAGTTTGACTTCAGTCAGCGTTGCTGACTTGCTGACGTGCGTATGACGCAGTGCTGACGCAATAAATGGTTTTCTGGAGTTTTTTAACTCAGGAAATTCCAGAAAATTGTTTAATCTTCAAAAAATCATAGAAATTCAACCGTAACTCAGTTTGAAATAATTTATATATGAAAAATTATCTAAAAAATTCAATCTATCCATCTGTACTAGTTTCATGCATGACAAAAGAAGTTATACCTACTGAATATATGAAAACACATAAATGGCATGTTAAATACTTAGGTTTGGAGCTGCATTTGAACCCTTGGTTCAAATGGACTTAACCCAAATGAATGCTAGTTGCATTAGCTCAAACGACGTCACATATTCATGCCATGTTCATGCATCATATTGTTGAGTATCCTTGTGTTTGATTGTAGGCACCGTCCTTCTCGATATGTCCAGCTCCGGAGTCAGTTCCAGAGTATCTGTCAGAGGAGCAGTGCTCTACCGTTGATCTACTAGGCAAGCAAACCCCCTTGGTCATTCCGGTACAACCCCACTCTCTCGCTCCCTCTCTCTGTTATTGCATTAGGACAACAACGATTCAACTGCTACTTTTTGCTGCGGTAGTTGAACCCATTCCTCTGCATGAGCTGTCATTGCCACCGTAAATAGTTGAAACCCACTGGCATGTGTAGGAGTTGATTGAGCCATGTTGTGTTTCCTACCATGCCATGCCTGCTGTTGCTTAGATTGTGTCAGGTCTGATTCATTGGGAATGAGTTGGAGTGTTATGCTATGTTTTGATCCTGAGAGTTAAGTGTGTGAACACGTCTTGGTGAAGGTAGCGGTGAGAGCCCATGTAGGAGTACATGGTGGGTTGTCTCACTGGAACCGTCCTTAAGAACTGAGTTCTGTGTAGGTTGTCTAGTGACTAGCTACTACCACACATTGGGTTCCGGTGACTCGACCCCTCTCGACTAATTAGTCAACATGATATCTGTCTAGGAGATGCAACTAGTTTCTGGTGTATGTAGGTAGTGCTAGTAGTCTACCAAGTGGCACCTGGCAAGGTGGGCTTGGGATAGACTAGGCACCGTGGCACGATGTACCAAGCGTAGATCCATCCGGCGAGGTGGGCTTGGGAACCCTGCGCACATCGTTTGGGGCTGTGAGCGACACCCCGGTCGGATCTCCTTGCGGATGGAACCCAAATAGGCGATAAACCTGTTCTAGAGTCTTGTGTGGTTAGTCAGGTCGTAGACGACACCCTCGCTAGGCTTCCCCTTGAAGATTGCCGAGATACACGACGTGTACATGGCGGTAAGTGGCGAGAGTGTGTTGGAAGAGGTACACCCCTGCAGGATTAACATGATCTATTCGAATAGCCGGGTCCACGGTTATGGACTTCCTGGATGCTTATGTGGTACATAGACAACTTGAATTGGAAACTCTAAAAAACTCAAGACAAGTGTGAGTGCTATGGATGGCCTCCTCTTAGTGCTTCCACTAAGCCATAATAGCTTGCTACTACTCCGGAACAATTAGGCTGGCCAACATGTGTCCTTCTTCGTTCCTTTGTCTGTCCCTTTGGGGAAATGTCACACCTTGTTCCTTTAAGTCCTTGTAGCTTGCTACGACTTGGGTTCATACGTTGATGACCGACACGTTCGTTGTTGGGTCATGTATGGCTGTCCCTATAAGTTAGTGCCACCTGGGGTTTATAACTAGTCATGTCAGCTCGGGTTCTTTGTCATATGGATGCTAGCGACACTATCATATACGTAAGCCAAAATGCGCAAACGGTCCCGATCCAGGTAAGGTGGTACCCGTGGGAATACCAAGCGTGAGGCCGCAAAGTGATATGATGTGTTACATGCTAGACCGGTGTGACTTAGGATCGGGGTCCCGACATCGCGCCTCGACGCACGTGCAAGTTCTCCCGGGTCCTCAACGATGGCGGCGGCAGCATCAACATCCTCTACCGGGACACCATGACCAAGCTCGGCCTCGAGGCCAAGGACCTAGAGTCGACCCAGACCGTCTTCCACAACATCGTACCCGGCCACTCCTGCTCCTCGATTGGCCGAATCGGGCTCGACCTCCTATTCAGCGACATCAACTACTTCCGACACGAGCCAATCTGGTTCGAGGTGGTGGACCTATCCAGTGCATACCACGCACTGCTGGGCCGGCCCGCACTCGGTAAATTCATGCGGTCCCCACTATGCCTACTTGAAGATGAAGCTGCCTTGTCCGAAGGGCCTCATCACCGTCACCGGTGACTACCGCAACTCCCTAGAGTGCGCCCGAGATGGCTCCAGCCTAGCCGACTCGCTGGTCATAGCCGAGGAGTTCTCCAGCTCGACTGGATCATTGCTCTGGCCAGCGAGGCGTCAGATGCGCCGGTCCCGGCCGAGGAGCCGGCCAACAAAGCTTCTTTTAAACCCTCGAAGGAGACCATTAAGGTGAAGCTGAACCCGAAAGACCCCAGCTGCAGCAAGTACGTCGTCATGGGCACTCGCCTCAACGACAAATACGAAGGTGGGCTCGTCCACTTCCTCTGTGAGAATCAGGATATCTTCGCATGGGCCCCGAAGGACATGCCGAGTATCCTGAGGAAATACGCCAAGCACAAACTCCACGTCAGCAAGGACGCCACGCATGTCCGCCAACCCCTATGACGTTTCTCTGAGGAGAAGATGTAACGCCCCGGACACACCCGCCGGTGGTCGTTTGTGGGGACCCCGACTCATAAGTCGTGATCACCGAATGTACGTGTACAGTGATCCCAGAGATCAATGCTCACTGAACACACAGAAGCTGAATAACAAGAGTCTTACATCCATACATACCGTATTACACAAATACGACCGTTAAGGTCGAGTCTTGAGTGTATCATCGCAGCGGAAATCTTCAAAGACAACTGGGACCCATGCCATCTGCCTTAACCCTACAGGCATTCTGACTGGGAAGCGTCCTAGCTCGCATGCCCGTCACCAAGAAATCTTCATCATAACCTGTTCTCTCATGCCTGGCCAATAAAATAACCAGTGGCAAGCCAATGAGTACATTGAATGTACTCGCAAGCAACCCAAGTGTGATAACAGAATAATTAGGCAAGGCTCTACTGCTAAATTGGCGGTTTTGCGGAAAGCTAGTTTTTCATATGCAAGTATGATCAACATATAACATGGACATGCATGTGTCTGCAACAAGTATCAGGAGGTCACAGACATCATTATCGAGAAAGAGTTGTAATCTCATTGTGACTTTCTCACAATCACATCAACAATATCTCTGAATCGTGTTGTTTCCCAGAAACTTATGGACATAGTCTAAGTAACACCACCCAACTGTCCTTGACCGCGGACACGGCTATTCGAATAGTTTTACACTCTGCAGAGGTTGCACACTTTACCCACAAGATTCGGGGAACTTCCGTGTCATCCACGACCCGCGGTACCTCAAGTACCCGAGGTAAGCACCCGATCACTATCTTTCCCTAGACGACACTAACATAGAGTCCACTCGATTGGTAACAGCCCCTTGCCCCACATTTCTCATCTTATAAATTGTGGAGCCTCGCTCCGTATTCATCACATACCACAAGCACGGGGTACCAACGGTGTGTCCGGTGCCCTGTAAAGACAGTCATGGCCGCCTATCCAAGCGCGACCCCGTCCCGAGAGTGACCTCATGTCACCCCCGTCACTAGTAATGCGGGCACCATGCTAGTATCGACCTAGGTAATCAATAATGCCCTTTCCCATATAAGGGTAGAGTGGTTGCGCATGTTTGGTTGGGACGGTAGTCATACATAAATCTAATCCATATCTGTAAACAACACTTTCGTCAAGCCTCGGCACACTACTTCTTCACCAAGTAGTGCCCTAGCTCCTCATCAACTCCCAGGGGCATTAGTGGCACCCACTGGGTCATTTGCAAGTAGGTCAGACCACACTTGTTTCACTCAATGCATAACCCCGACCCATTTTGCGTAGCCAACTACTATAGCATACATCGATCTACTCCCACCCACATAACCCTCATAGGAAGGTAGGGTCATGTTTGATGCAAGTATCAATGGTAAGTAACAAAGGTAGCAACCAAAGTGGTCTCCACCTCAACATGATTCCGATGCATTGATAATAAGGTGCTATGAGACATGCATAAAAATGTTTCTTGAACATGGTCCAAGGGCTGCTTGCCTTATTCTTCCGAGTCTTCAAACCTTCTGGCCCATCTCCGAGTACTTCGTTTATTTCGTCAACTAACGATGGGAACAATCATAATAAGCAACACAATCAAAGCAAAAATAAAAGTGCTCTAAAAATAGGAGTTGGACTTTTCTAGGATACCTCTGGTCATATTAGAAATGACCAAGGTGGTTTCATCGGCATTGGATCAATGGGTGATTTGGAATATTCCAATATGATGGAATCAAGGGGTTTATGGATTTGAAAGAAGTATACAGAAATATTTTCTTGAATGATGAGCAAAGGCACCCATCAATAAGTCATGATTTTAGAAGCATCTAGGAGTTGGTTTCATTGGATTTGGAATTCAAATGAATCTCCTAGGATTTTGCAAAGCTGATAAATATGAAGAAATGGCTCAATATTTGGTGGGGTACAGAAACTATTATTAAAAATGTTCCAAAACTAAGTTTGGACATGACAAGCATCTAGGAATTTGAATCATTGCATTTGGATCAAAAATGAGCTCTCTGTGATTTTCTAAAGTTCATCACAGAAAATGGAATATGGGCATTTGATAAATATTGGTGTAGGAAAAATCTCTGGAATACTGTGCATGTTGCACCATGTGATAGAGCATGATTTATGGAGCCATAGAAAATTTGAATCATGCAATTTGGAGTTCATTTGAATTATCTAGGCATTTTTGAAGTTGACAGAATAAAGAAAAGGAAAAAGGAATAAGGGTTTACCCCTATACTGCGCACAGGGCGAAGCTTAGTGCTTCTGTGCACCGGGCCGGCCCATCTGTTCAGCAGCGCGCAGGGACCCAGCCACGTCGAAGACGCCCGCCAGGAAAGGCGCTTCCGCGCGGGGAAAATGGCCGAGGCCAGACCCGCTTCCACTTAAGCGGAGGGCCCAGCCTCCAGGTCTCTGACGCGCGGGGCCTAGCGCTCAGGTTCATCCCCTTCCTCCCGCGCGACGCAGCAGGGAGGAACAGAGGCGATGCTCGACGGCGTCTTGCTGGCGCTGCAGGGCATCTCCGGCGATGCTCCGCCCACCGATGTGCTCAGGAGGGCACGCCGCATCCATCCGTGTGCTTAACGCACGCCGGGGAGGGCTGAAGTGGCGACGGCTTGGAAGACCCCGGAGGCGACCGTCGGTGAAGTTGGCACAGCGGGGAAGAGGCGGGGGAAGGAGGAGCTGGATCTTGGGGTGAGTCTGGGGCGGTGCTGAGGTAGTGCTGGAGCGGCTAGCTGGAGGAGGAAGGGCCTGAGGTGCCCGTATTTAGGCGGCGGCCGGCGGCTCTGCTCCGGCCAGGGTGATGGCTGGAGGGCACGGGAGGAGGAGTGGGACGGCTTGGGAGGCGTAGGAGAGAAGGGAGAAGCCAAAGGAGGTGCAAGGGGGTTCGAGGGTGCGCTATATATAGGTGGGCGCCGGTCCACCGAGGCGTCGTGCGCCGGCGAGGCCGTTGCTGTCGTTGCAGGCCACGGGGCAGCAGTGGGCATGTCCAGGGCGTTCATGTGGATGGTCCACGCTTAGAGGAAGAGAGAGGAGGAGCAGGGAGGTGCCAGAGCGTCGCGCGTGCGAGCTTGCTCACTGGAGCGCTCGGGCGGCCATGGCGCGCGTGCGAGCAGAGGTGAGAGAGGGGGAGAGAGGAGGGGGCCGACCGCCTGGCAGGTTGCGGACGTCGAGGCAGTCTTGGGGGACACAAGGGGGAGGCCCAAGGCTGTCGGAAGCAGCCGATTGGTGGCGGCTACAGTGCGGGAGCGCACTGTAGCGCGCTCCAGAGCATGCTTTTGGCTGGCACGGTCGTGACCTCGCCGCTCTGGTCGTGTCCAACAAGCCAAAGGTTGTCTAGAAGGTCGATGGGGTAGTAAACAAATGGCCTGTGGCCTTGGATACTCTTGGAGGCCACTGGAATGAGGAGAGAGGTGAAGGAGAGGGAGTTTACTGCTGTCCAGGAGAGTGAATTGGGGTTTTACCCCCTCCAATAATTGAGCTAAGGCCATAGAGAGTTACTGGGGGTAGAGGATGATCAGGAGAAGCTGTGGTAGGAATTTGAGGTAAAGAGAAAAAGTAAAAGAGGTTCAAACACTGGTTTTGGTAAATGGACAGAAGGTGTTTGATCAAGTTTTGGGAGAGCAAATGACCTCCACTTGGCATGGGACTTAACAGGATCAAATGTCACATATAATTAGGCCCCTACACCAAATTTGAGCTCATTTGGGCAAAGTGGCCAATGTAACTTTGGTGAACCCTAGAAATCTATAGAAATGGTTTCACCATGTTTGAGTTAAGCAAATAATCTCCCCTTGATGCACCACTTGGTGTAGCATTAACATTTGGGGTATTGATCATGCCCACAAAGTTTGAAGCTCCAGGTAAAAAGTTGGTAATGTAAAGTTGTTCAAATTTGCATTTGAACAGAAAGGGTTTTGGGGTGATCTGATCAAGTTGCTCTATTCCAAATCTTGTGCCATTTGGTCTCGATGCCTTATTAGGCCATTCTAGCATGTGCACCAAATTTGAGAGCATTTGGACAAGTTTGGCAATGTAAAGTTGCTCAAACTTCAAATATGGACAGAATGGTTTTGAGGGGATTAGAGGATGTTTCCTTGATCTTCAAGGCATGAGGCTTTGCAGGTTCATCAAATATGTCATATTTGACATGATAGAATTTCCCTGGAATTTTTGGAGAATATTTCCTTTGTAAATATTTCAAAAGCTTGAAATATCCAGAAAGGGTTTTGGAAAGATTTGCCCAATATTTTGAACATGACCATGTGTTGAAACTCTTATATATGGACAATTTATGTCCTAAGAGTCTCCCTGAATTTTGGCAAATATTTTTGAAATAATAAAATAATTTTTCCCTATTAAAGACCATTTCTGGCCTTAAGAAAAAGCTTTTAAATAAAATATAAAAATAACTTTTAAAATTATACTTTTGTGGTTTCTGGGAGTCCTATACCTAATAGGATTCAAATAAACTTTTTTGAAAGATTTTTCACACCCTAAATAAGGTACTTGCAGTGCAAACCTCAATTCAGGGGTTTTTGGAAAACTAATTTTAGAAAATACTATTTGGCCAAAATATTTTTATAAGAAAATTCTATACTGGTCTATACGCATGGCATGATCATTGGGAAAAGGTTTTGGGTCAAGGAGATGAAGTATAAGAGTTGGAGGATTTATTTGATTTTTAGAGCACTAGCAAACAGCAGACAAAAGTCAAATCAAGCAAAGCCAAAAACACTCAAAAGTTTTTGCAAATCCACATTTTAATCATGACAATTAGCTTAAGCAAAGTGGTATGAAAATCAGGGTGTGACAGACCTACCCCCCTTACAAGAATCTCGTCCCCGAGATTCCCAGACTAGGCGTGGAAAGAAAGGCGGAGTCTTGGATACGGGGTAGTCTTCACTTCTCCTTGTTGGTTCTGCTTTCGAGCGGTGCTCCTTGGAATCCTGAAGTGCTTGATGGTATGGCTTCTTGCTTGATGCCTTCCTTGATGGAGGTTGCTGAGAGGTCTCTTGCATAGGTTAGGTTGGGTTAGCTGTCAAAGGCTCGGTGATCGATGTCCTTGCGGGCATCGGGCTAGCTAGGAGGTAAGAAGTACTTCCAGAGTGGGGGGCTCGTGGAAGATTTGGTGCACGGAGGGTATCTCAGGTGGTAGATCTAGCTGGGGAGCCGTCTACTACATGACTTGCAGTGATCTCAAAGGGTCCAATGAACCTTGGTGCGAGCTTCCCCTTGACGTGGAAACGCTTGGTTTCCTTCAAAGGAGTTACCCGCAGGTACACACGGTTCCCGACATGGAAACCCATGTCCCGACGGCGAGTGTCAGCATAGCTCTTTTGCCTGTACTTGGCTGACTTCAAACGTTCTCTGACTAGTTGGACCTGCTCTTCCGCTGCGGGGAGAATGTCCGGTCCAAAGACTAGCCCTTCTCCAGTCTCTGGCCAGTTGAGGGGTGTGCGACATCAGCGTCCGTACAACACCTCAAATGGTGCCATCTGAAGGCTCGACTGGTAACTATTGTTATAGGAGAACTCGAAAAAAGGGGAACAATCCTCCCACTTGGCTCCATATGCCAAGACACAGGCTCGGAGTCATGACTTCGAGAATCTGATTGACTCGTTCTGTCTGACCTCCGGTCTGTGGGTGGAAAGCCGTGCTGAAAGATAACTTGGTTCCCAAGGCTTCTCGGAACTTCTTCCAGAACCTTGAGGTGAACTGGGTTCCTCGATCTGGCACAATCTCCTTGGGAACGCCGTGAAGACTTACGATTTGGTCGATCTAGAGAGCTGCCAGCCGGTTGCCATCATAAGTGGTCTTGACAGGAATGGAATGGACCACCTTGGTCAAATGATCGACTATGACCTAAATAGAGTCATGTCCTCTATCCGACCTTGGTAATCCAGTGACGAAGTCCATTCCGACTTTATCCCACTTCCACTCAGGAACTTTGAGTGGTTGAAGCAATCCAGCAGGTCGCTGATATTCAGCCTTGACCCTTTGGCACACATCACACTTTGCAACATAGGTTGCAATCTCTCTTTTCATCATGTGCCAGCAGAATCGTGCCTTCAAGTCTTGATACATCTTGGTGTGAGCGCTCCTTCGACACGGAAATGCTCGGTTCCTTTGAGAGGGGTGGTTTGCAGATACGCCCGGTCTTCGACGCGGAAGTTACTTCTTGATGACGGTGGTCGGTGTAGATCTTCCTTCTTGACAGGGCGGTCTTCAAACGTCTTCTATCCAGCTGTCCGACTCTTCTATGTCTTCGGGCAGACAAGTAGGCCATCAAATAATGATGTTACCCAACTTGTCCGATTACTCCATGAGGTATAAGGGGTACGCAAGGTAAGCTGGGGTATTGGTGGTGGTCTCGGTTGAGTATTTGCAGAGGCCTTCCTGACTTAGAGCGAAGGCCCGTGGTCAGCATCTGACCAGGTTGTGGCTCGGTGGGGCTTAAGGGTTTCAAGGATTCCAGTGAGTGAGTGAACTTATATCATCTTATCCTTAAGCACAGTTTCTGAGATGCCAATAGCTCTATCTAGTACTCCAAACGAAAAAGCATCTTCTCGCATAGACCAACTTCAATCACCACTCATGCCATGCACATCCTCATGATTCTCAAGAGACGGTCTAACAAAACTATACTCGTCTACGATCCCCAAATCCATATGTATGTCTACCCCAAAAATCCAAGGGTAGATCATACATGCTGCTAAGCTTGAATTAAACTCCACAATCCAAGCACTCAACCTATTTTTGCAAGGCTCATAACAATGCACCTCTATCCTAAGGAAACACGTCATATGCCACTCCAAGATTTTGTTTCCTTCCTATATATCAACTCCAATAGCCCGGTAATTTCCGTCAATCATCACATAATCCAACAATTCTACAAATCCGATGCCTATGGTGTTCCACAAGATCTCAAGTCCCTATAATCTCCAAATACTCGGAAGGACTACGCATAACGATAGTAAGTCCACCAAATTCTCATCATCCGGGTCAGGTAAATTCCATGATCATGATTATATAGATCCCTAAATCAAATCCGACAAATAATCCAATCTCCTAGGTTATTGTCCACCGAGAAACATGGTATCATAATCAGGATCATTGGTCTAAATCAAATTTACTCCGAACCATGCAGACATATCAAGCATTTATTCCAACCAGAATCACCTACATAAATCCAAATCTCATGCCCAACGAGAACCCATACATACTTCCCCAAAGTCATGATTCCACCAATATAAAAACCTCACAATCCACCAAGGTCTCAGATAATTTCCTCGAAGTCACTGATATAAAGCCACCAAGTCATCTGTCCAATATCCTCGAACTAGTCTATCTATGGCATCGTCAGACCTCGTGCTATATTAGGATGGAAATGTGCTCACTCATCGTGTCCACTAGCTCCTTTACGAACCCAGTGTTGTAAAAGATTGAAAGGCTTGACATGTTCTCTCGCTTTACCATGGGTTAGGCACATGGTTAAGGATTCATGCTGGAGTGTCTCGTGAAGTCTCAAAGGGTCTAGGAATGGGGTTACTGGTCTGGAGGGTTAAACATAACTCTACGGGGTTGCAATAGATCATGGAGGTTGTAGCAGAAGTCTTTGGTGCCAGTTGGCTGTCGAGGTAGAATCCTTGGTGCATCTTGTCTTGCGGGTCTTCAATTGGGGAGAGAGAGAATAGAGGGAAGAAGCAGCGTAGAGGAGGGAAATGCCTAAAGGGGGTTCTATAGTGCAGGTGCAACAAACAGGTGCAAAAAGGTCGAAACAAAAGAAACAAGGCAAGGAAGGTGATATAGCCATGCACTTGTTGCCTGGGGCAAAAGCGCGACTTATATCAAAACACGAACGAATAAAAGAAAACAACACACAATCATGGTTTTATTCGAACCATCATATGGACTCGACTGCGCATAGGGGGTACACGACTCATCCTACCCTAGGGGTTCTCGGACTCCGTGTCATGACTTGTGCCTCGTGCAGTCTTGTGGGCTTCCTCAGGTGTTGCTATGTCCCTCGTAGTTGCTTGATGAAAGATCCGGGTTGATCCTGAAGATTCTTCAACAACTTCTCGCCTGACGAGGTGATGGGGTGAAGGTGCCTCCTTGTAGCTGGTGTTGACTTGGTCTTCTCTTGTCTCTTTAATCATGGCGATCCCTTGTGCCTTCTGGGGCGTCGAGGGTACCAGGTAGGCAATCCATATGTAATGAAAATAACAAGGCATAACAGAGGTCCAAAATGTCGGTTTAGTTGATGGAAACATCGACACCACGAGCGGGGGACGAAGAGAACCGTTTTCCTGCTCACTATAGTGAGGCGGACCAAATGGCGAGGTTCTCATCCACCGGTGGTTGTCGATACAACAAAGGTAGTGACAGGATTACTCTATTAGCGATGCATGTCATGACTTTGCATAACCTATACCCTGGTCATTTATAGGCCAAAGTTGCACCATCTTGGGGGCTCTTGTCAAGAGTGTCCCCCATCCTCTGGGTCTTCTCGTCCTCACTCATCGAGGTTGTAGTTTCTGTTGGTACCGTCTTGTCATGGTGTCACCAATCTTGCGCTCAAAAGTGGTGGGTGAGTGTTCGGCAAGGTGCAATCCACGAGGATTATGGAAAAATCCAGTGGTCAGGGGCATAAGGGTTCTAGCGACCAAGGTTTTGAAGGGGAAGAGATCAAGTATAGCCTAGTTTTCGAAAAACTGAGAAGGGAAGAGGAGTATAGATAGTTTTGAAAACTACTAATAGTTTTGGGAATAGTTTTACCCTAACTAACGACCATGCTAACTAAGGCTTCCTACAGTCAGGATGGCTCTGATACCAGCTCTGTGGGGACCCTGACTCATAAGTCGTGATCACCGAATGTACATGTACAGTGATCCCATAGATCAATGCTCACTGAACACACAGAAGCTGAATAACAAGAGTCTTACATCCATACATACCGTATTACACAAATAGGACCGTTAAGGTCGAGTCTTGAGTGTATCATCGAAGCGGAAATCTTCAAAGACAACTGGGACCCATGCCATCTGCCTTAACCCTACAGGCATTCTGACTGGGAAGCGTCCTAGCTCGCATGCCCGTCACCAAGAAATCTTCATCATAACCTGTTCTCTCATGCCTGGCCAATAAAATAACCAGTGGCAAGCCAATGAGTACATTGAATGTACTCGCAAGCAACCCAAGTGTGATAACAGAATAATTAGGCAAGGCTCTACTGCTAAATTGGCGGTTTTGCGGAAAGCTAGTTTTTCATATGCAAGTATGATCAACATATAACATGGACATGCATGTGTCTGCAACAAGTATCAGGAGGTCACAGACATCATTATCGAGAAAGAGTTGTAATCAACTCATGCTCAAGCTCATTGTGACTTTCTCACAATCACATCAACAATATCTCTGAATCGTGTTGTTTCCCAGAAACTTATGGACATAGTCTAAGTAGCACCACCCAACTGTCCTTGACCGCGGACACGGCTATTCGAATAGTTTTACACTCTGCAGAGGTTGCACACTTTACCCACAAGATTCGGGGAACTACCGTGTCATCCACGACCCGCGGTACCTCAAGTACCCGGGGTAAGCACCCGATCACTATCATTCCCTAGACGACACTAACATAGAGTCCACTCTATTGGTAACAGCCCCGTGCCCCACATTTCTCATCTTATAAATTGTGGAGCCTCGCTCCGTATTCATCACATACCACAAGCACGGGGTACCAACGGTGTGTCCGGTGTCCTGTAAAGACAGTCATGGCCGCCTATCCAAGCGCGACCCCGTCCCGAGAGTGACCTCATGTCACCCCCGTCACTAGTAATGCGGGCACCATGCTAGTATCGACCTAGGTAATCAATAATGCCCTTTCCCATATAAGGGTAGAGTGGTTGCGCATGTTTGGTTGGGACGGTAGTCATACATAAATCTAATCCATATCTGTAAACAACACTTTCGTCAAGCCTCGGCAGACTACTTCTTCACCAAGTAGTGCCCTAGCTCCTCATCAACTCCCAGGGGCATTAGTGGCACCTACTGGGTCATTTGCAAGTAGGTCAGACCACACTTGTTTCACTCAATGCATAACCCCGACCCATTTTGCGTAGCCAACTACTATAGCATATATCGATCTACTCCCACCCACATAACCCTCAT
Source organism: Secale cereale (assembly GCA_902687465.1). Taxonomy (NCBI): domain Eukaryota; kingdom Viridiplantae; phylum Streptophyta; class Magnoliopsida; order Poales; family Poaceae; genus Secale; species Secale cereale. Next base: position 405,428,544 of record LR738715.1, read on the forward strand.
AGGAAGGTAGGGTCATGTTTGATGCAAGTATCAATGGTAAGTAATAAAGGTAGCAACCAAAGTGGTCTCCACCTCAACATGATTCCGATGCATTGATAATAAGGTGCTATGAGACATGCATAAAAATGTTTCTTGAACATGGTCAAAGGGCTGCTTGCCTTATTCTTCCGAGTCTTCAAACCTTCTGGCCCATCTCCGAGTACTTCGTTTATTTCGTCAACTAACGATGGAAACAATCATAATAAGCAACACAATCAAAGCAAAAATAAAAGTGCTCTAAAAATAGGAGTTGGACTTTTCTAGGATACCTCTGGTCATATTAGAAATGACCAAGGTGGTTTCATCGGCATTGGATCAATGGGTGATTTGGAACATTCCAATATGATGGAATCAAGGGGTTTATGGATTTGAAAGAAGTATACAGAAATATTTTCCTGAATGATGAGCAAAGGCACCCATCAACACGTCATGATTTTTGAAGCATCTAGGAGTTGGTTTCACTGGATTTGGAATTCAAATGAATCTCCTAGGATTTTGCAAAGCTGATAACTATGAAGAAATGGCTCAATATTAGGTGGGGTACAGAAACTATTATTAAAAATGTTCCAAAACTAAGTTTGGACATGACAAGCATCTAGGAATTTGAATCACTGCATTTGGATCAAAAATGAGCTCTCTGTGATTTTCTAAAGTTCATCACAGAAAATGGAATATGGGCATTTGATAAATATTTGTGTAGGAAAAATCTCTGGAATACTGTGCATGTTGCACCATGTGATAGAGCATGATTTATGGAGCCATAGAAATTTGGAGTTCATTTGAATTATCTAGGCATTTTTGAAGTTGACAGAGTAAAGAAAAGGAAAAAGGAATAAGGGTTTACCCCTATACTGCGCATAGGGCGAAGCTTAGTGCTTCTATGCACCGGGCCGGCCCATCTGTTCAGCAGCGCGCAGGGACCCGGCCACGTCGAAGACGCTCGCCAGGAAAGGCGCTTCCGCGCGGGGAAAACGGCCGAGGCCAGACCCGCTTCCACTTAAGCGGAGGGCCCAGCCTCCAGGTCTGTGACGCGCGGGGCCCAGCGCTCAGGTTCATCCCCTTCCTCCCGCGCGAGGCGGCGAGGAGGAACAGAGGCGATGCTCGACGGCGGCTTGCCGGCGCTGCAGGGCATCTCCGGCGACGCTCCGCCCACCGATGTGCTCAGGAGGGCACGCCGCATCCATCTGTGTGCTTAACGCACGCCGGGGAGGGCTGAAGCGGCGACGGGTTGGAAGACCGCGGAGGCGACCGTCGGTGAAGTTGGCACAGCGGGGAAGAGGCGGGGGAAGGAGGAGTTGAAGCTTGGGGTGAGTCTGGGGCGGTGCTGATGTAGTGCTGGAGCGGCTAGGTGGAGGAGGAAGGGCCTGAGGTGCCCGTATTTAGGCGGCGGCCGGCGGCTCTGCTCTGGCCAGGGTGATGGCTGGAGGGCACGGGAGGAGGAGTGGGACGGCTTGGGAGGCGTAGGAGAGAAGGGAGAGGCCAAAGGAGGTGCAAGGGGGTTCGGGGGTGCGCTATATATAGGTGGGCGCCGGTCCACCGAGGCGCCGTGCGCCGGCGAGGCCGTTGCTGTCGTTGCAGGCCACGGGGGCAGCAGTGGGCGTGTCCAGGGCGTTCGTGGGGCTGGTCCATGCTTAGAGGAAGAGAGAGGAGGAGCAGGGAGGTGCCAGAGCGTCGCGCGTGCGAGCTTGCTCACTGGAGCGCTCGGGCGGCCATGGCGCGTGTGCGAGCAGAGGTGAGAGAGGGGGAGAGAGGAGGGGGCCGACCGCCTGGCAGGTTGCGGACGTCGAGGCAGTCTCGGGGGACACAAGGGGGAGGCCCAAGGCTGTCGGAAGCAGCCGATTGGGGGCGGCTACAGTGCGGGAGCGCCCTGTAGCGCGCTCCAGAGCATGCTTTTGTCTGGCACGGTCGTGACCTCGCCGCTCTGGTCGTGTCCAACAAGCCAAAGGTTGTCTAGAAGGTCGATGGGGTAGTAAACAAATGGCCTGTGGCCTTGGATGCTCTTGGAGGCCACTGGAATGAGGAGAGAGGTGAAGGAGAGGGAGTTTACTGCTGTCCAGGAGAGTGAATTGGGGTTTTACCCCCTCCAATAATTGAGCTGAGGCCATAGAGAGTTACTGGGGGTAGAGGATGATCAGGAGAAGCTGTGGTAGGAATTTGAGGTAAAGAGAAAAAGTAAAAGAGGTTCAAACACTGGTTTTGGTAAATGGACAGAAGGTGTTTGATCAAGTTTTGGGAGAGCAAATGACCTGCACTTGGCATGGGACTTAACAGGATCAAATGTCACATATAATTATGCCCCTACACCAAATTTGAGCTCATTTGGGCAAAGTGGCCAATGTAACTTTGGTGAACCCTAGAAATCTTCAGAAATGGTTTCACCATGTGTGAGTTAAGCAAATAATCTCCCCTTGATGCACAACTTGGTGTAGCATTAACATTTGGGGTATTGATCATGCCCACAAAGTTTGAAGCTCCAGGTAAAAAGTTGGTAATGTAAAGTTGTTCAAATTTGCATTTGAACAGAAAGGGTTTTGGGGTGATCTGATCAAGTTGCTCTATTCCAAATCTTGTGCCATTTGGTCTAGATGCCTTATTAGGCCATTCTAGCATGTGCACCAAATTTGAGAGCATTTGGACAAGTTTGGCAATGTAAAGTTGCTCAAACTTCAAATATGGACAGAATGGTTTTGAGGGGATTAGAGGATGTTTCCTTGATCTTCAAGGCATGAGGATTTGCAAGTTCATCAAATATGTCATATTTGACATGATAGAATTTCCCTGGAATTTTTGGAGAATATTTCCTTTGTAAATATTTCAAAAGCTTGAAATATCCAGAAAGGGTTTTGGAAGGATTTGCCCAATATTTTGAACATGACCATGTGTTGAAACTCTTATATATGGACAATTTATGTCCTAAGAGTCTCCCTGAATTTTGGCAAATATTTTTGAAATAATAAAATAATTTTTCCCTATTAAAGACCATTTCTGGCCTTAAGAAAAAGCTTTTAAATAAAATATAAAAATAACTTTTAAAATTATACTTTTGTGGTTTCTGGGAGTCCTATACCTAATAGGATTCAAATAAACTTTTTTGAAAGATTTTTCACACACTAAATAAGGTACTTGCAGTGCAAACCTCAATTCAGGGGTTTTTGGAAAACTAATTTTAGAAAATACTATTTGGCCAAAATATTTTTATAAGAAAATTCTATACTGGTCTATACACATGGCATGATCATTGGGAAAAGGTTTTGGGTCAAGGAGATGAAGTATAAGAGTTGGAGGATTTATTTGATTTTTAGAGCACTAGCAAACAGCAGACAAAAGTCAAATCAAGCAAAGCCAAAAACACTCAAAAGTTTTTGCAAATCCACATTTTAATCATGACAATTAGCTTAAGCAAAGTGGTATGAAAATCAGAGTGTGACATCGTTACTCCTGGCGGGATCTAGACTGGCCCGACATATCAATACTAGTATTTTCTGCGCACTTTGTCCTCACTCGTGGGCACCCGGGAGCAACTTCCCGGTAGATCACCCATCCTGAAACTACTCCAAGCTGAGCATGCTTAACTTTGGAGTTCTGACCAAATGGGCTTCCGGAAAAGAAGGAATTCCTTATTGATATGAGTTGTCTACCATCCCTAATAAGCCAGGCTATCACATACACCCCCACTCAGAGGAACCGACGTCCTAGTCGGGCCACAGGAACGTTCCCTCTTGGCACAAACGTCTGTGCATCCATTCCGATACATGTGCCATACCGTGTGCCATGACGGGTCACAAACGTTATGAACAACATGACCAAGCACCTGTCCACAAACATCCGTGTAACCGCGAGGGTCGGCTCTGATACCAACTTGTAACACCCCGGACACACCCGCTGGTGGTCCTTACTCCTAGCGGGATCTAGACCGGCCCCACATATCAATGCTAGTCTTTTCTGTGCACTTTGTCCTCACTCGTGCGCACCCGGGAGCAACTTCCCGGTCGGTCACCATCCTGAAACTACTCCAAGCTGAGCACGCTTAACTTTGGAGTTCTGACCGAATGGGCTTCCGAAAAAGAAGGAATTCCTTATTGATATGAGTAGTCTACCATCCCTAATAAGCGAGGCTATCATAGAAGAGTAGGACCATCGCTGAAGAGATCACCAAGCTTTTTGCGGCCGGCTTCATCATCGAAGTATTTCACCCCGAGTGGCTGGCCAACCCTGTCCTCGTCCTCAAGAAAAACAACACTTGGCGCATGTGTATTGACTACACCAGCCTCAACAAGGCCTCTCCCAAGGATCTGTTCGCCCTCCCGCAGATTGACCAAGTCATTGACTCCACCGCCGGGTGCGCGCTCGTGTCCTTCCCAGACGCTTACACCGGCTATCACCAGATCAAGCTAGACCTAGCCGACGCCCTGAAGACGTCCTTCATCACGCCCGTTGGGGCCTATTGCTACATCACAATGTCGTTCGGCCTGAAGAACACGGAGCCACTTTCGAGCGCTGCACGCAGAAATTCCTGCTGCCGCAACTCGGCCTCAATATCAACGTCTACGTGGAAGACATCATGGTGAAGACCAAGCAGCACCTCACGCTCCTCGACGACCTGAAGGAAACCTTCGCCAACCTGCGCGAGTACAAGGTCAAGCTCAACCCGGAAAAATGCATTTTCGGCGTCCCGGCCGGAAAGCTACTCGGTTTCCTCATCTTGGAGCGCGGCATTGAGGCAAACCCAGAGAAAATCAAGGCCATCGAGCACATGCACAAGCCGGCTTGGCTGAGCGATGTCTAGAAATTCACCAGCTGCTTGGCCTCCGTCAGTCGGTTCCTCAGCCGGTTGGGTTCCTATACCAGCTAATGAACAAGACGACGCCGGTTGAATGGAACGACCAGGCCGTCGAAGCTTTCTGGGACCTCAAGCGCATGCTCTCCACCGCACCCGTCCTGGCCGCGCCGGCCGAGAAGGAGCCGCTGTTTCTCTACATAGCTGCAACCTCGCGCTCGGTCAGCACGGTGCTGGTGGTCGAGCGACCAGAGAAGGGCAAGATCCAAGCTATCGAGCGTCTCGTCTACTACCTGAGCGAGCTGCTCTCCGCCTCCAAATAGAAATACCCGCATTAACAGAAGATGTGTTACGGCGTGTACTTCACCCCCAAGAAGTTGAAGCAGTACTTCCAAGAGCACAAGGTCACCGTGGTCAGCACGGCCCCCCTGGGCGAGATCATCGGGTGCTGTGACGCCTCTGGCTGGGTCGCCAAGTGGGCGCTCGAGCTAGCCGGCCACACCATCCTCTATGAGCCCCGCACCGCAATCAATTCCCAAGCTTTGGCCGACTTCCTTGTCGACTAGACCGAGACCCAGTACCTGCCGCCGCCGCCGGACTTGATGCACTGGCGCATGCACTTCGACGGCTCGAAGATGCGCCTCGGTTTGGGGCAGGCATTGTGTTGTCCTCCCCAAAGGGCGACCGACTCAAGTACGTGCTCCAAATCCACTTCACCGCCTCCAACAACATCGCCGAATACAAGGCCCTTGTGCATGGCCTCCGGCTGGCCAAGGAACTCAACATCCGGCGAATCCTGTGCTATGGTGACTCGGACCTGGTGGCGCAGCAGTGCTCTGGCGAGTGGGACGCCCGCGACCCCAACATGGCAAGGTACCGCTTTCTCATTCAGAAGCCGTCTGGATTCTTCATGGGCTGATAGTTGCTCCACGTCCCGCGTGCGGAGAACGATGCGGCCGACGCTCTCGCCAAGATCGCCTTGTCCCAAAAATCCATCTCGTCCGGCGTGTCCCTCGAGCACCTGCGCAAGCCGTCCATCAAGCCATCTCCGGACTCCGAGTCTATGTACGTCCTGGACGACCTGGCCGTGCCTCAACCCCGCTCGGGGACTGCCAACCCTGCCCGGGGACTGTCGAACCCGACCCGAGGACTGCAACCCTCAATCCGGCTGCTCCCGCTCCTGACTCGGGGACTGCTGGACTCGGCTCGAGGGCTGCCGCCCTTGAACCTACCATGGTGGCTGTTCTCGCTGTGGTAACAACGCCATCATGGGCCCTGCCCATCTTGGAGTTTCTGGAGAGTGGGATCCTCCCCATGGACGTGACCGAAGCTCGGCAGGTGCAGCGCCGAGCGTCCGCCTACAACATCATCAATAACGAGCTAGTCAAGCGCAGTCCCACTGGCGTTTTCCAACGCTGCGTCGAGCAAGACAAGGGCATGAAGATCCTCCTTGACATACACTAGGGTGAGTGCGCGCATGATGCCGCCTCACGATTCCTGGTGGCCAAGTCTTTTCGCCATGGTTTCTATTGGCCCACGGCCTTCCAAGACACCAAGTCGCTTGTCCTCAAGTGCAAAGGATGCCAGTGCTTCAGCAACCGCACCCACCAACTGACGATGGCGCTCCGGACCATCCCGATCGCCTGGCCCTTCACGGTTTGGGGACTCGACATCGTAGGACCTTTCAAGACCGCCCGAGGGGGCATGATGCATTTGCTGGTAGCAGTGGACAAGTTCACCAAATGGATCGAAGCAAGGCTGATCAAGAAGCTGGACGGGCCAACAGCCGTCCGATTCATCAAGGACATCATGGTGCGCTATGGCCTGCCGAACAGCATCATCACGGACAACGGCACCAACTTCTCCAAGGGCGCGCTCGCGCAGTACTGCTCTGTCTCGGGCATTCGTCTCGACCTAGCTTCTGTTGCACATCCGCAGTCTAACGGCCAGGTCGAGCAAGCAAACAGCCTCATCCTATCCTGCATCAAGTGGTGGCTTATCGAGCCGCTCATCCGCTCACCCGGCAGCTAGCTCGACGAGCTGCCATCCATCCTCTAGAGCGTCCGAACAATGCCAAACCGGACGACCGGGTTCACCTTGTTCTTCCTCGTCTACGGAGAGGAAGTCGTCATCCCGACCGACGTCGAGTTCGACTCACCGCGCATCACAATGTACACCGAGGCCGAAGCAAAAGAAGCCCGCGAGGACGGCCTCGACCTGCTCGAAGAAGCACGTCTACTAGCATTCAGCCACTCAGCCATCTACCAGCAAGTCCTGAGGCACTACCACAGCAAGAAGATCAAGCCCCTCGCTTTCCGAGAGGGAGACCTCGTCCTCCGACTCGTCCAGTAGCAGGCCGGCCAACACAAGCTTTCCTTCCCATGGTAGGGCCCCTTCATCATCAGTAAGGCCTTGTGAGACCGCAACGCTTACTACCTCATCGACGCCGGCAAGTCAACCAAGCACAAGAGGGACACAACCGGAGAAGAAACAACCCGACCCTAGAACGTGGAACTCCTCTGTCTGTTTTACAGTTAGACGTGTACATGTATGTATCGCTGCCTTTTGTACTTAGTTGAAAACTATGGAGTCCCCGAACGACGCTCGAAGGCCGCCCTTTACCTATCCCTTTCGTCAAAACCCGGCCACCGATCTGACTCGCTTGACCCGGGGGCTTGGGGGCTGGCCGGCTCGGTCACTACCCGCCACCTTACTTAGTGGTTCCTGACGCGTTCGGACCGCCGTTACCTCCCGCTCCGCCCTAAGCCAGAGAACCGGCTTCGGCTGTAGGCCGGCGATCATGCAAAGGCCAGAGCACTAGCACGCGACGAATACTAAGCCAAGGACCGCCGGTTCACCCAACCCGGCCACGCCACGAATAGTTAAGGCACCACACGGCCGGCTGCTCGCCGACCGGTTTCGCCGGCTCGCCGCCAGCCAACGCAGTGGGTGCTTCGCCCATGCTCGACATGTTGAACACCTAAGTACTGCGCGCTCCTCTCAAAGACTGAACCCTTTGTCACGGACCGGAGCCTCGGCCAACATAAACGCGGTGGAGAAGCTCGAGGGGGGAAATCGCAAGAAAACGGCTCGGCAGACGAAAAGAAGAAGCGTAGGCATCCACGAATTTTATAAGATGGCCCCGGGTTGATCGACCTGGCCCCATCACTTGTAAACACCAGCGCATGACCAGCTGCTCGCCAACTGTCTCCGCCGGATCGCCGCCAGCCGGCCTAGTGGGTGTTTCGCTCGCGCTCAACGTTTCGATAGCTCAAGTACTGCGCTCTTCTCTCAAAGGCCAAACCCCTTGTCACGAACTGGAGCGTCGGCCGTCAGACTCGCGGGGGGATGTCCGAGAGGGGAAAAACGCACGAAAATGGCTCAAAAGACAAAAAGCAAGAGCGCAAACATTCACGAAATTTATACATTATCAGTTCAAATTCAAACAGGCCAAAGTACAGAATTCGTTACACCCAAATACACCCACTGGGTCACCCAGTGGGTGGGGTG
>LR738715.1:405436879-405455736 GCA_902687465.1 Secale cereale
TTTTATAAGATGGCCCCGGGTTGATCGACCTGGCCCCATCACTTGTAAACACCAGCGCATGACCAGCTGCTCGCCAACTGTCTCCGCCGGATCGCCGCCAGCCGGCCTAGTGGGTGTTTCGCTCGCGCTCAACGTTTCGATAGCTCAAGTACTGCGCTCTTCTCTCAAAGGCCAAACCCCTTGTCACGAACCGGAGCGTCGGCCGTCAGACTCGCGGGGGGATGTCCGAGAGGGGAAAAACGCACGAAAATGGCTCAAAAGACAAAAAGCAAGAGCGCAAACATTCACGAAATTTATACATTATCAGTTCAAATTCAAACAGGCCAAAGTACAGAATTCGTTACACCCAAATACACCCACTGGGTCACCCAGTGGGTGGGGTGGATCTGCTACCTAATAGAATTTTTTAAAGTTCAAAACAGGCAGCCTCAGGCATCCTCCTTGGTTGCCAACGGGCCCGCCGAGGTGCCAGTGTCTCTATCCTCGACACCCGTGTCATGGTAGACGCCCGTCTCCTCGTAGCTGCCCTCCGGGTCATTCAGAAGTAGGCCGTAGTTGTCGACAGTCACGACTACGATGTCTTCCGTCCGCTGCGGTCGGAACTCATCATGGAAGGCCAACCTGGCGATGTAGCTGCCCCGAGCAGCGATCCGGCCCGCCTCTGCCTGCAGCTGGCTCTCCGAGCCAGCTCGCTGGCCCATCAACGCGTCTAGCGATAGGTCCGGATGCCAAGACATTGCGAACCTAAGCGCCATCTCGGCGCCGACACGGGTGGCGGAAACGCGCCAGCCATGGCGCCGATCCGGCCCCGTCTCCAGCCACCGACCAACTGCGAGAAGCTGTTTGGCGCAACGGAACACGGCCAGAGGGCCGCCGTCTGCCCGCCGAAGACTCGCAGGCGAGCCTTGGTGGCGGCCATGAGACCCGGGAAGGTCCAGGCCACCCGCGGGTCAGTCCCGGAGCCGACCACACCCTCCGGATCACGCTGAAGGCGGACCGCCTCCTCCACCAGCCGCCGCGTCTCCGGGAATGCCCCTGTCAAGAAAAGAGGCAAATCAGAAGAAAGTCACTAAGGAAGAGAAGCCGGAGCCCCAGCCCGACAAAATGCCCAAGGAAAGAACTTACCGGAGAAGGACTCTTCCAGGTGCTGCGCTTCGAGCAACGTACCGCGCCACTCCCATTCAATGGTGTGGTCACGATCCTTGATCACCTCCTCCAGTTGGGCGACCTTGCCAAGGGTCGCCTTCAGCTCGGCATCCTTGTCCTCGGCCGCCTTTTCGGCTTCCACACGGCGTCGGGTTTTCCCCTGCCGGGCCTCCTTCGCCACGACCACCAGCACCTTCAGGCGCTCCACCTCGGTCTGGAGCTGACCCTTGTCGTCGGCCAGCTTGTCGCACTGCTGGTCCACCTCGGCAAGGGCCTAATGTGTTTCCACGACCTTGGCGGCTTCCGCCCGGAGGCGCTCCACCTCTCGCAGCTGGCCGGCTTCATCAAGCGCCTGCCGGGCTCTTGTCGCCTCCGCCCTCGCCCGGTCCACCTGAACTGCGGATGAACGATTCAGGAACAAAGCACTACTTCGAAGATTCGCAAGAAAGGAAGGGGAAAACATGCAAGAAAAGTACCTGCCATGACATGGAGCTCCTCCTCCTTGGCAGCAAGCTGCTTCTTGAGCCGCTCGTGCGCCTCAAGGATCCGGTCGAAGACGCTGACACGATAGGAGTCCAGTTGCTGCAAAATCAACGCTCAGCGCGAAGGACAACAATTTAAGATTTGACCCGCAACGTAGTTGGCCCAAATCTCAGGGACAACACCCAGTGGGTGCGCTGGCGCGCCCCCACTAAGAAGAAGCAAGCAACAAGAAAAGAAGAAAGTAAAGAAGACTCACGAGCACGGCGCTCTGCAGCCCCTACGTCTGCTCCAACTCGGCCTGGGCGAAGGCCTGGACCCGGTGCGCCCGCTGTTGCAGGTGCCGGGTCACGGTGGCCATCGCCGCCTCCTCCTGAGTCGGAGGCCCGAAGAAGACATCGCGGACCCCACACCATGGTGACTACGGCCAAACGGCCCGGCGACCCCTGGGCCTGAGCACCAGGGCGTGCTCACCGCTGGCTGCCTCCCCTGCGGCCGGCATCCTCTCCGGCGCCACCAATGGTGCGATGGGTGGAGTGTTCCGTGGTTCCTCCACCGGCGGCGCCTCCCTCGATGGCATCCGAGCCACCACTTGCGGCGCTGTCCGCAACGCCTTCTCCAAGACGGCATCACCGCCGCCTCCGTCAGCCCCCGCCCGCTCTAGGGCATCGACCCGTGGTGGGGTGCCGTCCCCGATGAACACGACCTCCTGGTCGATGTCCATCGCATCCGCACGGCCGCCTTGGCCATGCTCCTCCTCCAACGGCGCACGAAAGCCGTCGCCGCCACCGTCGTCCCGGCCGGCATCTCCGACCAACCTGGCTCCTCGCTGGCTCGCGCCATCGCCACCCTGCCGCTAGTCCAAGCTCGGGTTGACGCTGCCTCCAGCTCGGCCTCGGCCTAGTCCCAGTCCTACCAGGCCCGGCCTTCAGTGTCGGACGGGTCCAGACCAAGGTGCGGATCTGCCCGCCCCTCCTCCTTGCCCCGATCGATGGTGCACGACCAGCTTCTCCGAAACACAGCACCCTCGGGGGACGTGGCATCTGCTGCCGCTAGCGCCAACGAAACCGGCGACCTGAAAATCCACGACAAATAAGTACACAAGAGCCCAACGGAGCCACTCGGCCCCTCGGCTCAAGCCAGAAAGGAACTCACCCCGGCAGCACCGGAACGACACGCCTTTTCTGTGGGGCGACGCGGCTCCTCTTGGCAGGCGGCTTCGCGCCCCCGGCCGCGTCCGCCATGCGCTTCACAGTCGGGGCCCGCGGCGCGATGTTGTCCTTCCCGTGCGGCCGGCTCGCCGGAGCCCCCCCGAGACGACCCGGCTCCAGCCGCGCTGCCGCCTCGCCACCCGATGCAGCTGCATCAACAACTCGCATCAGCATCTCCAACATCGTCCCGTGGCCGGCGACTCAAGAAAGAAAGACGGACTCACCCGCTCGGCTCCCCGCGCCTGCCTCGGCGGCCGCTCCCTCCCCTCCGCCGTGGGCCTCATGCTCCTCTGAGACAGCGCGCCCGAGGACATGAAGGGCGGCCTTGGGGTCCCCTTTGATGGTGGTGACACCGTTGTTCCCAGGGATCTTGACGGTGTTGTAGCCCGGGTGATTCGCCGCCATGAATTTCGCCAAGGCTGGGAAGTCGAGGACGGCGTTGTACGGCAGGTGCATGGGCACAACGCCGAAGTCAATGAGCTTAGTCCGGTAGTTGGCGGGTGTGCCAAAGGTGACCGGGAGGCGGATCAGTCCGAGCGGGACGGCCGAGCCGCGACCCCTGAGAAGGGCTTGATGGGAAGGAGCTGCTTGTAGGACACAGGCAGATGACCGAAGGACTCGGGGGAGAGGATGTTGAGCCCAGCGCCGTCGTCGATGAGTGTTCTTGTGACGGCCACCGCGCATATGGTGGGCATGCATACCATGGGGAGAACGCTCGTGCCGGTCGCTTCTGAGGTGAGGTCTCTAGAGCCGAAGTTGATGACATGCCCCTGCGCGCTATGCGCCCGTGAGGCCTCCCGTGGCTGGGCGGCGACCCCAACCTGCTGAAAGTGCGACTTCACGTGTCGAGCCGATGTCGGCGCTTGGGATCCTCCGAGGATACAAGCGACCCTGTGGCAGCGCAGCTCCCCGCCGGCAATGCTCCGAAGCACGCCGCCGTGGGCCGTTCGAGCGCAGAACTCTCCCATGGGTGGCCGGCGCCGGGGCAGCCGTCGTGCCAATAAGAGCATCGCCAGCGTGGCCACCGGGAGCGGAAGTGGCGGAGCAGGCCGCTCTCCATTGTCCCGGCCAGCGAGAACGTCGTTGGGGAAGGAGGCGGAGCGCCCATGGGTGGCGCGGACCGCTGATGCCGCTCGGGCGACGGGGAGAGTGTCAGCCTCCACGCGGATGCGACGGGCCGCGGTCATCGTGGAGGCGCAGAGCAGGAGAGGGGAGGTGAGGTCGTCAGAGAGGCGAGATTTTGACACGCCCCCTACCTGGCGCGCCAAATGGCTGATTACGAGCTCTGCAAACCCAAGAAGTTCGAACATAGGGGGCGTGAACGAAGATCTCTCCCACTCACGTCTACCTAGCGTCACACCCTCGTCCAGTGAAGATATTCAAGCTAAAAACAAGTAAAGCACACAAGAGTTTACCCAGGTTCCGGCCACCTTGTGGTGTAAAACCCTAGTTCCTGCTTTGGTGGATTGGCTTCAGGAGGGCTTGAATATGGACAAGTACAGTGGTTCCTGAGCTCAGGAGGAGAGCTCAAGAGGGTCAGGAGGTAAGAGTTCCTGCTCCTATGTGCGAGGGTAGAGTTTATGGATCTAATCCTCCTTTTCCTCATAGTGGGGATCCTAGCTACTTATATAGGTGGCCAAGGTCCTCTTCCACCAAAATGTTTAGGCCGGAAGGGATCCCAAAACGGACATTTTGAGCGGGAACACTTGGACGTTCCTATCCTGACAAAAGCAGTCTTCGCCTGCAAAAGGATCAGGCGGTGACGCGATGGTGGGCTCGGCGGTGACATCCTCCTGGTCGTCCTTGCGGTCTTCGGTTTTGTTGCACTAACGGAGAAACCTTTGTCCTGCTCCTCAGGAACCTGCGCCTGCGCTGTTCCCCTTTGCACCAAAATGGCAACTGCGCCGCTGACACGCGCTGGCACGTGCTGGAACCCGCCAGTGTGGTGGATCATCGCTTGCGTCACTGCCTCCTCCTAAGGCAGGCTTGGCCTTGGATTTTCCGCCCCTCCTGAGCAACCTAACCGAGGCCGCCCCCAAGGGGGTCTTGACGTCGTTCTCCTCGCGAGGTCCAGCCCCCTCACGAGGGTCTTGAGCAGCTGGTCGATTAGCTGGGCCGTACCAGGCCGCGGCAGGAGCGCACTGCGACCCGCAGACAGGCAAGTCTGGGTACCCTAGTTCCCAGGATGCCTACACTCGCCGTCTCCTCAATCTAGCTCGATGAACAGGAAGGAAATGACAAAAAGCAGTTTACCCAGGTTATGGCCACCTCGCGGTGTAATACCCTACTCCTACTTTGTGGTGGATTGCCTCGAGGTGGGCTAAGGAAGAACAAGTACAGTCGTTGAACCACCTTAGGAGGTGTGTACTTGCTTGTGGTTGTGAGGGTGGTCTGAATGATCTGTCCGATCCGGATCACTCACCCTCCTATGGTGGTGGCTAAGTTATAATTATAGTGGCCTTGGTCCTCTTCTCCCAAAATATAGGCAGGAAGGGATCCCACAACGGCCAAATTTGAAGGGAGACAACTAGTACATCTAATACTGTCTAAAGGTGGTCTTCGCGTGCAAAGCTTCGGATCCTGACACCACTGTGGGCACGATGATGACCTCCACACTGCCGTCCTTGCGATTCTGGTCTTGTTGCATGGAAATGGAAACCTTTGGATGATTCCTCGAGACTCCCCGCCTGCGCTTGCCTCTTTAGCACCAAAGTGGAAACCTGTTGTCCAGCGCTCGCTGGCGCCCGCCTGACCTTGCTTGTCATGGCTTGCCTCATCTGAACCTAGCGAGGTGCGAGCTTGCATAGAGATCTCCGCTCCTCAGGAGCCATCCTAGTGGGACTGCTCGTTCTAGAGCTCCTAGTGTCGTCCGCCTCGTGAGGCTTGTCCGCTTGCGAGGGTCTTGTCTTGTCGATGCCGAAGATGGACCGTACCAGGCCGATGAAGGAGCCAGGTCATGGGCACAAGCCAGGCAAGTCTAGGTACCCTGGTTCCCAGAACACCGATAGTAGCCCCCGGGCCCAAGGCACTCACACTTGGCTTCGAGGCGAAGTAAAAGGGAAAGAGAGAAGCGCCGCGGGCCCCAACCGCCTGCGGACCTGATTGACGAGTGCCTCTGGACGAGTGGTGGACGCCTCCACTTCCCCATGCTGCCCCGGCAACCATTCGACTTGACTGGAGCCTCCTGCATGCAGAAAAAGATCATCATTACCAACGATCGTGGAGGTAATTGGTGGTTTGCCTTCCTCTTGCTATAAATGAGGAGGGGTGGAGCCCCCTCTACTCATCTCCATCTCCTTGGTGCTCGTTCCTCCTTCCTCCTTCTTGCTTTGCCATTCGCCGAAGCATCTATGGCACCGATAAGGAGGTTCTCTGCGGTGGGGAAAGGTAAGGCTCCCCAAGAAGAGCCTGGGCCACTCCCGCCAAAGAAGAGGCATGGTCGACCCCGTTACGCTGACGGAGGTCCGGAGGCGATGCGGCCTTGGACCGAGCGGCCTCCACCTGGCTTCTCGATCCCTCCTTATGCCCATGAGCAGGGCGCACGGCAGGAGGGTGATGCCCAGCCCCTTGCCGGCAGGAATCGTAAAGGACATGCTGCAACTGCGCGGCGGGCCAGCGTGCAGACGCACGCCGAAATCTCGCCCCACGAGTTCGTCTTGTGGGCGGCAATGCCACCGCTTTCATGGATTAGGCTCCCAAGGTTCTTTGCTGAGCTGATGCCGCCGAGGGGGCATGCCGAGCTGTGGATGCAACATGCCGAGTGCTGCAGCCAAGCCGTCTAGCCGGAGGTCGAGGTTGTCCCCCTAGGTGATGCCTCATCACTCGTGGATGGGGCGAGATTGCCCGGGCTTGTCGTCCAGGAGGAGCCTCCGCCATCCACTTCGAGTACGATGGAGCCTCCATGCTTTTTTTCAAGGTCTTCGACAAGGACGGTCAGCGCCTGGAATGCTGCCTCGGGAGGGGCGATCTATGTGGCATGGCCGCGGGTCTTGAGATTGCCCTTGGCCTCGTAAGCAGCTCATCTAGCAGCAGCACTGAGTCCATAGAGTCTACC
This sequence comes from Secale cereale, assembly GCA_902687465.1. NCBI lineage: Eukaryota > Viridiplantae > Streptophyta > Magnoliopsida > Poales > Poaceae > Secale > Secale cereale. Next base: position 405,443,771 of record LR738715.1, read on the forward strand.
GATTCTCCGGAGACAAGTGACGACGACAACTACGAGCCACCAAAATCTTGTCGCGCCCGGAGTAGGGCATGGGCGTCTGCCCGGCGTCATAGCTGATGTTCCCGGCCGGGATTCTCCAAGCTTTCTTCTTTTGTTTCCGTGCACAGAATCATGTTAAGCCCCGTGGGGGTAATTAAGAGGTTGTAGTGCTTTTGCCTTAATGTATTCGCTCCTTGTTTAGTACTGTGATTGCATGTCTCGCTTGGGCACTGTTCTCTTTTTTGTTCTTGCGGTAGCTTGGTGTGCTACACCGACAGGACCCAGTCCCCACGTAGGCTTCAACCGTCGCTGGTACGCTAGGTCGCGATGACGTGGTGAAGGCCAAGAGGTGAGCATCCTGAGGTTCGGTAAGAGCCCCTAAGACGCGATGCTCGGGAGATCCTCTTTAGCATGCAAGCAGCTTCCCAAAGGCCTAAAAGGAAAAGGACATTGCCTGAGCGATATCGCGAAGGTAAAAACATCGGGTCATGCGGTTCTAGTTAACGCGCGGGGGTAACTTATCTTGCGATGAATTCCTTGCGGGGCGCTTGGTTGTTCCCTTGCGGTAGTGCTCCTAGGCGTGGCTCATGCCGGTCTCTACTCTTTAGCTCAAATAGGTGCTCTACATCCTCGGGTCCTAGCTCTCGAGCGAAGCTCAGTCGCCGCTGGTATGCCAGGTCGCGATGGCATGGTCAAGGCCAAGGGGTGAGGACTCGAGAGCCAGTAGGAGCCCCTGAGACGCGATGCTCAGGAGCCCCCCTTTAACGTGCAATCAGGTCGCATTGAGGGGAGTACTCGGGGAGGCCACCCTCGTCCGGTTCCAGAGGTTCCTACGTATCAATCTGAGAAAGAGGTCATAGCACGCAGCAGCGCTTGCCTTGCTGTCGTTGATCTTCCCAAAAATGTGAAGTCACTGAGGACTCAGTGAGGTGACGTGCGTGGGGCTGGCCGCGATTCAGAGCTCGGTCTCTCGGGTTTTTCGGCGCTGCAGGGATGGAGCCGAGCACAGGCACCATGCTAGTGGTTCCTTGGGATGAGCAACCGGTAGGTCAGTAACATGCGGGAACCGCTAAGGGTGCCGGGGAACTAGGTGAACATGTGATAATCATGAAGTAACTGAAGGTAGGGGTAAGGCAAGTTCTGATAGATGCATAAACGATACCTGCCGTAGGGACAGACCCACACAGCCTGGGGATGATGCAGCCCGAGGGGCGCCCCCAACTGAACGAAATGAAAAGATGATACACATTGTAGGGACGAACACACACGGCTTGGGGATGAGCAAGCACGAGGGGCGCCCCAACTGATCAAAACAAAAAAAATGTCACCTGGAACCGTTGCGGGAGAAGTGTTGGGGTAGCTGAAGATGCGCGCCGCGGAAGTCGCTCCTCATGAGTTGCCTGGCTCCTGAGTCTTGTGAGGCTCCTGTGGTCCAGGAGTCTCATGAAGGATTAGTGCCTCCTCCGCCAGGATCTCCTGGTGCTTGGCCTTGTGAGCTGCTAGGATGATCCGCATGTGGCACTAGTGCAGGGCAGTGCTGTTCGGTAAGCCGAAAGGCATGCGAACATAGCTGTGAGGGAGACCCTTGCACCGGCCCATATGGGATGGCCAGAAGAGCTCCTGAGACGCGGCTTTGTTGAGCTCTGGGATGTTCACGCAGACACGCAACCCCCTTCCCTCATCGGTAGTGGGAGCGGCGCTTGGTGGCACGGGCGACGATCGCCTCGCATCGCCCTTGACTTTGGAGGATCCTTGATCGCCTTGGCGATGAACTCCAGAGCACCTGGCGCCTGGCGCCTTGTGCTCTCCTCGGGGAAGCGCACGCTGAAATACGCCTCCACATGGTGCCCGAGCGCCTCTCTCGTGATGTTGGCCCGGTCAGAGGCCCTCTAGAGGAGAGCCCCTGAGTCCAGCCTGAGAGGGACGCCAGGCGCGCCTTCTTATGTGAGAGGGGAAGGCGCCACGTCCATGGGCATAGGTCCTGAGGCACGACCGTCTGGCGTCCCGCCCTCCTGTGGCCTTAGGGTGAGCAGCCACTTCTTCTTCTTTGGGACAGCCTCAGGTGGGTAGGCAAAGCCCTTGGCATCTGAGTTCTCAACCACTATAGCTTGGTAGGCGCGCTCGAGGGAGGACACCGCATCCTTTTCATTGCAGGCGACTGTGATGATGCCACTGCTTCCAGGAATCTTGAGGACGTTGTAGCCGTGGTGGGTCGCCGCCATGAACTTGACCAAGGCCGGGTACCAAAGAATGGCATTTTATGGAAGACGGATGTGGGTGATGTCGAAGTCAACGAGATCAATGTGGTAGTTCTTTCGATCATCGAAGCTGACAGGAAGGCGGGTCTGCCCTATAGGGGTGGTGGAGCTGTCGGTCACTCCTGAGAAGGGCCTCGTAGGCTGAAGATGGTCATATGGCACTTGGAGTGTGTCGAAGGCCTCGACGGAGAGGATGTTGAGTCCTGCTCCAACATCAATGAGTGTCTTGGTGACGAGCACATTGTTGATCGTAGGCAAGCAGAGCAGCGGGAGAGCGCTAGCCGCAGCCGCTCACTTGAGCTGGTTGGCCGAGTCGAAGGTGACAGTGTACCTGGATCAATTGAGTGGACACGTTGACTCAAGCTTGGGGAGGACTGCGTTCACCTCACAAGCAAACTGCGTGAAGACGCGATGAGATGCCGGGTCCTGAGCGCCACCCAAGACGCAAGCGATGGCATGAGGCTCTTGAAAGCCCCAACCCCATCATCTTGGTGCCGGTCGTTATTCCTTCTTGGTGGTGGTGGCAGCGGAGCAAGGCCAACATTGCCCTAAGGGTGGTCCTCATGAGACTTGTCCCTCCAGCGACCCTCACAAGGCTAGTCCCTCCAAGGGCCCTCACGAGACTGGCCCTACCAGTGGTCCTCGTGATGTTAATCGTGCCAGCCTTGGCGAGAGTCATGGTTATCCCAGCGTCCTCCACCATGACCACCTCCACTGCCGTAGCCTCGTTTTCCGCGCTTGGTGCGATGACCGACGCACCCGTCGCGGATGGCCCTGAGCTCCTGGCAGTCGTTGGTGTTGTGGTTATGCACGTTGTGGAAGATGCAGAATGGGCGACTTCCTTTGTAAGACTCGGGGTAGTCGCACCCGCGCTTCGTCTGAGGCTCAGCCACGAGCACAGATGGTCCCTTGAGCTTGGCTTCCTTGGTCATGGGCTTCTTGTCTTCTAGATCAGCTTCGAGGAGCTCGACGAGCGAGAGGCGACCCTCTTCTGCCCTTGCACATTTGACTGCCATGTTGAACATCTCTAGAGCTGAGCACATGTCCTCATGGATGGTGAGATCCTCCATCATAATGTCTCGGACGCCGTCAGTGAACGCTGAGATGATGGCCTCGTCTGACACCTTGGGGATCTTGATGCGGACATTGGTAAAACGCTGGATGTATTTGCATAGGGTCTCTCGTGGCTGCTGCTTGATCTGCCGCAGGGGCGCGGTCACGAGTCCCTTCAAAGTTGGAGATGAACACGCACCGTCCTTGAGAGCCATGGGGAACCAATTGGCCACAACCTTCTCATCGCCACTGGCTGCCTTGATGCTCAGCTCGTAGAGCTGCAGGAACTCAGCAGGGTCGGGTGTTTCATCATAGCATGGTGTTAGGTCGAGCTTGAACTTGACTGGCCAAACGATGCGACGCAACTCCGGGGTGAACGCCCGGCAGCCCGCCGCGCCTCCGGGTGCCCGCCATGGAGGTCGAGCCCTATTAGGGTGTTCACGTGGCGCTCCCTGAGGTGGCGCTCGACCTTGACGAGGTGCCGCTAGGAGTGCATGTGCCGCACCTTGGGGCCGCTGCACCACCTGGCAACTTTCTTCATTGCGCGTGGGCACCCTGCAGGGATGGTCGCGCTAGGGGGCCTCACGCCTTCGCTCGGGGACGACCTCACACCGGAGAGGAGGAGGAGGTGTGCCATGGGGCCAAGTCACTCGCATGAGGTGGTAGAGGAGGCAGCGAGTAGGATGATGTTGGAGCTTCTCCCACAACGCTCACGAGCTCGCCAATGCGGTCTAGCCAGTCCTCATAGAGGTCGTCGGCCGGCGGTAGCGCATGAGCTCATGCGCCATGAGCAGCGTGGCCTGCGAGTTCACCGGTCCACGACGGGCGTGAGTGGAAAAAGCAGCCACTGGAGTCAGTGACGGGGTTGTAGTGCGGCCGTCGAGCCGCTCGGAGAGCGGGAGCGACGAATATTCCTGCTCACACGCAGCGGGGCTGGTGGTAGTGTCTGCAGCCGGTGATGGAGAACGAGGAGGGATGCCATCGCCTGGAGGTGTTGTCTGGGCGACGTGGGGGGCGAGAGCAGCCCGGCGCTCAGCATGGACTCGACGAGCGTCAGCCATGGGGACGGCGAGACGATGACGAACCAATCGGAAGAAGAGAGACTCCGACGCACCCGTACCTGGTGCGCCAAATGTCGGATTCAGGGCTCCGCAAAACCCTTGTAAGATTCAAACACTAGGGTGTGTGCGAAGAACTCAACTTCCCCTAGCTGCCTACTCAGCGTGCCCACGATCTAGCTCAATGAACAGGAAGGAAATGACACAAAGCAGTTTACCCAAGTTCGGGCCACCTCGCGGTGTAATACCATACTCCTACTTTGTGGTGGATTGCCTCGAGGTGGGCTGAGGAAGAACTAGTAAAGTCGTTGAACCACCTCATGAGGTGTGTTCTTGCTTGTGGTGGTGAGGGTGGTATGAATGATCTGTCCGATCTGGATCGGTCCCCCTCCTATGGTGGTGGCCAAGCTATATTTATAGTGGCCTCGGTCCTCTTCCCCCAAAATATAGGCAGGAAGGGATCCTACAACGACCAAACTTGGAGGGAGACAACTAGTACATCTTATCCTGATGAAAGGTGGTCTTCGACTGCAAAGCATCTGGTCCTGACGCCACGGTGGGCTCGTTGATGACCTCTGTCCTGCCGTCCTCGCGATTCTTGTTTTTTTGCATGGAAATGGAAACCTTTGGTTGATTCCTCGGGACTCCGCGCCTGCGCTTGCCATTTTAGCACCAAAGTGGAAACCTGCTGACCTACACCCGCTGGCGTCCGCCTGGCCTTGGTCGTCATGGATTACGTCATCTGAACCTCGCGAGGTGGGAGGCTGCATAGAGATCTCCGCTCCTCAGGAGCCAGCCTAGAGGGACTGCTCCTTCCAAAGGTCCTGGTGTTGTCCACCTCACGAGGCTTGACCCCTCGCGATGGTCTTGTCTTGTCGATGTTGAATATGGGTCATACCAGGCCGAGAAAGGAGCCACGTCATGGGCCACAGGCAGGCAAGTCTGGGTACCCTTGTTCCCAGAACGCCAACATCATGGTCTCCCCTGTTCTTCTTCTTCTTCTTCTCTGTACGGCGTCCACCCACGAGCTCGCTGATTTGACGGCAGGTAGTTTCCCTAGCCTCCTATAAAACTAGTGTAAACCCTACCCTGGTCTCTTCTCTATCCATTTCCCCCTCTCTTGCCCCTGCAGCTACCAAGGCAAGCTCCATGCCTCCATAGACAACACCATGACCGAGAGAGCTCCAGCTCCAGCTCAGGTAGAATAGAGCCGGCCCCCTCTTCCTCCGTGACTCGGCAAGGAGGAAAGCTTCGCCTCTTCGCCATATCCTTCCACTATGCACGCGTCCACGAGCCACAGATAGACTCCTTCCTCGTCGTCATATTCCCCTGCTTCCTCCTCTTCACGGAGCTGAGCACCCATGATGACCGCGTCCTCGTGGCGTCTCTGTCACGTCTGCGACATCCTCGTGTTGTCCTACAGGACCTAGGTGAGCAGCCACTTCTCCTCCCACCTTTCCTGCTCATTCCTGTGCACTGTAGGAGTCACCCCGTTCCTACCAGGCGCCATGTGCCATGGATGACCCTAGCAGTCTTTTGCTCGGCTTTTGTCGCACCCATTCTCGCAAGCCCCGCGCCCGCACCCTTGTATGCATGCCCGCGATAATGCACACAGTCAGTACCTCCTCACGCCTAGCTGCCGCGGCTAAGATGAGCTCTTGCTTGAGCTCGTTCTCGGGCTCTTGCTCGCGCTACTCACATGCACATGCGCAACACCCGCAGCCACGCGGTCGCGCACCCCTCTCATCATGTGTGTGCCAAGCCCCACTCACCCATGCGCTTCGTCCCTGATACATCCGGCAACCATGGCTGAAGCCATGGCGAGCCAAGCTCGGTCTCACACAAGCCCCACCCGCACATGTGTGTGTGTCAGTTCAACAAACCCCGAGTCTGTTGCCCAGACTTGGCACATGCACAAGGACAAGATTGAACCACCAGCCCAAGTCAGAGTACATGAAACAAAGAGATTCAAAGAACCAACATGCAGCCCAGAGAGACCAAGGTCGAGCCAGAGAAGCAGGGCATCACCAAGAGAAAAGCCTTCCATGTCGGGCACGCGAGCCCGGCAAGGGGCGAGGCCACCCCTAGAAGAAGATAACAGAAACACCCCAGCAGGGCCTGGCGGTGCAAGTGGATGCAAAACCACCACACCAATCACTCAAGCACGACTCACGTCGTCGATCAATGCGGTGTCAAGCCGCAAGATGATTAAGTTACATCCATTCGCCATATGGCAGCCATTTCCTACGAGAGAAACCACATATGACACCCGTCCTGCGACGTGTCAAGAGAACATGCACGGAACTGGCAAGATAGCACGGCAATACTTGCTGGGCAACCAGTGATGTGACACTAAGTGGTGCATTTAATGCACCCTATCAGCCTACAGAGTTAGCTATGATAGCACTGTTTGCTATCATATCAGTGCATAGTGACTACCTTGCCACTGTGGTGACCCCTTGATCTATAAAAGGAGGCCCATGGCAATCGTAGAAAGGATTGGAAGTTGATGAACCCACACCCCCATACGCACGTAGTTGCTGCTGCCCTAAGGCAACTCCTGCCGGGAAAGTGTACTATGCTCCACCACCTCCATTCCACCATCAATCCACCAAAGCAGGATTAGGGTTTTATGCCTCGTGGCGGCCCGAACTTGGGTAAATTGCTTGTGTGCTCTTTGTCGTGCTGCCGCGCTGGTATACTCTTTGTGCAACACGACATCCCCCTGCCGAACCAACAAGGGGCCTCCTGGTCCCATAAGTGGCCGCAGATATCCCGTGACATCTTTGGCGTGCCAGGTAGGGGGTCTCGCTGGCGCGAACCTGAAAGCATGCATAGCGCGTCATCTTCATCGCCATCTTCATCTTCGATGACGCCATCAACCATGGCGCCCAGGAAGAATTCTGGTACTTCGTCCAATCCATCCACCTTGAAGGCTCCGCCGCCCACGGCCTCTAATGCCGCGGGGGATGCGGATGCGAGCGAGGACGTGAATGCTGCTCGGGACGTGGTTGGAGCAGGTGGTGCCATCACCACTTCCCCCGTGGTCGGCACGGGGGCAGGAGATGTCGGAAGAGAATAGCATTAGCAGCGCATCAGCAGTCACGCACCGCAAGGTGCGGGCGAGGTGGTCACTCCGTCCGCACCCCCTCCTCCCCCCGACTGGCACAGCCGCAGCAACGACACTCGGTCCGGGGTAAGCCATCGCCCATTGGCCGCGCCTGCCACGGGAGTGAATGCAGCGCATGTGCCTCCTCCCGGATGACCCTCAGTGCTCGACAGAGCCACTGACCATCGAGCACCACCACCGCGCAATCCAACTGCCTAGGTGGTCGTCCCGTAGCAGCATGGGCGCAGCACCGCCACGGCCGCCGCTGGCACCGTCAGGAGCCAGGCGACGGTGCATTTGATGTCATCAAGATCTACGCCAAGCGCAGCCACAAAGGCTATGGCGCGAGCTCAGCTCCTACTGAGGTTTCCGCCAACAGCCTTGCAGATGGATGAATTGAGTGCCACCATTCAAAGCCTGCGCGGTTTTGACAAAGGTGGGGGTTCACGATGTGCTGGCCCGCCACGACCTCCCCAAGCAATAGAAACCACCCATACCACTGGCCGGACAGGGGCGCCGTCCCCACGGTGCAGTCCCCACCACGGCAGTCGGTGCGGCCGCAGCAGAATCTAGACCCCGAGATGTCTCGATGGCCTCTTCTGACCCTCGAGAACGTCTAGGCCAGAATCGAGCCCGGGAGGATAGGCGTGCATTGTCATAGATTGACGCCGTGATGACCTCCGCCCGACCGACGGGTGCGACGGCCTCAACATCGATGAGCCTGCGCTCGGTGTTGGAGGGTGCCTACCTTTCAAGGTCGGTTGCCCTTCCTTCAACAGGAACTGTAGCAAGGCCGTTAGCCGTTCGTTCCCACGTTCAAGCCAGAGATACCTGAGAAGTACGGCAGGAGGCTGAACCTGGCAGAGTTCCTGAGCATCTACACCATCGCTGTCAAGGCTACCTAGGGGAGAGGTGAGAAGGTGTTTGCCAACTACTTGCCTTTGGCCCTCAAGTACAACGTGAGATCTTGGCTGATGCACCTACCGGAAGACTCCATTTCATCATGGGCAGACCTGTGCCACGAGTTCATCGGTGCCTTCACCGGCGGCCACCAAGAGCCTGGCAGGCCCAGCGACCTATAACTCCTTCAGCAGAAGGATGGAGAAACTCTCCATAATTATTTACAGAGATTCAGTAAAGTTCATAGAAATATTTCAAATGTCCATCCGGTAGCCATTATAGCGGCCTTCGAGTCCAATGTGCACAACCGTCGCATTCGTTCCAAGATGGACGTGCGGTTTCCCAAGACTTTGAAGGAGTGATACGTCCATTTTGCATCATGCTTTTATGTCGATATTTATAGCAATATGGGCTGTTATTACACATTATGTCACAATACATATGCATTTTCTCTCTTATTTTACATGGTATACATGAAGAGGGAGAATGCCGGTAGCTGGAATTCTGGGCTGCAAAAGGAGCTAACATTGGAGACCTATTCTGCACAACTAAAAAAGCCCTGAAACTCCACGAAACTCCACGAAACTCCATTTCAGAAAATATAAAAAATATCTGACGGAAGAACCAGATCAGGGGGCCCACACCCTGTCCACGAAGGTGGGGGGCGCCCCCTGGGCGCGCCCCTGCCTCGTGGGCCACCTGGCAGCCCCCTGATGCCCATCTTCTGCTATATGAAGTGTTTTGACTTGGAAAAAATCATAAGGAGGTTTTCGGGACGAAGGGCCGCCGTCTCGAGGCGGAACCTTAGCGGAACCAATCTAGGGCTCCGATGGAGCTGTTCTACCGAGGATACTTCCCTCCGGGAGGGGGAAATCATCGCCATTGTCACCACCAACAACTCTCCCATCTTGGGGAGGGTTATCTTCATCAACATCTTCACCAGCACAATCTCCTCTCAAACCCTAGTTCATCTCTTGTATCCAATCTTTGTATCAAAACCTCAGATTGGTACGTGTAGGTTGCTAGTAGTGTTCATTACTCCTTGTAGTTGATGCTAGTTGGTTTACTTGGTTGAAGATCATATGTTCAGATCCATTATACATATTAATACCCCTCTGATTATGAACATGAATATGCTTTGTGAGTAGTTACGTTTGTTTCTGAGGACATGGGAGAAGTCTTGCTATAAGTAGTAATGTGAATTTGGTATTTGTTTGATATTTTGATAAGATGTATGTTGTCTTTCCTCTATTAGTGTCATGTGAACGTCTCCTACATGACACTTAACCATTGTTTGGGCCTAGAGGAAGGCATTGGGAAGTAATAAGTATATGATGGGTTGCTAGAGTGACATAAGCTTAAACCCTAGTTTATACGTTGCTTCGTAAGGGGCTGATTTGGATCCATATGTTCCATGCAATGGTTAGGTTTACCTTAATACTTCTTTTGTAGTTGCGGACACTTGCAATAGAGGTTAATCATTAGTGGGATGCTTGTCCAAATAAGGTCAGTGCCCAAGCACCGGTCCACCCACATACCAAATTATCAAGGTAACGAACGCGGATTATATGAGCGTGATGAAAACTAGCTTGACGATAATTCCCATGTGTCCTCGGGAGCGCTTTCCTTCATATAAGAATTTGTCTAGGCTTGTCCTTTGCTACAAAAAGGATTGAGCCATCTTGCTGCACCTTATTTACTTTTACTATTTGTCACTTGTTACCAATTACCTTATCACAAAACTATCTTTTACCGATAATTTCAGCGCTTGCAGGAAATACCTTACTGAAAACTGCCCATCATTTCCTTCTGCTCCTCGTTGGGTTCGACACTCTTACTTATCGAAAGGACTACGATAGATCCCCTACACTTGTGGGTCATGAAGACTCTTTTCTGGCGCCGTTGCCGGGGAGTGAAGCGCCTTTGGTAAGGAAAAATTTATATAGTGTGGAGAAATTTACAGTCACTTGTTACCATGGAACTTAATCCTTTGACGGGCTTGTTCGGGGTATCTTCACCCCGACCAGTAGAGAAAAGAGTTGCTCCTCAACCTACTGAACCTACTGAAAATGTTTTCTTTGAAATTCCTTCGGGTATGATAGAGAAACTGCTAGCTAATCCCTTTACAGGAGACGGAACCTTGCATCCCGATTTGCACCTTATCTATGTGGATGAAGTTTGTGGATTTTTTAAGCTTGCAGGTATGCCCGAGGATGTGATAAAGAAGAAGATATTCCCTTTATCTTTGAAGGGAGAGCCATTGATATGGTTTAGGCTATGTGATGATATTGGATCATGGAACTACAACCGATCAAAGCTGGAATTTCATCAAAAGTTCTATCATATGCATCAGGTTCATCGTGATCGTAATTATATATATAATTTTTGGCCTCATGAAGGAGAAAGGATCACTCAAGCTTGGGGAAGGCTTAAGTCAATGTTATATTCATTCCCCAATCATGAGCTCTCAAGAGAAATGATTATCCAAAAAAAGTATGCTCGACTTTCTCTCAATAATCGCTCCATGCTCGATACTTCTTGTACCGGTTCTTTTATGATGAAGACTATTGAATTCAAATTGGATTTATTGGAAACAATTAAAAGGAAATCTGAAGATTGGGATCTCGACGAAGGTAAGGAGTCAGCTATAATACCTAAGTCTGATTGTGTTAAATCATTTATGGATACTGATGTTTTCCGTGAATTTAGCACTAAATATGGACTTGACTCAGAGATAGTAGCTTATTTCTCTGAATCATTTGCTACTCGTGTTGATCTCCCTAAGAAAAAATGGTTTAAATTTCATCCTCCCATTGAAGTAAAAGTAGTTGAACCTATTATAGTTGAAGAAAAGACTATCACTTATAATGTTGATCCTATTGTTCCTACCGCCTATATTGAGAAACCACATTTCCCTGTTAGAATAAAGGATCATGCTAAAGCTTCAACTGTGGTTCACAAGAGTAATACTAGAACACCCACACCCTCTGAGCAAATTAAAGTTGAACCTAGTGTTTCTATGGTTAAGGATCTCTTGGTCGATAATATAGATGGGCATGTTATTTACCTCCATGAGGAACCTGCTAGAATCGCCAGACCCGATACTAGGAATAAACATAGACCTGTTGTAGACATGCCTGTTATTTCCATTAAAATAGGAGATCATTGATATCATGGTTTATGTGACGTAGGTGCTAGTGCGAGTGTAATACCCATTTCCTTGTATGAAGAAATTATGTGCGATATTGCACCTACTGAGCTAGAAGGTATTGATGTTACTATTAAGCTTGCCAATAGAGACACTATTGCACCAGTTAGGATTGTTAGAGATGTTGAAGTATTGTGTGGGAAAGTTAAATATCCTGCTGATTTTCTTGTACTTGGTTTTCCACAAGATGATTTTTGCCCCATTATATTTGGTATACCCTTCTTGAATACTATTAATGCTAAGATAGACTGTGAAAAAGATATTGTTACTGTTGGATGAGGGGATATGTCTCATGATTTTAACTTTGCTAAATTTTGTAGACAACCCCATGATAAAAAATTGCCTAGTAAGGATGAAATTAT
>LR738715.1:405455746-405470267 GCA_902687465.1 Secale cereale
GTAGGTGCTAGTGCGAGTGTAATACCCATTTCCTTGTATGAAGAAATTATGTGCGATATTGCACCTACTGAGCTAGAAGGTATTGATGTTACTATTAAGCTTGCCAATAGAGACACTATTGCACCAGTTAGGATTGTTAGAGATGTTGAAGTATTGTGTGGGAAAGTTAAATATCCTGCTGATTTTCTTGTTCTTGGTTTTCCACAAGATGATTTTTGCCCCATTATATTTGGTATACCCTTCTTGAATACTATTAATGCTAAGATAGACTGTGAAAAAGATATTGTTACTGTTGGATGAGGGGATATGTCTCATGATTTTAACTTTGCTAAATTTTGTAGACAACCCCATGATAAAAAATTGCCTAGTAAGGATGAAATTATTGGTCTTGCTTCTGTTGTTGTACCTCCTAACGATCCCGTAGAAGAATATCTGCTAGACCATGAAAATGATATGTATATGAATGAGAGAAGGGAAATAGATGAAATATTCTTTAAACAGGGACCCTTATTGAAACATAACTTGCCTGTTGAAATTTTAGGGGATCCTCCTCCACCCAAGGGTGATCCCGTGTTTATCACTATGACCATGAGAGGATAAAAGACAATATAAAAAGTATCGAAGAGATCATATTGATCTTATTCATAGTAATGACTTCACATATAAAGACTATGATGAATAAAAGTTGTTGAGAGTTGACAAACATAGTTTTGGTCATCGTTGCAATTAATAGGAAGTAATAAGGAAAGAGAGGTTTTCTCATACAAATATACTATCTTGGACATCTTTTATGATTGTGAGCACTCATTTAAATAAGACATGCTAAAGAATTGATGTTGGACAAGGAACACAACATAATGGGTTATGTCTTCTTGTATCCGAAATAAAGTATATTGTCATGGATCATCCAACATGTTGAGCTTGCCTTTCCCCTCATGCTAGCCAAAACTCCTTGCACCAAGTAGTGATACTACTTGTGCTTTCATACATCCTTAAACCCAGTTTTGCCATGAGAGTCCACCATACCTACCTATGGATTGAGTAAGATCCTTCAAGTAAGTTGTCATTGTTGCAATTCTCTAAAATATGTATGATCTATTAGTGTGGAGAAAATAAACTTTATACGATCTTGTGATATGGAAGCAATAAAAGCGACGGACTGCATAATAAAGGTCCATATCACAAGTGGAAATATAAAGTGACGTTCTTTTGTGCTAAGAATTTGTACATCCTACCATTAAAGCACATGACAACCTCTGCTTCCCTCTGCGAAGGGCCTATCTATTGTTCTTACCTTATAAGAGTCATGGTGATCTTCACCTTTCCTTTTTACATTTTATCCTTTGGCAAGCACCTTGTGTTGGAAAGATCCTCACATATATACCCACTTGGATGTAAGTTATCACGATCTATTACTGTTGACATTACCCTTGAGGTAAAAGGTTGGGAGGCAAATAAGCCCCTATCTTTCTCTGTGTCCGATTAAAACTCCATACCCATAAGTATTGCATGAGTGTTAGCAATTGTGAAAGACTAAATGATAGTTGAGTATGTGGACTTGCTGAAAGGCTCTTATATTGACTCTTTCCGATGTTATGATAAATTGTAATTGCTTCAATGACCGAGATCATAGTTTGTTGGTTTTCAATTAAGTTTATGATTCATACTTGACATTGTGAATGGATTCTTACTCTATCATAAGAAATCATATGACAATTTATATATGTTGCTGTTATAAGAATGATCATGATGCCCTCATGTCTGTATTTTATTTTATCGACACCTCTATCTCTAAACTTGTGGACATATTTTTCGATATCGGCTTTCGCTTGAGGACAAGCGAGGTCTAAGCTTGGGGGAGTTGATACATCCATGTTGCATCATGCTTTTATGTTGATATTTATTGCAATATAGGCTGTTATTACACATTATGTCACAATACTTATGCCTTTTCTCTCTTATTTTACAAGGTTTACATGACGAGGGAGAATGCCGGCAGTTGGATATCTGGGCTGGAAAAGGAGCAAACATTGGAGACCTATTCTGCACAACTCAAAAGGCCCTGAAACTCCATGAAATTCTGTTTCAGAAAATATAAAAAATATCTGGCGAAAGAACCAGACCTGGGGGCCCACACCCTGTCACGAGAGTGGGGGGCGCCCCCCTTGGAGCGCCCCCTGCCTTGTGGGCCACCTGGCAGCCCCCAATGCCCATCTTCTTCTATACGAGGTGTTTTTACCTAGAAAAAATCATAAGGAGGTTTTCGGGACGAAGCGCCGCCGTCTCGAGGCGGAACCTTGGCGGAACCAATCTATGGCTCCGGTGGAGCTGTTTTGCCGAGGATACTTCCCTCCGGGAGGGGGAAATCATCGCCATCGACATCACCAACAACTCTCCCATCTTGGGGAGGGTTATCTTCATCAACATCTTCACCAGCACCATCTCCTCTCAAACCCTAGTTCATCTCTTGTATCCAATCTTTGTATCAAAATCTCAGATTGGTACCTGTAGGTTGCTAGTAGTGTTGATTACTCCTTGTAGTAGATGCTAGTTGGTTTACTTGGTGGAAGATCATATGTTCAAATCCATTACGCATATTAATACCCCTGTGATTATGAACATGAATATGCTTTGTGAGTAGTTACGTTTGTTCCTGAGGACATGGGAGAAGTCTTGCTATAAGTAGTCACGTGAATTTGGTGTTCGTTTGATATTTTGATAAGATGTATGGTGTCTTTCCTCTAGAGGTGTCATGTGAACGTCGACTACATGACACTTCACCATTGTTTGCGCCTAGAGGAAGGAATTGGGAAGTAAGAAGTAGATGATGGGTTGCTAGAGTGATAGAAGCTTAAACCCTAGTTTATGCGTTGCTTCGTAAGGGTCGTATTTGGATCCATATGTTTCATGCTATGGTTAGGTTTACCTTAATACTTCTTTTGTAGTTGCGGATGCTTGCAACAGAGGTTAACCATAAGTGGAATGCTTGGCTAAGTAAGGGAAGCACCCAAGCACCGGTCCGCCCACATACCAAATTATCAAAGTAACGAACGTGAATCATATGAGCGTGATGAAAACTAGCTTGACGATAATTCCCATGTGTCCTCGGGAGCGCTTTCCTTCATATAAGAGTTTGTCCAGGCTTGTCCTTTGCTACAAAAAGGATTGGGCCATCTTGCTGCACCTTATTTACTTTTGCTATTTGTCACTTGTTAGCAATTACCTTATGACAGAACTATCGGTTACCGATAATTTCAGTGCATGCAGGAAATACCTTACTGAAAACTGCCCATCATTTCCTTCTGCTCCTTGTTGGGTTCGACACTCTTACTTATCAAAAGGACTACAATAGATCCCTTACACTTGTGGGTCATCAAGGAGCTATACACACTGGTGGATAAGTGTGCCCAGATGGAGGAAGGAAGGAAGTTGCGCGGAGAGGAAGATTGCACAAATGTTGATTCAGAGGATGAGGATGAATCAAGCGGTCAGAGAAAGGGCAAGAACTGCAGTAAGAAGCCAAGAGATAAGGCAGTGATATCTCTGCAAGGATTCGGCACACCTAGTACCGGCAAGAAGGCCAAGGCTGAGGCCCCGTTAAGGAAGCTACTACTTGCGTTGCCTGACGGGAAGCCGTTACCGCCGAGAAAGCTAGGAAGGGTGATGGGTCGTACTATAAGATCCATGAGACCAATGGTCATGACCTTCAGGAGTGTTACCAGGTTGAGCAGCCTGTCAAGAAATAGATGGCAGAATATGATAAGCGTGACAAGGAAAATGGTCAGAATGCCGCTGGCGGTAAGGGCTGAGGCGACGAATCAAACCACCCCCGCAAACCCTTTCGGAACCAAGGAAAACCCGCCAGGGGTCAAGTGAAGGAAATTAGTGATAATGTGAGTGATGGAGGTGATGAAGAAGAAACAAGTGAGCAGGAGATTCAGAAGGACACTGAAGCCCTATGCATTTACGGGTGCATCATTGCACAACTCTCACCGCCAGCTCAAGCGGTGGTCACGAGAGATCAATGCCGTGGAACCAGTGCCAGAGGCCCGGAAGCTTTGATAAAGATATTACTAGGGAGAGTCAAACGCACGACCTAGATGTATATGGATTTGGGAATGCTTATAATGTGGTAGCAAAAAGGGACATCGATAATCAATTCAGAGATGCAATCTTGAATAAACGCTCAACGACGGTACTGTGCTGGTCCTAGGCTAGACCGTACTGGAGACGCGAGCCTAGAACACTAACAAAATCCCGGCGATGCACGTTATCAAGGGGAAAGCACACTCTAAATTTTGTTTTCGCCTCTTTTTTCTTCTCTTTTTTTGCGCTCCTTTTTTGGCCGAAAAAACTATAATGGAGTGTCTGAAAACTCTTACCAAATCAAAATAACACGATCGGCACAATTTTTTTTGACAAATTGTTTTCCCGAAATCAGGGCAGCGACGACCAAAAAGTGTTGCAAAAAATCACTATGATGGCGAGTGTCTCAAAACGTTCCTAGGGACATCAGAACAGGATAGGGAAAAATATTTTCATCTGCCAATTTTTTTGCCTAAAATCTGCCCGGGGGTCTACACAATCTTTTTTTCGAGACCTACGCACACAAGGAAACACAAATCCGAAACTAGATGGATCTCGAGAACAAACCTAAAATGAAAAGAACTTGGATTGGTGGTGGATATATGGTGTTAGCATATGGTAGCGGTGGTAGGATATGGCAGGCGTGGTGGGATATGGCGGCGGTGGTAGTATGGCATCATCGATGAATATGGTGCGGCGGCGGCGTGACAAACTATGACAGAACTGGAAATTCTAAAGGACTAGACACTAAGACCAACAACTAGACACGACGATGCAACCGCAAATTCAACAAAAGAAAACCTTAAAAAGATTATGCAAAGGCTCAGATTGGTTCAGATAGGATGAACTAATCCTAATTTCTTCTTTTGCTTTTTCGTGGACTATTCGTATGAAGAACAGACTCGGCCTAGCTATGAAAACTGCAAAATCTCACCGAGCAACCTAGAAATTTGATACCAGTTGATAGAGGCAAAGGTGTCCCATCTTTCGGTGAGATGGTGGCTATAGTTTCGGTGGAGTATACTTCGACGATCCTACTACGAGCGTGTAACGCCCATGATGCGACTATATCTCCCATGTGTCGAGGCACGACTTAGAGGCATAATCGCATCTTAGTATGATCGCAAGAAGGTTATCTTCACACATTCCCATGTACAAGATCCAAGGGGAATTAATATAAATACATAATTAAGTCCAAATGAAAAGAAGATAACCACCCACTATGCCCGATCGGCCCTAGTAAGAACCACTACTAAACGTCGGGATATGTCACGTACATACTCCCACGTTCCTCATCGAACTCCCACTTAAATTCCTGGCCATCAACTGAATCGTACTCGGTTGTACCAGCACCTGTGTTTGTAGTAAACTACGAGTCACGAGGACTCAATAATCCCATTCCAGGGTAATAAAACTATCAAAGCTTTGGGTAAGGAGAAAGTGTATAAGTGGGCTGCTCGAAGCGCTAAGCGTAGATGAGGTGGCTATGTTACGTATCATCAGAACGAGAAGAGAAGTGAAAGCCGTCGGTCGTGAACTAAATCATGATCACTAAATGATCCTATCTACCTACGAGTCATCCATAACCCAGCCGTGTTCTCTTCCCGAACTCCCTCGAAAAGAGACCATCACTACTACTCACACGGTAGTGTATTATGTTTGAGGTCTTGTGTCAAGTTGTCTACAACCGGATATTAACAAATTCCGATCCGCCACATAACTGCGGGCACGGCTTTCGAAAGATTATAACCCTGCAGGTATGTCCCAACTTAGCCCATCACAAGCTCTCGCGATCAACAGAGGTAAAAACTCCTTTTCTTAGGAACTACCCGATCAGACTCGGAATTTCGGTGTACAAGATATTTCGACAATGGTAAAACAAGTACAACAAGAACTCCTGATGTGCCGACACCCTGATAGGAGCCGCGCGTATCTCGTCTCAGGCCACGATCGGATTGGCTAAGTTTTCGGCTGGCACACCCGTTGGTGGCCCCGGCTACTGCCATTTTGGACCAACACTCATGAGGAGCACTAGCCCGGGTTGTTAATTAAGGCCTCGGGGTAGCTAGTCCCTATGAAAATTTTAGTTGTTATTCGGCAAATGGTAAAACCAATGTTGGGCCTTGCCGAAGGAGTTTTATTCGAAGCGAACTATCAAGGGGTCCACATATACCCAACCTCGTGAGGAACGCAAAATCAAGGAACAGAACACCGGTTTATTAGTTCTTAAGGCGGCATGAGTGGGACAAAACACCGAGCAAAAGGCTAAGCCTTCCACCCATTGCCAAGTATATAAGGTGCATTAATGTGATAATAAATATTGTGTTATTCCCAAAAACCCAATCCTCATGGAGCAAACTTCAGCTTCACCTGCAACTAGCAACGCTATAAGAGGGGGTTTGAGCAAAAGCGTACTTAGCCAAACAACGGTTTGCTAGGTGGGTAGTTAAAGGTTTCATGGCAAAGTGGGACTGACATGCAAAAGGATAGGTGTCGCGATAAGCAATATAGCGAGGCATCTAGCATAGCAACAATAGAGGTGATATCAAGGAATGGTCATCTTGCCTGGAAAGTCGTCGGTGAACTCGGGACCTTACTCTTCGCACTCATACTCAGCGGCTGTCTCAACCTCAGACTCGAACTGGTCTCCCGGTGCTACCCAACATAACAAGCATCCAAATAAACACACTTGACAAGAAAAAGAACACATGATATGCATGAGAGATGTAAGTTTGATATGCATGAGAGATGCAAGTATGATATGCATGAGAGATGCAAGTATGGCAAGAAAAAGATTCAATAAGTTAACAGATTTCTCAGACTTAGTGAAATTTACTAGGCATGCAACCAGCAACATTTTGTAGTTACCTTTAGAGGCACATAACAGCAACCAAAACTATTCTAACAAGCATGAAATTTACATGATCATGAAGAAGACATATTATACTTCCAATTCATCCAAAGAAACAATTCATTCCATGCAAGGGTTGCTTAACACAAGCTTTTCCAAATTGAATGTTCTGTTAACAGGCTGACAATTTAGATTTCAAGCATTTTGAGAGCAAGACAACGACAAGCTACAGCAGGGCATATATGCAAACAAAGGCATGGATTGCTAGACAAATATATGGACATCAAGACATGCTCACTAGTTATCCCAAAGCATGCATGGAAAAGATTGTGACAACAAGTTTACATGGCAATATGTTATGACAGATTCCAGAATTGGCAGTTTTTCACAAGGTGTTACAACAGTAACATTGACATGGCATGTTTACAAGCTTGTTTAAGTCACCATAGAGCATATCACTGACAACCAAATGCACCACTTCAATGATAACATTATCATGCTCCTAAAACAAGTTGACATGTGGCACAAAAGAAAATCACACAAAATGCTACGAAAAAGACAAATCATCAAGTTAAAACAATTTCAGCAACTTAACAGCCACAAGCACTTTTGCAACACGATTAAACATGGCATAATGCAACCTAATATGTATGCAAATGTATCCATCATGAAGAGCATCACAAGACGAACATTTTGCCATATCATACACTCCATTTGGACCAACATGCACAAATTTACGACCTCACGAACATGCACACATATTGTTAACAGACAACTAGTGCTGAAAGAGTAACATCATATAGCAGTTTGGCAACAAAGATTAAGACATCTAGATGAACCCTAACATGCACAAAACTGATTCTATCACGTAGAGCACTTCGAGACGAACATTTTGATATATCATATGCGCGATTCGGAGCTACGAGCATAGGGATACAACATAATGAAGGAGGCAACAAAATCAAAGGATTTCGGGACTTAGTGGAAATTACCCCACGCGAAAAGTCAACGGGACGGAGGGATCTCGGCAGAGCGATGGTGTTTGGTTCGCCGAACTGGTGGATCTGGTCCACCTGACCAGATTCGGACGGGACGATGAAGGGCCCAAGGCGGCTCACCGAAGACGACGTTGGCGACCGGCCGGAGGCGGCGGACGGCAGGGCGGCGCGGCGGCGTCGTGCGAGGACCGCGGCGGAGGACGGGCGGTGGTTGGCGGAGGAGCGGCGGGCAGCGGCTCTCGGTCGGCGTGCGCGCGTGGCCCGTGGCGGCGCCGGCCGACATGCGCCGGAGGCGAGGCGGAGAAGCGGCGGCGAGGCGGCTTGCGGCCGGCGACTGCAGCTCGCGTAGCCGGGCGGAGGCGCGAGGGCGCGGGCCGGCCATCGGCTAGGCCGGCCCGGTTGGCGGGGATGTTGGGCGGCACGGTCGCCTAGTGGCGGCCTACCACGTGGCGGCGGAGGAGGGAGGCGGTCACGTCCGGCGCCCGGTGGACGTGTCCGGTGGCGCACGGAGGAGGAAGGCTAGGGTTTTGTCCGAAAAAAGACGTGGGGAGGCTGTTTTATAGGTAGAGGGAGCTTGGAGAGTCCAAATGGGGTGTGTTTTTCGCCCACACGATGACGATCCAACGACGGAGAGTATGGAGGTGGTTAAGATGGGCTTGTGGGCTATTGTGGAGGGGTGTTGGGCCAAAAGAGATAGGGCTTCCAGGGAGTTAATTGGTTAACCGTTGGACTATCAAACGACCTCCAACAAGACAAAACTTGACAGGCGGTCTACCGGTGATATACCAAGACCACTCAACAACTCTCGGCCCATTCCGAGGATGTTTTTAGCCCTCTCACGAAACAAGGCTATAGAGGTGCGACGGGTGCCGTGTGAGAGAGTCGGAAACTGAAATGGACAACGAAGAGGACGTAGACGATGCAACTAAACACGGATGCAAGTGAGTCTATGCCAATGCAATGCACATGATGGAAATGACATAACGATATGCAACACACACTTAAAGGAAAAACGCAGAAACCTGAAATGAAGAAAGAGCCCAGAATGGAATTGATTAAGTCAAGGATACATATATTGCCATAAATGGATTTGTTACATCTGGGGCGTTACAAACTCTCCTCCACTATGAAAAGCTCTCGTCTCGAGATCTAGGACAGAAAGAACTCCGGATATTCAGAACGGAGGTGATCCTTGCATTCCCACGTAGTTTCTCGATCGGTATGGTGTGACCACTTCACTTTCAGGAACTTGATTGATTTGTTGCGATTCTTGCGCTCGGTCTCTTCAAGGATAGCAACGGGAGGCTCATGATAAGACAAGTCAGCTTGATGATCAATTTCTTCGAAGGCGACGGTGCGCTCAGGTATCTTGAAGCACATGTGGAGTTGTGAGACGTGGAACACGTCGTGCACGTTGGAGAAGTTTGGAGGAAGCTCAAGTTGGTAGGTGAGGTCGCCTCTTTTCCCAACAATCTTGAAAGGACCCACATATCTTGGAGCTAGCTTGCCCTTGATACCGAAGCTCTGAGTGCTCTTCATAGGAGAATCACGGAGATACACATGATCATCAATGTCGTAAGCCAAGTCACGATTCTTGCCATCATAGTAGCTCTTTTGGCGCGATTGTGAAGCCTTGAGATTCTCACGATTTGCACATTTCTTCGGCCTCTGAGATCAAATCATTGCCAAGGAGTTGATGTTCACCAGTATCGGACCAGTTGATAGGGGTACGACACTTTCTGCCATAGAGAATTTCAAATGGTGCTTTGCCTAAACTTGCTTGGAAGCTTTTATTGTAGGAGAATTGAGAAAATGGAAGACAATCTTCCCATTTCATGATGAAAGAGATTACACATGCCCTGAGCATATCTTCAAAAATTTGGTTCACCCTCTCGACTTGACCACTTGTGTGAGGATGGAAAGCTGTGCTGAAGCGAATCTTGGTACCCATAGCTGACTGAAAGGAATACCAGAATTTGGAAGTGAAAAAGATTCCATGATCTAAGGAGATTACTTGAGGGATACCATGCAAAGAGACAATTCTGGAGGTGTACAGCTCTGCCAGTTGTGCTGCGTTGATGGATTCCTTGACTGGAAGAAAATGAGCCACTTTTGTGAGCTTATCAATCACCATAAGGATAGCATCGTTTCCTTGCTTGGACTTGGGGAACCCGGTGAAGAAATCCATCTCAATGTGATCGAATTTCCACTCGCGAATAGGCAAAGGTTGGAGAAGTTCGGTTGGACGTTGATGTTCTGCTTTGACTCTGCGGCAGACATCACACTCGTTCACGAATTGAGCAATTTCTCTTTTCATACGAGTCCACCAATAGGATTGCTTGAGGTCATCATACATCTTGGAGCTGCCTGGATGTATCGAGTGAAGGGAATTATGAGCCTCGTTCATTATGAGCTTGCATAGGTCACCTTTTGGAATCACAATCCGGGCCTCGAAGAATAAGGTGTCCTTGTCATCAATGCGGTAGCACTTGTACTTTGGATTACCTTTGGCAATACCATGCTTCACTTTCTTCAACATAGCATCAAGAAGTTGAGCTTCACGAATTTGATCTTCCTAGGTAGGAGCGACTTGAGGTTGGCAGAAATCCTTACAGAACAATTTGAAGGTTGTGTTTCCGGAATGCTTCACAGAGATCCGGTTGGAACGGTTTCAGGATGAGACTGTCGCAATAAGCCATTCTGCTAAAGGCATCTGCAATCAAGTTGGCCTTGCTAGGAGTGTACTCAATGCTTGGATTGTACTATTGAATCATTTCGACCCAACGAGTCTGACGGAGGTTAAGGTTTGGTTGGGTTAAGATATACTTCAGGATATTGTGATCGGTGAAGATGTCAACCTGTCTGCCCAACAAGAGGTGTCTCCACGTGATCAAGTCATGGAAACTTCCGCCAACTCAAGATCATGAGTGGGGTAGTTCTTCTCGTTTGGCTTGAGCTGCCGAGAACTATATGCCACTATCTTGTTCTCTTGCATAAGGACACCACCCAGACCTTGCAAAGAGGTATCGCGAAACACTTGGTATGGCTTGGATTCACCAGGAGGAGTCAGAACAGGAGCTGAGAATAGCTTCTCTTTGAGTGTATTAAAAGCCACATCACACTTAGGAGTCCATGAATACTTGATATTCTATTGCAATAGGTTGGACATAGGCTTGGCAATCTTGGAGAAGTTTTCGACAAACCTTCTGCAATAGCTTGCAAGCCCGAGGAAGCTTCGAAGTTGCTTGACATTCTGAGGAGGTTCCCACTTAACAATAGCTTCAACGTTCTTGGGGTTAACTGAAATGCCCTTGGCAGAGATAATATGACCAAGATAGAGGACTTCATCAAGCCAAAATTCGCACTTTGAGAAATTCGCAAAAAAGCGGTGCTCTCTAAGCTTGTTAAGAACCAAACGGAGGTGCTTGGTGTGGTCTTCTTCATTCTTGGATAATACCAGAATATCATCAAGATAGACGAGGACGAACTCATTGGTGTAGGGGTTGAATATGAAATGCATCATCCGAGAGAAGGTGGGAGGTGCATTTGCAAGCCCGAAGGACATGACTGTGTACTCGTAGGAGCCATAACTTGTCCTGAATGCGGTCTTGGGAATATCCTCTTCACAGATACGAATTTGATGGTAACCGATCCGAAGATCAAGCTTCGAGAAAACGTTGGCTCCTTTAAGCTGCTCGAACAGTTCCTTGATATTGGGGAGCAGGTATTTATTCTTAATTGTCTTCTTGTTCAATGGTTGGTAATCAACGCACAATCTTTCCGTACCATCCTTCTTCTTGACAAAAAGAACTCCATAGCCGCAAGGAGAAGAACTTGGTCTGATCAGACCCATGCATTCTTGCTCGTAGAGTTGCTTCTTCAACTCCTTCAAATCTTCAGGAGATAGCTTGTACGGACGCCGACAGGTTGGCTCCGTACTAGGTTCAAGTTCAATGACAAATTAAACTGGACGGTTGGGAGGCATTTCTGGCAATTCTTCAGGAAATACATCTTCATATTCACAAACCACCGGAATCTGGGATATGGCATTAATATCGCCATGGTCATTGAGAGAGAATAGCATGATTGTGTTATCTCGAGCTGCGAAGATAGTCACGCCTTCATTAGGATGAGTTAGATTGACCTCCTTCTTTGCACAATCGAAAAGAGCATCATGCTTAGAGAGCCAATCCATTCCAAGGATGAGGTCAGTGTCCGAATTGCGGGAGAACAACTGGGCAAGCTAGAAATTTATAGTCGCCCATCTTGATGGAGACATCGGGAACCATTGTGTTGGCCCTCATGGACAAGGCAGGAGAAACGACTCACATGGGTTTTTCCAACAACTCGGAATTGAAATCATGCTTAGCATATTACAATCTTGACATGAAACAATGCGATGCACCCGAATCAAATAACACTTTTGCAGGAAAAGAGTTAACTGGAAGTGTACCCATGATCACATCAGAAGAATCCTCTGTTTGTGTTGCGTGGACCAAGTTAACTCTCGCTGTCTTAGGACTGTGCCTGACAATGGCGTTGCTTGACGACTTGATAGGAGGAGGTGGCGGAAGGCGCCTTTGGGTGCACTTGTTGGAGTAGTGTTACTTTAGACAACATTTGTAGCAAGTGACCTTTGAAGCTGGGCGAGGAGGAGGAGCACTTGTCCTTGAAGCCTGTGGCTGAAACTTGTTCTGGTTGCTTGGGTTGTGTGGGTGGTAAGGTCCACGACCACCTGAGTGCTTGTTCTGACTTGGATGACAGAAAACTGGAGGCGGTGGATGCCAGAACTTCTGATGTTTAGCAACCACTTGTGAGGAGGAAGAGGAGCTGACTACATCTCTAATTATTATTTTTGAAGCCTCACACTTGACCTGGGCAGCTTCTTGCTTGAGAGCCATGTTATAGAATTAATCAAATTCATCTGGCTCGAAGAGAGTGAGAGCAATCTGGAGTTCATCTTTCAGACCACCTCGAATTTGGTAGATCTTGCTCTTTGCATCGGGAATTTATTGCTTAGCATAACGGGCCAGATTCTGGAACTTGACATTGTACTCGTAGATAGACATGTTGCCCTGCTTGAGGTTGCGGAATTTCTCATGCATGGCTTCAATGAAACTGTTAGGGATATGATGAGGACATAAATCACGGCAGAAGTCTGTCCAGCTGACCACTGGACCCTCCCTAGAGTCTTTGAACTGTTGCCACCAATCTACAGCTTGGTCTTTGAGTTGGAATGCGGCAAACTTGACATAATCCTCAGGTCTGACATTACTAAACTCGAAGTGTTTCTTTACGTCAGTGATCCAATCCACGGGATCGAGTGGATCAACACAGTAGCTGAAGGACTTGGGCTAATTTGCCAGGAATTGGTTCAGAGTAGCAAAATGAGGTTGATTGAAAAGATTTCCTTGGCCTTGGCTCCCATGATTGCCTTGATTGCCTTGATTTTCTTGGAAACTCTGCATCATTTGCATGAGCATCTGAGTGTTTGCGTTGGTTGCTTGCATAATCGCTCTCCAAGCCTCAGCCGAAGGAGGAGAGGAAGGAGGACGCTCTTCTTCACCCTCTGGGTTCTGGCTAGGAACTTTCTTAGGTACCATCCTGAAGATGATGACAACCGTTATCCATTCAAGCAATAATAGATATGTTGAAGCAACGGATAGATATTTGCAACATATAGTCTTCACAATGAACATCCGAACAAACTTGAACGAATGAATTCCATAGTTTAATGGTACATCAACTTGTCGAGAAGCCACTTGGGAGAGAAAAATGATAGAATAAAACAACAAGATAACAGATGGAACAAATACATAATAGAGGTTTCGTCCCACATGTTTGTGCTGATGCCCCATGGCACGTGTTACAAAGGGCCTTGCAATCCCCGAGCCAGCATAGCCAAGGACTCTTTAAGATGCAACCCCCAGTGTAATAACGTCCTTGATAATCTCTCCAGTAGATGTTGAACCGCAACCTTATATCATGCACCCTTTAGAAGATTACCTAAGAGCTTCTTGAATCCCACCTATTAATTCCCGAAGCTTTCCGGTTATGCAATCTGGTGTTGGGGATACAGGGGAAGCACCGCATATCACTCAACTAATAAATCCTACATCCAGCTGTATCAATCCGTCAACACATAACCAGGCACCTTCGGAAACTGTTTACCTCGGAACTTCGAAACGCATCCGCTATACTAGTTGTTTCAATACTCCTGAACTATCCCCATAGTACTGGGTGACGTCAGTATTATCCCACCACCAGACACGCATTGAAGAGTTTTCGAAGTCGGCCGCCTCTGGTATTCTAGAACTGCAACGATACAATTGTGATGACAACACCTCAGAGCTCAACTCCCTGGGACACTGCCACAATCCCTAAATGACAGGAGGCACCAAGAACAATGTTCTCGTCACAAAGATATCAGAACAATCCAAACAATACCCGCGTGATCCTAAAACAATTTGGTGAAAATTGAGGATAGTGATGTTAAAACAACGTCAGGAATTCTCACTAGAGCGACGAAGGGGACGAGGAGTAAAATGAAGGGGAGGAACACACAAAAATGTTTTGAGTCATATAT
>LR738715.1:405470409-405501136 GCA_902687465.1 Secale cereale
ATATATATATATATATATATATATATATATATATATATATATATATGACTCAAAACATTTTTCTGTGTGTGCCTAGACCTAGACTCAACATCGGCAGCGGTTCGATCAAACTGTGGCTCCTATGTCGGGGAAGGCTCTGATTACCAACTTGTAACACCCAAGATGCAACTATATCTCCCACGTGTCGAGGCATGACTTAGAGGCATAATCGCATCTTAGTATGATCGCAAGAAGGTTATCTTCACACACTCCCATGTACAAGATCCAAGGGGAGTTAAAATAAATACATAGTTGGCTTACAATTGCCGCTTCGCACAATGCATAAATAAGTCATACATTCATCCATGTACAATCATATTCTGACTACGGACAAGTCCAAATGAAAAAAAGATAACCACCCTCAATGCCCGATCGGCCCTAGTAGGAACCAGTACTAATCGTCGGGATACGTCACGTACTTACGGCCATGTTCCTCATCGAACTCCAACTTGAATTCCCGACCATCAGCTGAATCGTACTTGGTTGTACTTGCACCTATGTTTGTAGTAAACTGTGAGTCACGAGGACTCATCAATCCCATTCCCGGGTAACAAAACTATCAAAGATTTGGGTAAGGAGAAAGTGTATAAGTGGGCTGCTGCAAGCCCTAAGCGTAGATGAGGTGGCTAGCTTACGTATCATCAGAGCGAGAAGAGAAGTGAAAGCTGTCGGTCGTGAACTAAATCATGATCACTAAATGATCCTGTCTACCTACGAGTCATCCATAACCTAGCCGTGACTCTTCCCGAACTCCCTCGAAAAGAGACCATCACGACTACTCACACGGTAGTGTATTATGTTTGAGGTTTTCTGTCAAGTTGTCTACAACCGGATATTAGCAAATTCCCATCCGCCACATAACCGCGGGCATGGCTTTCGAAAGATTATAACCCTGCAGGGGTATCCCAAGTTAGCCCATCACAAGCTCTCGCGATCAACAGAGGTAAAAACCCCTTTTCTTAGGGACTACCCGATCAGATTCGAAATCCCGGTGTACAAGATATTTCGACAATGGTAAAACAAGTCCAACAAGACCTCCCGACGTGCCGACATCCTGATAGGAGCCGCACATATCTCGTCTCAGGCCACAATCAGATTGGCTAAGTTTCTGGCTAGCACACCCATTGGTGGCCCCGACTACTGCCATTTTGGACCAACACTCATGAGGAGCACTGGCCCGGGTTGTTAATTAAGGGCCTCGGGGTAGCGAGTCCCTATGCAAATTTTAGTTGTTATTTGGCAAATGGTTAAACCAAGGTTGCGCCTTGCTGGAGAAGTTTTATTCAAAGCGAACAATCAAGGGTTCCCCATATACCCAACCACGTGAGGAACGCAAAATCAAGGAACATAACACCGGTTTATCAGTTCTTAAGGTGGCATGAGTGGAACAAAACATCGTTCAAAAGGCCAAGCCTTCGACCCATTGCCAAGTATATAAGGTGCATTAATGTGATAATAGATATTGTGTTTTTCCCAAAAACCCAATCCTCATGGAGCAAACTTCAGCTTCACGTGCAACTAGCAACGCTATAAGAGGGGGGTTGAGCAAAAGCGTACTTAGCCAAACAACGGATTGCTAGGTGGGTAGTTAGAGGTTTCATGGCAAAGTGGGGCTGACATCCAAAAGGATAGGTGTCGTGATAAGAAATAGAGTGAGGCATCTAGCATAGCAACAATAGAGGTGATATCAAGGAATGGTCATCTTTCCTAGAAAGTCATCGGTGAACTCGGGACCTTGCTCTTCGCACTCGTACTCAGCGTCTGTCTCAACCTCGGACTTAAACTCGTCTCCCGGTGCTACCCAACATAACAAACATCCAAATAAACACACTTGAAAAGAAAAAGAACACATGATATGCATGAGAGATGCAAGTATGATGCTACGGAGCTACCGGTATGAAGGGAGATGAAGCCGGGAAGGACATATGAAGACATGATGGATAAGGGAAAGATATTGGCAAACCAAGCATGTCAATGGATAGATTGGAAGATTTCGGTCGAAATCGATATAAAGATCATTGGAAACGGACGCACGGTTTGCAAATGGCAAGCAAAAGAAGATGCAATGCAAAACTGCAGTTAACAGCAACATGACATCTTTGGAGCAAGGTATAATTATGCTACAACACCCAAACATGATGAAAAAAAGCTTGTATGTGAAATAGACATGATTCTCAACAAGTATGAACTCAGAGCACACCCAAAAACTTACTGGAATAAATTAAACAAGCATGGCAAGGTTCAATAAGTTATCAAATTTCTCAGACTTAGTGAAATTTACTAAGCATGCAACCAGGAACATTTTGTAGCTACCTTTAGAGCCACATAACAGCAAGCAAAACAATTCTAACAAGCATGAAATTTACATGATCATGAAGAAGACATATTATACTTCCAATTCATCCAAAGAAACAATTCATTCCATGCAAAGGTTGCTTAACAGAAGATTTGCCAAATTGAATGTTCTATTAACAGGATGACAGTCTAGATTTCAAGCATTTTGAGAGCAAGATAACAACAAGCTACATCAGGGCATATATGCAAATAAAAGGAATGGATTGCTAGACAAACATATGTACATCAAGACATGCTCACTAGTTATCCCAAAGCATGCATGGAAAAGATTGTGACAAAAAGTTTACATGGCAACATGTTATAACAGATTCCAGACTTGGCAGTTTTTCACAAAGTGTTAAAACTGTAACATTAACATGGCATGTTTACAAGCTTATTTAAGTCACCACTGAGCATATCATGGAAAACCAAATGCATCACTTCAAAGATAACATGATCATGCTCCTAAAACATGTTGACATGTGACACAAAAGAAAATCACACAAAATGCTACGAAAAAGACAAATCATCAAGTTATAACAATTTCAGCAACTTAACAGCCACAAGCACTTTTGCAACAGGGTTAAATATGGCATAATGCAACCTAACATGTATGAAAATGCGTCCATCATGAAGAGCATCACAAGGCAAACATTTTGACATATCATACACGCCATTTGGACCAACATGCACAAAGTTACGACCTCACGAACATGCACACATCTTGTTAACAGACAACTAGTGCTGAAACAGTAACATCACATAGCAGTTTGGCAACGAGGATTAAGACATCTAGATGAACCCAAACATGCACAAAACTGATGCCATCACGTAGAGCACTTCGATATGAACATTTTGATATATCATATGCACGATTCAGAGCTACGGGCACGGAGATACGACATGATGAAGGAGGCAACAAAATATAGGGATTACGGGACTTAGTGGAAATTACCCACACGAGAAGTCGACTGGACGGAGGGATCCGGGCGGAGCGGTGGCGTTTGGTTCGCCGAACTGGTGGATCTGGTCCACCTGACCAGATCCGGACGGGACGACGACGGGCCCGAGGCGGCTCGCCAGAGACGACGTCGGTGACCAGCCGGAGGCGGCGGACAGTGGGGCTGCGCAGCGGCGTCGTGCGAAGGCCGCGGCGGAGGACGGGCGGCGGTCGGCGGAGGAGCGGCGGGCAGCGGCTTGCGGCCGGCGTGCGCGCGCGGCCCGAGGCGCCATCGGCCGACGGGCGCCGGAGGCAAGCTGCAGAAGCGGCGGCGGGGCAGCTTGCGGAGCCGGGCGGCGGCGCGCGGAGGCGCGAGGGCGCGGGGTCGGGCCCGGTGCGGCCCGATTGCGGGCCGGCTGTGGGCCAGGCGGGCCGGGTCGACGGGGATGTGGGGCGGCACAGTCGCCCAGTGGCGGCCTGCCACGTGGCGGCGGAGGAGGGAGGCGGACACGTCCGGCGCCCTATGGATGTGTCCGGCGGCACGAGGAAGAGGAAGGTTAGGGTTTCGTCCAAAAATGGACGTGGGGACGCTATTTTATAGGTAGAGGGAGCTCGGAGTGTCCAAATGGGGTGCGGTTTTCGCCCACACAATCACGATCCAACGACCGAGAGCATGGAGGTGGTTATGATGGGCTTGTGGGATGTTGTGGAGGTGTGTTGGGCCAAAAGTGATAGGGCTTCCGGCGAGTTATGCGGTTAACAGTTGGAGTATCAAACAACCTCCAAACGAGACGAAACTTGACAGGCGGTCTACCGGTGATATACCAAGACCACTCGACAACTCTCGTCCCATTCAGAGGATGTTTTTATCCCGCTCACGAAACAAGGCTAGAGAGGTGCGACGGGTGCCGTGTGAGAGAGTCGGAAACCGAAACGGCCAACGGAGAGGACGTAGATGATGCAACTACACATGGATGCAAGTGAGTCTATGCCAATGCAATGCACATGATGGAAATGACATAACGATATGGAACACACGCTTAAAGCAAAAACGCAGAAACCCGAAATGAAGGAAGAGCCTAGAATGGAATTGATTAAGTCAACGATGCATATATTGCCATAAATAGAATTGTTACATCTGGGGCCTTACAGAACATACGAGGACGTCGCGCCTTAGCAATCGCGAAACCAACGCTGAGATGTTATTGACCATGCCAGTGCATGATCAACCTGACCACGAGGGTCTATTTCCTGCAAGAAAACAAAGAACAAGCAAGAAACTAAGATTGCAATCTGGATATTACGAATATAAGAGGAAATCTTTATTGATCAAGGAGGGGTTATGTTACGCCTATGTCAGGTCGTTGTACACAAACAAAGTACGCGAAGTTGCAGCTATGGCGAACTGTAATCTAAACAAATCCCAAAGTCAAACAATGCCCTAAGGGCTGTATATGTAGAGAGAGAGAGACGGAATATCATGGCCCCTTGGAGAAGGGGTCCGAAACCAACCCTAACTCTGTTTTCCCCACACATACGGACTGTAACAGCCTATACTTTACTATTTCAAAATTACATGGGCCTGGCCCAAAAATAAGGTGACGCAACATCTAAAATAAGATATGGACGAAATTTATGAAGAGGTATCTTGTATATTTCGTCCATGTCCTTGTAAGTCATCACGGAGGCTTCAAAGTACTCAAATACGCACTAGAAACATCGTTCTGGATCCCTTCACGTGCGCCTTCATCTCCATGCTTGATCCTACTCCAGTGTTCATCCCTCTTGTCCATGCTTGGCCCTTCATTAGTAATCAACGCAAATGTATCCAATTTAGGCAGTGACATATTCTTATGAACATTAGAATTGTTACTAAGAAACAAAAGTACCTGGTAATTCAATTGACGTGCACGAGCTCTAGTAATTGGTACAGTATTTATAATAGCAGGGGCAGTGGGTGTAACAATGGTATTGATGTCCTCATCATGATGGCATGCGAAAATTGAGCACACTCATCAAGAAGAAGCTCATCATTGGCGTCGAGGGCGTCAAATTCGTTAAAGATCACCTTTGCGGTGCTTGCGAGGATGGAAAGATGACTAGATCCAAGCACTCCATGAAGACAATCATGACTACTACTTGTCCCTATGATTAAGTTCATATGGATCTATTTGGTCCTAATCATTATGCCGCACTAACCAATGTAGCATCAATCTATGGATTCTAACCTACAAGACTGAAATACAAAATGTCTTCAGAAGATTCTCGAATAGGGTCATGATGAATTATGGTCTCAAGATCAAGCATAACAGAAGTGGCAATGAATCCAAGTTCAAGAACACATGCCTTGATGACTATCTTGATGAACTTGATATCACTCATGAGCTCTCTGCTCCTTATACTCCTCAGCAAAATGGAGTTGATGAGCGCAAGAACAGGACACTCATTGAGATGGATCACACCATGCTTGATGAGTACAAGACATCTCGTCACTAGTAGCCTTAAACAATTGATACTGCATGTCACATTATCAATCGGGTATATCTTCACAAATTCCTCAAGAATACCTCTTATGATCTCCTCACTGACAAGAAGCCCAATGTAAATTATTTCAAAGTCTTTGATGCTAAATGCTGGATTAGAGATCCTCATCAAAATTCCAAATTTGCACCGAAAGCACATGAGGGTTTTATGCTTGGTTACGGAAAGGAATCGCACACCTAGAGAGTCTTCAACACCTACCACAACAAGGTTATTGAAACTATAGATGTGTGGTTCGATGAAACTAACGGCTCACAATGTGTGGGTACCCAGACTCATAAGTCGTGATCACTGAATGCACGTGTACAGTGATCCCAGAGATCAATGCTCACTGAACACACAAAAGCTGAATAACAAGAGTCTTACATTCGTACATACCGTATTACACAAGTAGGACCACTATGGTCAAGTATTTAGTATATCATTGCAGCGGAGATCTTCATCGACAACTTTGACCCATGCCATATACCTTAACCCTACAGGCATTCTGACTAGGAAGCGCCCAAGCTCGCACGATCGTCACCAAGAACTCTTCTTCAACCCTGCTCTTTCAAGCCTAGCCAAGTAAATAGCTAGGGACAAGCGAGTGAGTATGTTTGCATGTACTCGCAAGAAACCCAAGTTTTTGGATCAAGGTAACATTGCATGATGTAACAATTAGTAGGTAACCTAGCTTCAGCTAGTTGGAAATTCCACGACATGACCTAATCAACTTGTAAGACATTCATCAATGAACTCTAACAACCATGTGAACAGGTTACAGATATCAACATAAATAGAGTTTGGATCAACTCTAGCTTAATCAACACGTCAAGACATTTGCCTTCACTCAAATGGTTCTCTTCCACACACACACATGTACCAGGATTGTAAAATACTAGGCATAGTATAAGTAGCACCACCCAACTATCCATGGCCGTGGACACGGCTATTCGAATAGTTTGACACTCTGCAGAGGTTGTGCACTTTACGCACAGGAATCTGGGAGCGCTTTCGTGTCATCCACGATCCCGCAGTACCTCAAGTGCTCGGGGGGAGCACCCGGTCACTATCTTCCTCTAGGCGACACTAACATAGGATCCACTCGTTGGTACACGGCCCTCGTTTATAAGCATAATATTTTGGGACTCTGCCCTTTTAATTATCACACGTACACGAAGGGAGCAACGGTTTGTCCGGTGCCCTGTGAAAACAGTCATGTCCGCCTATCCAAGCACGACCCCGTCCCGAGACTGATCTCATATCACCCCCATCACTAGTAATGCGGGCACCATGCTAGTATCAGACTAGGTAATTAATAATGCCCCGTGCCATAAGGGTTAGAGTGGTTGCACTTGTTTTGTTTGGGACGGTAATCACTCCTTAAATCTAACCCATCATTTTATTCACACACAAATGCTTGCTACGGTAGACCACTTCTTCCTGAAGTGGTGACCTTAGTTCAACATCACCCATGGGCATTAGGGGCACCCGATGGGGTTTTCGAAAGAATGCAACCACAAGGTGATCAGGGCATATATGCAACATTATGCATCAATAACTATACTTTTGACATCGTTTCTCCAAGCACAACGTAGAGCTACGTGTATGGGCATGCATCATTTGGTGGTTCACAACGAGTTCATAAACGTTATTTTCATCATCATGCAGTCAAAAAAATGTACCGATAAATAAGAGGGGGGTCAAAGGGCTCCTTGCCTCCCTCAACAAGGTCCTCGGGGTCTTCAAACTCTTGTGATCCAACTCCATTGTCAACTTCGTCAACCAACGTCTGAAACCACAATAAGAAACACAACAAGGCAAAAATAGAAGTGCTCTAAAAACTTGAGTTGGACGTTTATAGGATACCTTTGGTCATATGAAGAATGACCAAAGTGGTCTCATTGGAAGTGGGTCAATGAGGAATTTTGACTATTTCAATATGACGGAATGAAGGGATTTAATGGATCTGCCAGGAGTCTACAGAATGCCTTTTTGTAAAGATGATTAAAAGTACCCATTAAATCAGGCATGATTTTAGAAGCATTTAGAAATTGGTTTCACTGGATTTGCAGTTGAAATGAATACAATATGGATTTTTGACGTTGACTTGAGTGAATAAATGGCCTATTTAATTGTTACAGTGGTAAGTGGGCAGAATAAAAATGTTCACTATAGTTCATTAAGTAAACTCGAATTTTATAATAATATATGAATTTGAACCATCTCATTCGGATCTGAGTTGAGCAATGTGGAAAAGTTTTAGTGTCACGAGAAAAATAAAAAGAAAAGGAATTTACCTAAGCGGTTGGATAGACATGCAGAGGCAACTTGGCCGGCCCAGTTGCTCGGCCGCGCGCACGCAAGTCGAGTGATGTCGAAGGGTACTCCACGGAGTACGTCTGCCTGCAAGGGAGACGTGTTCACTGGCCCCGCCTCCACTTAACCTGACTGGTGGGGCCGGCTCAGTCGTCGCTGCCGCTGATAGGCAGGGCCAGCAAGATGACGCGGCGACATCCTCAACCTCCCACCCGAAGTAGAGGATGCAAGGCAAGGGGACGTCGACGATGACTGCCGGTGCTACTAGCCCCAGTTTTCGTGATCCGGCCAGCGCGTGCTCAGGATGATGGCCCGCATCCGCCTGGGGGACCCGTTTCGGCCGGGGATCTCCAGAGAGAGTGTCGGATTACGGGCTCCGCAAACCCAAGAAGTTCGAACACAAGGGCGTGAACGAAGATCTCTCCCACTCACGTCTACCTAGCATCTCGCCCTCGTCTGATGAAGAGATTCAAGCGACCAACAAGTAAAACACACACGAATTTACCTAGGTTCAGGCCACCTTGCGGTGTAAAACCCTACTTCCTACTTTGGTCGATTAGCTTCGGGAGGGCTTGAGTATGAATGAGTACACTGGTTCCTGAGCTCAGGGGGAGAGCTCATGAGGTTCAGGAGGCAATGGTTCTTTCTCCTTTGTGCGAGGGCGAAGTCTCTGGAACTGATCAGCCTGCCTCCATAGTGGAGACCCTAGCTACTTATATAGGCGGCCAGGGTCCTCTTCCCCTGAAATGTTTAGGCGGGAAGGGATCCCACAACGGCCATTTTGAGCGGGAACACAAGGACGTTCCTACCCTGACAAAAGCGGTGTTCGCCTGCAAAGGGATCAGGCGGTGACGCGGTGGTGGGCTCGGCGATGACATACTCCCTGTTGTCCTTGCGGTCTTCGGTCTTGTTGCACCAAAGGGGAAACCTTCGTCTCGCTCCTCAGGAACCTGCGCCTGCGTTGTCTTCTTTGCACCAAAACGGCAACTGCGCCACTGTCACACGCTGGTGTGGTGCGTCACTGCTTGCGTCACTGCCTCCTCCTGAGGGGGTCTTGCTGTCGTTCTCCTCGTGAGGTCTAGCCCCCTCGCGAGGGTCTTCAGTAGCTGGTCTGTCAGGCCCAAGATGCGATTCTATCCCGATCACGTGACACGCTTGTGATTGGGGCACAACCGCATTTCGGGCGCTTAGCAAGATGGATATCATTACATCGTACCATTACATAAATACATGGGGGTACAAAAATTCATACAATTCACATGAATACAACAACATCAATACAAGGCATACTACTACGGATGCAAACATGAACAGCACAATGACATCCATCTGCTATCCCAGGCTGCCGACCAGGAACCTAGCCCAAGACTGACGAAGATGAAGAAGAAAGAACTCCAACAAAAGGTAACATCGCTATCACGTCAAGTCATCCTAAACCTGCAACTGCAACTGTTGTTGTAGTATCTGTGAGCCACGAGGACTCAGCAATCCCATAACCATGGGTATCAAGACTAGCAAAGCTTAATGGGTAGGAAGAGGTTAAGTGGTGAGGTTGCAGCAGCGGCTAAGCATAAGTATGGTGGCTATCTTACGAGTACAAGAATAAGATGAGCATCTACGCAAACGGTCGCATACTAGTAATGATCGCTAAAGATCCTGAACTATCTACGAGTCAGACATAACCCCACTGTGTTCTCTTCTAAAAGTGAAAAGAGACGGCCACTGTTACTCACACGGTTCGTGTATTTTTACTTCGGATCCTATGACAAGTTTTCTACAACCGGACATTAACAAATTCCAATCTGCCACATAACCACGGGCACGGCTTTCGAAAGATCATAATCCTGTATGGGTGTCCCAACTTAGCCCATCACAAGCTCTCACGATCACCAGATATAATAGTAATATTACCCCTTATCTTAGGGAAGGCCCGACCAGACTCGGAATTCCCGGTGCACAAGTGATGTCTGCTACACAACCTTCTTCTTGTAGACGTTGTTGGGCCTCCAAGTGCAGAGGTTTGTAGGACAGTAGCAAATTTCCATCAAGTGGATGACCTAAGGTTTATCAATCCATGGGAGGCGTAGGATCAAGATGGTCTCTCTCAAACAACCGTGCAACCAAATAACAAATAGTCTTTTGTGTCCCCGACACACCCAATACAATGGTAAATTGTATAGGTGCACTGGTTTGGCGAAGAGATGGTGATTCAAGGGCAATATGGATGGTAGATATAGGTTTTTGTAATAGGAAAATATAAAAACAGGAAGGTAGCAAGTGGTAAAAGTGAGCATAAATGGTGTTGCAATGATAGTAGACAAGGCCTAGGGTTCGTACTTTCACTAGTGCAAGTTCTCTCAACAAGGATAACATAATTGGATCATATTACTAGCCCTCAGCATGCAACAAAGAGTCACTCCAAAGTCACTAATAGCGGAGAACAAACAAAGAGATTATGGTAGGGTACGAGACCACCTCTAAGTTATTCTTTCTGATCGATCTATTCAAGAGTCCGTAGTAACGTTCAATCTATCATAGAGTTTGTACTAGAATAACACCTTAAGACACAAATCAACCAAACCCCTAATGTCACCTCAAGTATCCCTAGGCATGATTATACGATATGCATCACACAATCTCAGAAACATCTATTCAACCAACACATAGAACATCAAAGAGTGCCCCAAAGTTTCTACCGGAAAGTCAAGACGAAAACGTGTGCCAACACCTATGAATAGATTCCCAAGGTCACGGAACCCGCAAGTTGATCACCAAAACATACATCAAGTAGATCACATGATATCCCATTGTAACCACAGATAAGCACATGCAAGACATACATCAAGTGTTCTCAAATCCTTAAAAACTCAATCCGATAAGATAACTTCAAAGGGAAAACTCAATCCATTACAATAGAGTAGAGGGGGAGACGCATCATAAGATCCAACTAGAATAGCAAAGCTCACGATACATCAAGATCGTGCCATCTCAAGAACACGAGAGAGAGAGATCAAACAAATAGCTAATTGTACATACCCTCAGCCCCGAGGGTGGACTACTCCCTCCTCGTCATGGAGAGCGCCGGGATGATGAAGATAGCCACCGGAGAGGGATTCCCCCCTCCGGCAGGGTGCCAGAACGGGTGTAGATTGGTTTTTCGTAGCTACAGAGGATTTCGGCGGCGGAACTCCCGATCTAGGTTAATTTCCGAAGGTTTCAGTATTTATACAAATTTTTGGAGTCGGGGCCAAGCAAAGGGGGGCTACGGGCCGTCCTCGAGATAGGGGGGCGCGCCCACCTTCCCAGGGTGCGCCTTCCACCCTCGAGGTTAGCCTGTGGCTCTCCTGACCCAACTCTTTTTCTTCGGGGGCTTCTTTTGGTCCAGAAAAAATCATAAAAAAATGGCTCGTCAATTGGACTCCGTTTGATATTCCTTTTCTGTAAAACCCTAAAACAGGAGACAAACAAAAACTAGCACTGGGCTCTCGGTTAATAGGTTAGTCCCGAAAATCATATAAAAGTGTATATAAAATCCCATACGTCATCCTAGAAGGATAATATAATAGCATGGAACAATAAAAAATTATAGATACGTTGGAGACGTATCAGCATCCCCAAGCTTAATTCCTGCTCGTCCTCGAGTAGGTAAATGATAAAAATAGAATTTTTGATGTGGAATGCTAACCAATATAGTTTTACAATGTAATTCTCTTAATTGTGGCATGAATGTTCAGATCTGAAAGATTCAAGACAAAAGTCTATATTGACATAAGAAATAATAATACTTCAAGCATACTAACAAAGCAATCATGTCTTCTCAAAATACTACGGATAAAGAAAGTTATCCCTACAAAATCATATAGTGTTGGCTATGCTCCCTCGTTATCACACAAAAGTATTCATATCATGCACAACCCCGATTTCAGCCAAGCAATTGTTTTCATACTCTATCTTTTCAAACCTTTCAACTTTCATGCAATACATGAGCGTGAGCCATGGACATAGCACTATGGGTGGAATAGAGGTGGTTGTGGAGAAGACAAAAAGGAGGGAGATAGTCTCACATCGACTAGGCGTATCAACGGGCTATGGAGATGTCCATCAATAGATATCAATGTGAGTGAGTAGGGATTGCCATGCAATGGATGCACTAGAGCTAAAAATGTATGAAAGATCAACAAAAGAAACTAGTGTGTGTGCATCCAACTTGCTTGCTCACAAAGACCTAGGACATTTGAGGAAGCCCATCGTTGGAATATACAAGCCAAGTTCTATAATGAAAATTCCCACTAGTATATGAAAGTGACTAAACATGAGACTCTCTATCATGAAGAACATGGTGCTACTTTGAAGCACAAGTGTGGAAAAAGATAGTAGTAATTGTCCCTTTTTTATTTTCTTTATCTTTTTCCCTTTTTTTCTTTTTTGGGCCTTTTTTTTTCTTTTGGCCTTTTTCATTGCGGATGGGCTTTATAGATTCAGCCTTTCCTCCCATGGGTCAATGTTCTAATAATAATGATCATCACACTTTCATTACAACACGGTATTACAACTCGATACTACAACAACAAAGTATGACTCTTTATGAATGCCTCCGGCGGTGTACCGGGATGTGCAATGAAACAAGAGTGACATGTATGAAAAGTTCTGCATGGTGGCCTTGCCACAAATACGATGTCAACTACAAGATCATGCAATGGCAATATGACAATATGATGCGTGTCATATGAATGGAACGGTGGAAAGTTGCATGGAAATATATCTCGGAATGGCTACGGAAATGCCATGATAGGTAGGTATGGTGGCTGTTTTGAGGAACAATATGGTGGCTGTCTTGAGGAAGGATATACAGTGGGTTTATAGCACCGGCGAAAGTTGCGTGGTGCAAGAGAGGCTAGCAATGGTGGAAGGGTGAGAGTGCGTATAATCCATGGACTCAACATTAGTCATAAGAACTCATATACTTATTGCAAAAATCTACGAGTCATCAAAACAAAG
Source organism: Secale cereale (assembly GCA_902687465.1). Lineage (NCBI taxonomy): Eukaryota > Viridiplantae > Streptophyta > Magnoliopsida > Poales > Poaceae > Secale > Secale cereale. Next base: position 405,483,560 of record LR738715.1, read on the forward strand.
CAATCAACGCATGCTCCTAGGGGGAGGTTGGTAGGAGTTAACCATCGCGCGCCCCCGACCTCCACACAAAGGTTGACACTCTACAAATACCTCATGCTCTAACTTAGTCACACAACGGTTCACCATACGTGCATGCTACGGGAATTACTTACCTTAACACAAGTATTTCTCAATTTCGTAATAACTCCACTAGCATGACTCTAATATCACTATCCTCATGTGTCAAAACAATTATCAAGCATCCAACATCTCATTCTATTCAATGCACTTAGTGTGAATTTCTTTACTACATTGACATTGGATGTGTATCATGTGAAGACTAGTTTCTTTAGCCTAAACACATTACCATGCTGTTTTGATAGACTCTCAAAAGGATATTAGTGAATCATGAGACTTCAAAAATTTCTACAAAATATTACCACCACCGTGCACTAAAAGATATAAGTGAAGCACTAGAGCAAAAACTATTCAACTCAAAAGATATAAGTGAAGCACATAGAGTGTTCTAACAATTTCTAGGCCATATTTAACTCTTTCAAATAGGTGTGTCCAGCAAGGATGATTGTGGCAAACTAACAAGCAAAGACTCAAATTATACAAGACGCTCCAAGCAAAACACATATCATGTTGCGAATAAAAATATAGCTCCAAGTATAGTTACCGATGGATGAAGACGAAAGAGGGGATGCCTTCCCGGGGCATCCCCAAGCTTAGGCTTTTGATTATCTTGAATTTACTTGGGGTGCCATGGGCATCTCCAAGCTTAGGCCTTTGCTACTCCTTGTTCCATAGTCCATCAAAGCAATACTCAAAAGTTGAAAACTTCACAACACAAAACTTAGACAAAAATTCTCATGAGCTCCGTTAGTATAAGAAAGCAAACCACTACTCAAAAGTGAGACAAGAATTCATTCTTTGTATATATTGGTGTTGAACCTACTGTATTCCAACTTCTCTATGATTCATACTTCCCAATACTACTCATAGATACATTGAAATAAGCAAACAACACAAGAAAAACAAAATCTGTCACAAACAGAACAGTGTGTAGTAATCTGCAGGTTTCGCCTACTTCTGGAACTCCAATAAATTAAAACTAAATTGGTAAATTTGACGAATTTGTCTACCAATCATCTGCAAAAAGAATCAACTAAAAAGCACTCCCCAGTAAAATCTGAAGACCACCTTAGCAAGCGCTAACGATTCTGTTTTTCACAGCAAGATCACATAAACTTCACACAAGTCTTCCCAAAGGTTCTATTTGGCACAAACACTAAACAAAACATGAAACCACATCTAATAAGAGGCTAGATGCAATATTTATTCCCTAAGAGCAACAAAAACAAAGAAAACAAAATAAAGTCGGGTTGCCTCCCAACAAGCGCTATCGTTTAACGCCACTAGCTAGGCATAATGATGCTCACATAAAAGATAAGAATTGAAACATAAAGAGAGCATCATGAAGAATATGAATAGCACATTTAAGCCTGACCCACTTCCTATGCATAGGGATTTTGTGAGCAAACAACTTATGGGAACGATAGTCAACTAGCATAGGAAGGGAAAACGAGCATAACTTCAAGATTTTAAGCGCATAGAGAGGAAACTTGATATTATTGCAATATGTAGAAGCATATGTTCCTCCTTCATAATAATTTTTGGTAGCATCATGAATGAATTCAACAATATAACCAGCACATAAAACATTCTTTTCATGATCTACTTGCATAGAAATTTTACTACTCTCCACATAAGCAAGTTTATTCTCATCAATAGTAGTGGGAGCAAACTCGACAAAATAACTATCATGTGAAGCATAATCCAATTGAAAACTAAAATCATGATGACAAGTTTCATGGTTATCATTATTCTTAAGAGCATACAAGTCTTCACAATAATCATCATAGATAGCAACTTTGTTCTAATAATCAATTGGAACCTCTTCCGAAATAGTGGATTCATCACTAAATAAAGTCATGACCTCTCCAATTCCACTTTCATATGTATAATCATCATAAATAGGAGGCATGCTTTCATCATAATAAATTTACTCATCAAAACTTGGGGTGATAAACATATCATCTTCATCAAACATAGCATCCCCAAGCTTGTGGCTTTGCATATCATTAGCATCATGGGTATTCAAAAAATTCATACTAACAACATTGCAATCATGCTCATCATTCAAGTATTTTATGCCAAGCATTCTATGTAATTGTTCTTCTAGTACTTGAGCACAATTTTCCTTCCCATCATTTTCATGAAAGATATTAAAAAGATGAAGCATATGAGGTAACTCAATTCCATTTTTTGTAGTTTTCTTTTATAAACTAAACTAGTGATAAAACAAGAAACTAAAAGATTCGATTGCAAGATCTAAAGATATACCTTCAAGCACTAACCTCCCTAGCAACGGTGCCAAAAAAGAGCTTGATGTCTACTACGCACCCTTCTTCTTGTAGACGTTGTTGGGCCTCCAAGTGTAGAGGTTTGTAGGACAGTAGCAAATTTCCCTCAAGTGGATGACCTAAGGTTTATCAATCCGTGGGAGGCGTAGGATGAAGATGGTCTCTCTCAAATAACCCTGCAACCAAATAACAAAGAGTCTCTTGTGTCCCGAACACACCCAATACAATGGTAAATTGTATAGGTGCACTAGTTCGGCGAAGAGATGGTGATACAAGTGCAATATGGATGGTAGATATAAGTTTTTGTAATAGGAAAATATAAAAACAGCAAGGTAGCAAGTGGTAAAAGTGATTATAAACGGTGTTGCAATGATAGTGGGCAAGGCCTAGGGTTCGTACTTTCACTAGTGCAAGTTCTCTCAACAAGGATAACATAATTGGATCATATTACTAGCCCTCAACATGCAACAAAGAATCACTCCAAAGTCACTAATAGCGGAGAACAAATGAAGAGATTATGGTAGGGTACGAAACCACCTCAAAGTTATTCTATCTGATCGATCTATTCAAGAGTCTGTAGTAATGTTCAATATATCATAGAGTTCGTACTAGAATAACACCTTAATACACAAATCAACCAAAACCCTAATGTCACCTAGATACTCCATTGTCACCTCAAGTATCCGTGGGCATGATTATACGATATGCATCACACAATCTCAGAAACATCTATTCAACAAACACATACAGCTTCAAAGAGTGCCCCAAAGTTTCTACCGGAAAGTCAAGACGAACGTGTGCCAACCCCTATGGATTCCCGACGTCACGGAACCCGCAAGTTGATCACCAAAACATACATCAAATAGATCACATGATATCCCATTGTCACCACAGATAAGCACGTGCAAGACATACATCAAGTGTTCTCAAATCCTTAAAGACTTAATCTGATAAGATAACTTCAAAGGGAAAACTCAATCCATTACAAGAGAGTAAAGGGGGAGAAGCATCATAAGATCCAACTAGAATAGCAAAGCTCGCGATACATCAAGATCGTGCCATCTCAATAACACGAGAGAGAGAGAGATCAAACACATAGCGATTGTACATACCCTCAGCCCCGAAGGTGGACTACTCCCTCCTCGTCATGGAGAGCACCGGGATGATGAAGATAGCCACCAGAGAGGGATTTCCCTCTCCGGCAGGGTGCCAGAACGGGTGTAGATTGGTTTTTGGTGGCTACAGAGGCTTTCGGCGGCGGAACTCCTGATCTAGTTCAATTTCTGAAGGTTTCAGTATTTATAGGAATTTTTGGAGTCGGGGCCAAGCAAAGGGGGGCTACGGGCCGTCCTCGAGATAGGGGGCACGCCCACCTTCCTAGGGCGTGCCCTCCACCCTCGAGGGCAGCCCGTGGCTCTCCTCGCTCAACTCTTTTGCTTCGGGGGCTTCTTTTGGTTCAGAAAAAATCATGAAAAATGGCTCGTCAATTGGACTCCGTTTGATATTCCTTTTCTGTAAAATCCTAAAACAGGAGAAAAACAAAAACTGGCACTAGGCTCTGGGTTAATAGGTTAGTCCCGAAAATTATGTAAAATTGTATATAAAAGCCCATAAGACATCCTAGAAAGATAATATAATAGCATGGAACAATAAAAAATTATAGATACGTTGGAGACGTATCAACAAGACATTTCGACAACGGTAAAACAAGTCCAGCAAGACCTCCCGGCGTGCCGACACCCTGATAGTAGCCGCGCGTATCTCGTCTTAGGCCACGTCCGGATGGGACAAGCTACGCGAGCCAATCCTCGAGTTTCCCCGTGGTGGCCCCGCAGGTCGCCCATTTGGGACCAACACCATCAGCACTGCCCCCCTGTATGTAAAAGAATCCTCGGGTAGTGCTAACTCCCTATGCAATTAATTAATTAATTAAGTTTTTATTATGTTGCAAAAAAAATCAATGTTGGATCTTGCTGGAGGAGTTTTATTCAAAGAAGAACTGTCAAGGGGTCCCCATATACCCAACCGCGTTAGGAACGCAAAAATGAAGGAACATAACGCAGGTTTATCGGCTCCTAAGGTGTCATGAGTGGAACAAAACACCGAGCAAAAGGCCAAGCCTTCCACCCATTGCCAAGTATATAGGTGTGTTAATCTATATAAGATATATTGTGATATTCCAACAATAAGTTCCAACATGGAACAATCTTCATGTTCACCTGCAACTAACAACACTATAAGAGGGGCTGAGCGAGCGGGTAACATAGCCAAACAATGGTTTTGCTGGGAAGGTGTCAAAGGTTAGAGGTTTCATGGCAACAAGGAGAGGCTGACAACAAAAGATAGGTAGCACGATATATAACGATAGCACCAAGACAACTAGTATGGCAACGATAGTAAAGGTATCCAAGGTGATGGTCATATTGCCTGAGATCCCGCAAGGAAGTAGAACGAGTCCAAGATGAAGACTAAGAAGAAGCCATGAAGACGAACCAAGTTTAGCCGAATGAATCCTCACGATCGCAACGGAAAAAGAACTAGGGAGAAGAAACACACAACATGGTAAACACACCACTCAAGAACATGACAAGATGCTCAACCAAGTATGATGCAAGACAAGTCTATATGATGCAATTCATGGCAAGGGATGAAGCACACAAGAACAACACAAATCAACAAGTTTAAATGAGGCCGGAGTCAACATATAACAATTCCGGTAAGTCCTCATATGCACTTTTCTAAATTGGTCCAGATCCGAACAAACCTTAAGTTGAAGTTGTTAAACAGCATGTTAACATGCACCATGATGATCTACTCGAAATTCTAGTCAAGTTACATATAAATTTCATTTAAGTCGGAGCTACGACCTAGAAGATATGAGCAAAACAAGACAAGCATGTCAAATATGCAAGATGCATCGAAACAACAAGAAAACACACTCCAAACATGTAAACAACATGATATTATGCTTCTACATGCAAAAACACACAGGTTTCAAATAGGACGCGCTCAAAATGGAGCAACGGCCTAGAAGATATGAGCAAAACAAGTTACAATGCAAAGCTGAAATTAACAGCAACATAGCAACTTTGGGGCAAGGTATATATATGCTACAACACTCAAACATGATAACAAAAGGAATGGATGTGAAATATACATGACACTTAACAAGCATGAACTTAGAGCACACCCAAAAACTTGCTTGAACACAATTAAACAAGCATGCCAAGATTCAATAAGTTTACAGATTTCTCAGACTTAGCCAAAAACTGGGAAGGCAAAACATCAACACGATGCTGCCTTCAGAGGCACAAAACAACAAGCATATTAACTCTACTAAGTATATAAGGATCATGGACATGTAATAGACATAACATACATAAAACAACTCCATTGGAACAACACCATAGGAGGCATGGATTAATAACAACAAGCTTCACCAAATTGATCATGCTGATAACAGTCTGACAGGTACATTTATAGCAACTTGAGAGCAAGAAATAAATAAGCTACAACAGGCTATATATGCAAACAAGGGAATGGATGGATAGAGCATACCATGCACAACAAGACATGATCATTTGAAATACTAAAACATGCATGTATTTGAGTGGGGCATCAAGCAAACATGGCATTAGGTTTAACAGTTTCACACTTAGCAGTTTTTAACAAGTCTCAGGAAACAACAACAGCGAGTAGGATACTTTACAAGCTTGTTGCAAACACCACAAGGCTTATCATTAAAAGTGGATTGCACCACAGCAAAGATGGCATGATTGTGCTTCTAAAACATATTGACATGTGGCATAAAACACAATCACATCAATAGCTATGAACAAGACAAAACAACATCTCACAACAAGTGTCAGCACTTAACAGCCAGATGCACTTTTGCAAGAGAGATTAACATGGCAAGATGGCACCTAACATGAATGCTACATCAACCATCATGTACAATACTTCACAATGAACATTTTGACATATCACACACTCCATTTGGACCAACATGCACAAACTTATCACATCACAAACATGCTAACATAACAACAGTTTTCAGCAGTTTTAAACATATAGCACTCTTGCAACGATGATTAGGGCATCAAGATGAACTCAAACAAGCATGCCACAGTACAACAATATGGAGAGAATATCACAACGAACATTTTGATATATCATTTGCTTCATTTCAATCAGCAAACAAAAAGTTACAACCACTCAAACATGCATACATAACAACACAAATAACGGACTTAGTCATATTTAACAGAGAGAAAAAAACAGGTGGGCGCAGGTTAACTAAAAAAACGCATAGGGTGAGATGGGTGGATCTGGGCTCACCAGGCCTCAGTGCCAGAGGGAGGAGGAGCTCAGCCTAGGGCGCGGCATGGCTCATGGCTGCGGTTGGGCCAGGTCCACAAGGCCGAGCGCTTGGTCAACGCACGGGCGCGATGAGCGGCCGACGCAGGGAACCGGCGGCGGGACTTCGACGACGCTGGACAACTTGAAAGAGTGAAAGCAAAGAACCTTCAGAGGTTGAACAACTTGAAAGAATGAACACGACGAAGAAGAACGAAGTTGCAAACACTTCGTTAGACAAAAGGAACAAGGAATACAACGAGAATCAAGGTGGTTAAAAGGCACGAAACAAGAGATGAGGGAACAAGAATGAATTCAGAACCACTCCGGTTAATAAGAGATAGAAAGGAATTTCCACGAAGGAATTCGGGCAGCACTCCGGCTGAAACTGAAAGAAATAGCACACCGGTTGAACATGAATGGAATGGAACAAGAACTTGAAAAGATGAAATGATACTGGATGAGAGCAACAACACAATGCCTTCGGAAGAATTGAAAAAAAGTTGAATGAAAGAACGGAGTAGAAAATGAAAACTTCCACCATAAACAAATTTGAAAGAGCATCTTCAAAAGAAAAGCTCGAACAGAGTTGTTGAGAAAATCAACAACAAAAGAATAAGCTTGATGTGGACTTATGAAAATCATCCCAAAACTTGAGGTGATATTATGCCGCAACCAAAGATTGAATAGATGGGAATGAAGAAAGGAATGAAAAACTCCATTCCAAAAGAATAGGGAGAATTATTTGCACTTCAAGATGCAAGAAGAATACTTCTTGAGCTGCTCCATAAGAATTAGATTAACGTTCGAAGAATGAATTAAATCCTGAAGAGCCACCACGAAGAACTCTGGTAACAAAAGGATTATGAAGGATGCAAAAGGATAAGAATAAAGCCTTGCGATGATTTAGCTGGAGTTCCGATGAGAAGCCGAGAAACTAAGAACTCCGGAAAGAAAAGGTGAGGACGCTTGGGACTAGAATTTATTCATCAAGAATAAACTCTGTAGGAAGGAATAAATCAACTTGATGAAAAATAAGAATTATGTTATGCTTATCCTTCATCAATTAAATTAATGAGAAGCAATGGATTCGCATACTATTTATTCCCATTGAAATGATTAAAGAGGGATATATCGTGAACTTGCAAAAATCTTCATGAAGCACCGATAGGATTGAAATAATAAAAAGGAATGGATTGATATGATAACACCGGAAAAGTAATCTTGAGTGAACCACCGTAAGAATTGAAACCGAGTGATGAAAAGAATGAACCACCGTAAGAAATTGAAACTGAGTGAACACAAGAGAATGAATCACCGGGAAGAATAAAGCACTTGTGGAATTTAGATACAAAAGAACAAAGAGATCGCGAACTGATTAAATAATACTTGAATGAAGCATCGGATGAATGTCAGACGAACGAAGAGGCATGAATGAAGAATATTTGGAGGACTAATGACCCACAAGTGTAGGGGATCTATCGTAGTACTTTCGATAAGTAAGAGTGTCGAACCCAATGAGGGGCAGAAGGAAATGATAGGCAGTTTTCAGTAAGGTATTCTCTGCAAGCACTGAAATTATAGGTAACAGATAGTTTTGTGAAAAGGTAATTGGTAGCAAGTGACAAACGGTAAAAGTAAATAAAGTGCAGAAAGGTGGCCCAATCCTTTTTGAAGCAAAGGACAAGCCTGGACAAACTCTTATATAAAGGAAAGCGCTCCCGAGGACACATGGGAATTATCGTCAAGCTAGTTTTTATCACAATCATCTGATTCGCGTTCGGTACTTTGATAATTTTGTATGTGGGTGGACCGGTGCTTGGGTGCTGCCCTTACTTGGACAAGCTTCCCACTTATGATTAACCTCTAATGCAAGCATCCGCAACTACAAAAGAAGTATTATGGTAAACCTAACTATAGCCTGAAACATATGGATCCAAATCAGCCCCTTACGAAGCAACGCATAAACTAGGGTTTAAGATTCTATCACTCTAGCAACCCATCATCTACTTATGACTTCCCAATGCCTTCCTCTAGGCCCAAATAATGGTGAAGTGTCATGTAGTTGACGTTCACATGACACCACTAGAGGAGAGACAACATACATCTCATCAAAATATCGAACGAAGACCAAATTTACATAACTACTAATAGCAAGACTTCTCCCATGTCCTCAGGAACAAAAGTAACTACTCACAAGAGATAATATTGTTTATGATCAGAGTGGTATTAATATGCATAATGGATATGAACATATGATCTTCCACCAAATAAACCAACTAGCATCAACTACAAGGAGTAATCAACACTACTAGCAACCCACAGGTACCAATATGAGGTTTGGGTACAAAGATTGGATACAAGAGATGAACTAGGGTCTGAGAGGAGATGGTGCTGGTGAAGATGTTGATGAAGATAGCCCTCCCCAAGATGGGAGAGTTGTTGGTGATGATAGCGGTGACGATTTCCCCCTCCCGGAGGGAAGTATCCCCAGCAGAACAGCTCTGCCGGAGCCCTAGATTGGTTTCCGCCTCGGTTCCGCCACGAGACGGTGGCGTCTGGTCCCGAATGCCTCCTTATGATTTTTTTAGGTCAAAACACCTCATCTAGGAGAAGATGGGAACCGGGGGCCTGCCGGCTTGCGCACGAGGTAGGGGGCATGCCCTGGGAAGGGGGGCGCGCCCCCACCCTCGAGGCCAGCCGGTGGCCCCTCTCGTGGGTTTCTTCCACAAGATATTTTTTATATTTTCCGAAACGATATTCTATGGAGTTTCAGGGCTTTTGGAGTTGTGCAGAATAGGTTTCCAGAGTATGCTCCCTTTCCAGCCTAGAATTCCAGCTGCCAGCATTCTCCCTCTTCATGTAAACCTTGTAAAATAATAGAGAAAAGGCATAAGTATTGTGACAAAACACATAGTAATAGCCCATAATGCAATAAATATCAACATATAAGCATGATGCAAAATGGACGTATCAAGGACGAATTTGAAAACTGAGAACGAAGAAATCTTCTGAAATGATGGCCTTCGAAGGAACACAAAGAAAATAATTCATGAAATACTCCGGACGAATGAAAAGAAGAAAGGTTGAACCAACGATGAAAGATTTTGCAAACGATCCTGGAGAAGGCACATGACTGATGGAATCCATACTTACGTCACACTCGAAAAGAGTTTCGGAACACTCCGGGAAATTAGAAGAGTCAGGTAAGATCCTGGGAAAAGACCTGTGGGTTATGAGCCCATCGAAGAGAACCCACCGTTGGAAGGAATTGAAAGAACATGATGCACCAGACTGATTGAATGACTCGAATGAGGTGACAACCTCGAATTAATTGGACACAAACGAATCTCCTGAGATTTCTTTGGAACTCCAGGACAATTAAATGGTGAGATGTGAACGAGCAAGAGGAAACAATTGAGCTGAGGAAAAAGAATATGATGAACACTGAAAACAAATTGAATTGGAACCACCAGAAAAGAAAAGAGATGAAGTATATCGAACGAGAGGAGAGTTCATCGAAGAAGAAAAGAGATGAAGGATGACGAACTAGCCGAGAATTCACCAGTTGAAACAATTGATGAAAGAAAGCAAAGACTTCACACGAGTAGGATGGATACTCGATTAAGGGGTCGGGCTCCGAGAAGAAAAGGGTGGGCGGGTGGGAAAAAGAAAGACAACTTTGGAAGGGGAAACAACATCGGTTGGAAAGAACTCAGGATTGAAGCAAAATACGAGGAGGGTCAAAACGACTTGACGAGAGATGCACCAGATGAATAGAGCAGACAACACTACGAACGAACTAACCGCGTGATCCTAAAATAATTTTGAAGGGGAAGAGGAGTAATTCAAAAACACATACGTCAAGATTCCTCACCCGAGCGACGAAGGGGCAGGGGAGTAAAAAGAATTCCTACTCTCCGATATAACTAGACTCCGAAATTAATTTTTTTCTAGAGTCGGCAACGGCCAAGCTACGATCAATCAAGGGGGATCCTATGGTCGGTCGAGGCTTTGATACCAACTTGTCAGGCCCAAGATGCGACTCTATCCCGATCACGTGACACAGTCGTGATTGGGGAACAACCGCATTTCGGGCGCTTAGCAAGATGGATATCATTACATCGTACCATTACATAAATACATGGGGATACAACAATTCATACAATTCACATGAATACAACAACATCAATACAAGGCATCCGACTACATATGCAAACATGAAAAGCACAACGACATCCATCTGCTATCCCAGGCTGCCGACCAGGAACCTAGCCCAAGACTGGCGAAGAACAAGAAGAAAGAACTCCAACAAAAGGTAACATCGCTCTCATGTCAAGTCATCCTAAACCTGCACCTGCAACTGTTATTGTAGTATCTGTGAGCCACGAGGACTCAGCAATCCCATAACCATGGGTATCAAGACTAGCAAAGCTTAATGGGTAGGAAGAGGTTAAGTGGTGAGGTTGCTGCAGCGGCTAAGCATAAGTATGGTGGCTAACTTACGAGTACAAGAATAAGATGAGCATCTACGCAGACGGTCGCATACTAGAAATGATCGCTAAAGATCCTGGACTACCTACGAGTCAAACATAACCCCACCGTGTTCCCTTCTCAAAGTTAAAAGAGACGGTCACGGTTACTCACACGGTTCGTGTATTTTTACTTCAGATCCTTTGACAAATTTTCTACAACCGGACATTAACATATTCCAATCTGCCACATAACCGCGGGCACGGCTTTCGAAAGATCATAACCCTGCAGGGGTGTCCCAACTTAGCTCATCACAAGCTCTCACGATCAGTAGAGATAATAGTAATACTACCCCTTATCTTAGGGAAGGCCCGATCAGACTCGGAATTCCCGGTGCACAAGACATTTCGGCAATGGTAAAACAAGTCCAGCAAGACCTCCCGGCGTGTCGACACCTTGAAAGTAGCCGCGCGTATCTCGTCTCAGGCCACGTCCAGATGGGACAAGCTATGGGAGCCAATCCCCGAGTTTCCTCCTGGTGGCCCCGCAGGTTGCCCGTTTGGGACCAACACCATCAGCACTGGCCCCCCCTGTATGTAGAAGAATCCTCAGGTAGCGCTATCTCCCTATGCAATTAATTAATTAATTAAGTTTTTATTATGTTGCAAATAAAATCAATGTTGGGCCTTGCTGGAGGAGTTTTATTCAAAGACGAACTGTCAAGGGGTCCCCATATACCCAACCGCGTTAGGAACGCAAAAATCAAGGAACATCACGCCAGTTTATCGGCTCCTAAGGTGGCATTTGTGGAACAAAACACCGAGCAAAAGGCCAAGCCTTCCACCCATTGCCAATTATATAGGTGTGTTAATATATATAAGATATATTGTGATATTCCAACAACAAGTTCCAACAGGGAACAATCTTCATTTCACCTACAACTAACAACGCTATAAGAGGGGCTGAGCGAGCGGGTAACATAGCGAAACAACGGTTTTGCTGGGAAGGTTCCAAAGGTTAGAGGTTTCATGGCAACAAGGACAGGCTGACAACAAAAGATAGGTAGCGCGAGATATAACGATAGCATCGAGACAACTAGCATGGCAATGATAGTAAAGGTATCCAAGGTGATGGTCATCTTGCCTGAGATCCCGCAAGGAAGAAGAATGAGTCCAAGATGAAGACGAAGAAGAAGCCATGAAGACGAACCAAGTGCAGCCGAATGAATCCTCACGATCGCAATGGAAAAAGAACTAGCGAGAAGAAACACACAACATGGTAAACACACTACTCAAGAACATGACAAGATGCTCAACCTGCAAGATAAGTCTATATGATGCAATTCATGGCAAGGGATGAAGCACACAAGAACAACACAAACCAACAATTCTGGTAAGTCCTCATATGCACATTTCTAAATTGGTCCAGATCTGAACAAACCTTAAGTTGCAGTTGTTAAATAGCAAGTTAACATGCACCAAGATGATCTACTCGAAATTCATGTCAAGTTACATATAAAGTTCGTTTAATTGGGAGGTACGACCTAGAAGATATGAGCAAAACAAGACAAGCATGTCAAATATGCACGATGCATCCAAACAACAAGCAAACACACTCCAAACATGTAAACAACATGATATTATGCTTATACATGCAAAAACACACAAGTTTCATATAGGACACACTCAAAACGGAGCAACGGCCTAGAAGATATGAGCAAAATAAGTTACAATGCAAAGCTGAAGTTAACAGCAACATAGCAACTTTGGAGCAAGGTATATATATATGCTACAACACTCAAACATGATAACAAAAGGCGTGGATGTGAAATAGACATGATACTTAACAAGCATGCACATAGAGCACGCCCAAAACCTTGCTGTAACACAATTAAACAAGCATGACAAGATTCAATAAGTTTACCGATTGCTCAGACTTCGCCAAAAACTGGGAAGGCAAAGCATCATCACGATGCTGCCTTCGGAGGCAAAAAACAACAAGCATATCAACTCTACTAAGTATATAAGGATCATGGACATGTAATAGACATAGCATACATCAAACAACTCCATTGGAACAACTTCATAGGATGCATGAATCAATAACAACAAACTTCACCAAATTGATCATGCTGATAACAGTCTGACAGGTACATTTATAGCAACTTGAGAGCAAGAAATAAATAAGCTACAGCAGGGTATATATGCAAACAAGGGCATGGATGGATAGATCATAACATGTACAACAAGACATGATCATTTGACATACTAAAACATGCATGGATTTGAGTGGGGCATCAAGCAAACATGGCATCAGGTTTAACAGTTTCAGACTTAGTAGTTTTCAACAAGTCTCAGGAACCAACAACAGCGAGTAGGCTACTTTACAAGATATTTGCAAACACCACAAGGTATATCATGAAAATTGGATTGCACCACAGCAAAGATGGCATGATTGTGCTTCTAAAACATATTGACATGTGGCATAAAAGACAATCACATCAGTAGCTATGAACAAGACAAAACAGCATCTCACAACAAGTCTCAGCACTTAACTGCCACATGCACTTTTGCAAGAGAGATTAACTTGGCAAGATGGCACATAACATGAATGCTACATTAACCAGCACATATAGCACTTCACAATGAACATTTTGACATATCACACACTCCATTTGGACCAACATGCACAACCTTATCACATCACAAACTTGCTAACATAACAACAGTTTTCAGCAGTTTTAAACATATAGCACCCTTGCAACGATGATTAAGGCATCAAGATGAACTCAAACAAGCATGCCAAAGTACAACAATATGAAGAGCATATCACAACAAACATTTTGATACATCGTTCGCCTCATTTGGATCAGCAAACAAAAAGTTACATTCACTCAAACATGCATACATAACAACACAAATAAGTGACTTAGTCATATTTAACAGAGAGAAAAAAATACAGGTGGGCGCAGGTTAACTAAAAAAATGCATAGGGCGAGATGGGTGGATCTGGGCTCACCAGGCCTCAGGGCCAGAGGGAGGATGAGCTGGGCCTCGGGCATGGCATGGCCCGTGGCTGCGGTTGGGCCGGGCCCACAAGGCCGAGCGCCTGGTCAACGCACGGGCGCAACATGCGGCCGACGCAGGGAACCGGCGGTGGGACTCCGACGACGCTGAACGGCAGCACGGCGGCGCAGGGGTTCGATGACGTTGGCGAAGCAGGGGAAACGGGGCAGAGGAGGCCGGGCATGCCGGATCCACGTCCGGTGGGGCAAGATCCGGCCGGATCCGTGCAGAGGGAGGTGCCTCCATGGTTGCCGGCGGTGAGCTCTGTGGTGGCGGCGGCGCGGCTCTGCGGGGAGGGAGTGGGAGATGTGAGAAGAGGAAGGAGAAGGGGAAGGAGGAGCAGGGTGGTCGGGGCATTGGCCTGGCTTGCTCCGGTGGCTGGCGGCGGAGGCAGGCAGCGGCGAGCGCTTGGGGATGGCGGCCAGCGCGGCTGCGGGAGGAGGCGTGAGGGACCTGTCGGAGCGGCGGCACATGGGCCCGAGCAGGCATCGGCGGCAGCGGACGGGGCAGGGGCGGGCCCGACCTTGGTCAGGCGGACCGTGGCGGATGTGGGGAGGATAGGGGCGACGTGGCCAGCTGCGGTTGGCGCGGGCGGCGGCTCAGGTGGCGGGGAGCCAATCGGGGCGCGCCATGTGGCGTCGGTGAGGTGGCTGGAGGGCTGGAGGCGACAAGTGGCGGCGGTGGGGTGGCCAGGCATGGGTTTCGAGGTGGCGGAGGTGGCTGATCCGAGGGGAAGGACTAGAGGTAGGAGAAGGGCTAGGTGAGTCCATTTTTGGCAAGGGGAAATGTATATATAGGGTTGGGGCTAGGGTTAGGTGTTTAGGAGCGTTTCGGACGCTCAGATCACGATATGATGGTCCAGAGCGGAGGAGGAGTTAGGCAGGCCTAGTGGGCTGTGTAGATGGGGTATCGGGCCGCGAGGAGAGAAGAAAAAAGAGGCCCGCGGGGTTTTCGGAGACCGAAAACGTCCGACGAATTAACCAGCTACTAGTGCCGCTATAGTTAAACGGTTGGGCTATCAAACGAGCTCCGAATGCGACGAAATTTGACAGGCGGTCTACCTATGCTATAATAAAACCACACGCCAAGTTTCATCCCATTTCGAGAATAATTTCTGGCCACTCATAAAGTAAATATTCGGAGGTGCCACGGGCACGTGCGAGTGTGTCTGGGCTCCGAACGGACAACGGAAAGGACGGGCGGACTCAGACGGATGCAAGTTTTGAAAAACATGCTGATGCAATGCACACGATGACAAGGAGAAAATGCAACACGCAAACAGATGACATGGTGTCACATCCCTAGTTTAGCACTTGCATTAGGGCTAGCTAGAGTGTGCATCATGTTTATTTATCACAGAAACTTGAAATGGGAATGACAGAAACCCCAGCACCCCTCTTCTAACAACTAGGGTTTGATAAAATATTTTCCAATGTACCCAAAATGCCCTTCAAAATGTTCATCATTTCTGCCTTGGTCTCAAACCTTTGCTAAAAATGGTGCATAATTTTCTAGGACACTCAAGGGCTTTGGATTAAATCATATGGTATTTGAATTTCGGCATTTAAATGCTATAAAATATTTTAAATGCTCAAATAATCATAAACTATAATGTTCCCTACTGTTCATATTATATACAGTGGGCATGACAAGTTTCATGAGTTATAAAAATGTTCTGGCATTTTTATTAATTAAACAAAGTTGCAAAACAAATGAAATAGAAAAAGAAATAGGAAAAAAGAAAGAGAGAGAAAGCACTTACCTGAGCCCAGCACTGTTTGCAGGCCGGCCCAGCCCACCAGCCCTCTTCTGTCGCCTTCCCCCTCGCGCCAGAAGGCAGCGCGCGTGGCCGCCGCGCGCCGGCACTCGCCCGGCCACCTCCAGGCTGCTTGCCTGCATCCCCGACGCCCTGGAAGACTCCCCGCGACGCCACGCAGCTTCCCCGACCCCTCTCGCACTTTCCCCTCGTCCCCGTCGCCTTCCGCTGGCTCTCCTCTCTCACCACCGAGCCGCCCGTCGCCGCTGCTCGCCGTTGCCGCACCTAGAGCCTTCCCCTCGCCCCGTGAGCATGTCCAAAAGGTTCGCCGCGATGCCCTCTACCTCCTCGCTGAGCCATGGATCGCCGGGAGCCCTGCAACATCTTCACGCCGTCGTCCCCTTCCTCGGATCGCCGGAGCACCTCGCCGTCGATTGAGAAGCTGCAGCGCGTCCCCGACCTCTCCGTCGAGCTCGTTAGCACCGCAGTGAGCTCCTACGCCGTTTCCCTCTTTATTTTGCTTCGTTTGCGCCGTGTAGATGCCGCTCCGTTGATCACCGAAACTCACCGCCGCCTCGCTCGCCGCCGGCGATGCTCCGGTGACCATTTGGTCACTGGCACATGTCCATCTCGCTCGCCGCCGCACGTAGACAAGCTAGGTACCACGCACGCATTGCCTAGGCCACCGTAGCTGCGTCCCCACACACACCCGACGCCGGTCGCCGCCGTTGAGCTCGTTGCCGTCGTCTCCGGCCACCACAGGTTCGGCGACCACCACCATCCGACGCGCAACGGCAAGGGCTTTCCAACGCGCCCAACCGCAGCTCGAACTGTGCCCTGTAGACGTTTTCCGAAGCACGCCGCCGTGTTCTGCCTCACCGGCGTCACGTCGCCGGCGAGTTTGACTCGTTTGACCGGGGGGTTGACCACCCCCGAGTCACTGACGTGTGGACCACCCTTTTCCTAATTAGCTAGTTTAATTAAATAAATGTTAATTAAATTAGATAGTTAGTTTAGTCACTGACCCGTGGGCCTAGACCCCACTAACACCTAATTAGTTTTTAGTTTAACTCTAATTAACTTTGTTAGTTAGCTGTGACACTGACATGCCGGGCCCACATGTCATTTTTTGACTTGGACTAGCTCCTGTTGACTGACTGACATCAGCATGATGTCATGCTGACGCAGTAAAGATTTTTCTAGGATTTTTAGATTTAAAAATAACTCAGGAAATTCCAGAAAAATGCCTAAACTTCAAAAAATCATATAAATTCAACAGTAGCTCAGATGGAAAAGATTTATATATGAAAAATGACCAGAAAAATCCAATCTTTCCAATGGCACTAGTTTCATGCATGTTTGAGCAAGTTAACCTTGCTTTATACATTAAAACATGATAATGCACTTATTTAAATAATAGTTAAAATGCCAATTTGAATCTTTGATTCAAATAGGCTCAAACCCATCTGGTTTTACTTGCATTAGACAATACACCTGCATCTTGCCATGTCATGATCAT
>LR738715.1:405501146-405728354 GCA_902687465.1 Secale cereale
GGACTAGCTCCTGTTGACTGACTGACATCAGCATGATGTCATGCTGACGCAGTAAAGATTTTTCTAGGATTTTTAGATTTAAAAATAACTCAGGAAATTCCAGAAAAATGCCTAAACTTCAAAAAATCATATAAATTCAACAGTAGCTCAGATGGAAAAGATTTATATATGAAAAATGACCAGAAAAATCCTATCTTTCCAATGGCACTAGTTTCATGCATGTTTGAGCAAGTTAACCTTGCTTTATACATTAAAACATGATAATGCACTTATTTAAATAATAGTTAAAATGCCAATTTGAATCTTTGATTCAAATAGGCTCAAACCCATCTGGTTTTACTTGCATTAGACAATACACCTGCATCTTGCCATGTCATGATCATGCATCATATTGTTGCATTTGTTTGTTTAATGTTTGTATCGCCGGTATTCTCTATGTTAGGTCCTGCTCCCGAGGATACTGCTGCGTATCCAGTTGAAGAGCAGTACCCGACAACCACTTTGTCAGGCAAGCAATCATTGATCATTCCGATACAAACCCAATCTTCCTGCTCCTTCTCTCTTTTACTGCATTAAGGCAACAGCGTGTGAACTGCTACTTGCTGCGGTAGTTGAACCCTATTCCCTTGCATGACCTGTCATTGCCACAGTAAATAGTTGAAACCCACTAGCATGTGTAGGAATTGATTGAGCCATGTGATGTGTGTTCCACCATGCTATTTGTTTATGTTGCCTGCTATGCTTAGAGTTGTGTCAGGCCTGGTTCATCTGGGTGATGGATCAGAGTGAAATGATCATACCGATAAAGAGAAGGAAATGTGGAATACGCTTGGTAAAGGTATCGATGAAAGGCCATGTAGGAGTACATGGTGGGTTGTTTCATTCGGATCGTCCATAGGACCCGAAATCTGTGTGTGTGATTCAAGTTACAGTTACTACCACACATTGGGCCCTGAAATATGACCCCGCTCGACTTATCGACTGCCATGTTCTCTGTCCAGGAGTTGCAACTAGTTTCTGGTGTTTATAGTTTACTAGAGGTCGTGCACAGCGCTGACCCTCGGGGTGGGCTGTGATGCGACAGGTACGTGGCACGGTGTACCAGTTGCCCGTTTGGTGACTCGGGAACCCTGTACACATCGTTTGGGGCCGTGAGCGACACCCCGGCCGGATCTCCCCACGGATGGAACCCAAATAGGCGATAAACCTGGACGAGAGACTTGAGTGGTTGGTTAGGTCATGGTCTACACCCACGTCGGCTTTCGCTTGAAGTCTGCCGAGCACATGTCGTGTGCAGACGCTAAGTGGTGAAAACATGTGTGAAGAGGTACACCCCTGCAGGGTTATCAATCTATTCGAATAGACGTTGTTCGCGGTACGGACTACTTGGTTACTCGTACAGTTCATAGACAAGTTGATGGATACTACTAAAAGCCTCAAGATAAGTGTGAGTGCCGTGGATGGCCCTTCCGCAGGATGACGGAAGAGGATCCTCGGTAGTGTATTGTTGTGGTGAGTAGAGGACTCGTGTTCGTAATAACATCTTGCAATCTGTTGATAGTTGTAGTATAGGTTAGCCAAGAGTCAAAGCTGGCTTTCTGCTATGAACTCCACTACCCCCTTTGATAATGTTGCATGTATGATCGGTTCTGTGGTAAGACTTGCTGAGTACCTTTGTACTCATGTTTGCTTAATAACTGTTGCAGAGGAGAACCCTACCCCTGCTGATGGGTTCTACATAGATGTTGACATCGATGAGTAGCTTGACACCCAGACAGAGATCTGGAGCTTTTGAAGGGCCTTGTAGATAGTCAGGCTACACCAAGCCTGTTTCATTTTCTAAGTTGTCTGTACTCAGACATGTAGCTTCCGCTTGTGCTTGTATGACTGTATGACTTGAGTGTTGGGTCTTGTGACCCCTACCTGTATGGATATGTTATGTATGGCTCTTGGAGCCTCTTAAATAAAGTACTTTGAGTCATAGAGTTCTGTTGTGATGCAATGTTGTATTTGCACATATTGAGCATATTGTGTGTATGGTTTAAATGCTTGGTATGTGTGGGATCCGACACCTAGTTGTTTTCCTTTGGTAGCCTACCTTACAGGGAAATGCCTCCTAGTGATTCCAACGAGCCTTGGTAGCTTGCTACAGCTCGGAACACGTAGGCTGGCCGGCATGTGTCCTTCTTCGTTGCTGTGTCTGTCCCTTAGGGGAAATGTCACGCGTTGTTCCTTTAAGTCCATGTAGCTTGCTACGACTTGGGTTCATACGTTGATGACCGACACGTTCGTTGCTGGGTCATGGATGCCTGTCTCTGTAATCTAGTGCCACTTTTGGTTTATAACTAGCCATGTCGGCCCGGGTTCTCTGTCATATGGATGCTAGCGACACCGTCATATACGTGTGCCAAAATGCGCAAACGGTCCCGGGCCAGGTAAGGTGGCACCCGTGCGTGAGGCCGCAAAGTGATATGACGTGTTACAGCTAGATCGGTATGACTTAGGATCGGGGTCCTGACAGCGTTGGCATCAGAGCTGGACCGCCTGTAGGTTTCTCAAGCCAAACTGGTCGATGATGAGTCTAGAAAAATTCTTAGTTATATGTAGGGGAATTGATTGTGGAAGGGAACGTAAGGCTCTTTTACTCCTTTACCCTATGCCCTTCTAATCTGAGTCAGTCTATTCTTTCTACGGGGATTTAGGACTAGGCCTTTTATCCTTACTAGGTTCACGTGTTACTAATCCGTAGACTCTTAGGATTGTTGGTTTCAAGCCTCAGTTCAGTTTCTATCCTTTCTAGTATGATGATTGTTGGACCAGAACCCTGATATGGATTGTTGAGTGGCTATGCTATCATTTGTATGATGTATCAAATATTTGTTTGAGCATTTACAGTTGTTATGCTGCCCGATTTCTTCCAGAAACACTAATGCCTTTGCATTACTTCGTGTTTCAGATGTCTGACCGCATCCCTCATCAAGTGGTTCGTTTGACTCGGTGCATTAATGTGCCCGGTCACACGGCCATGCTAGTCCGTGTGCTGACTAAGACCGGTTATCGCTGGTATCCTGAGTACACCGTGGAGGAACAGTATCGGGATTTCAATCAGAGTCAGTATTTCTGCACAGTCCGGATATACCCCTCATATCCTGGAGCTAACGACCCCATCCATTGGTCTTATGGGCTCGGGGTTACCATCGAGATGGCAGTACAGGATGCCGCCTATTCGATGATGACCATTCTCCGGGCTAGGCATGCCCTGTTGCTGAACACTGAGTTCTGTTACATGCCAGCCTCACTTCCCGGAGAGGAAGGCTATTACCTTGGTCTGTATACTAATGCTGCTCATGAAGAGCCATTGCTTCAGACTACTGTTCAGATGCTGGAGGATAGGGACCGTGAGGTTCGTGCCCTCCGAATGGAGCTGTATAACACTCGAGCTGCCCACTGGACTACTTTGACACGGCTTGCACCTGCTGTGCACGCCGGATATCTGGACATGCGGGATTTGTACCCCGTGCGGACTCGTCTGCCTGATCGCATGGATTGGCGTGACGTTGGGGGTATTACACCTCCACGTGGGCGTCGGTTACTGCCAGCATCGGGACCGAGGCCACATCCATGTCCCTATGGTCCACAGCCTTCGAGTGCTCGCGAGTTTCAAGATCCGTCTGTTCCACTTCCAGGTTACGGTGGTAATCTTTACGAAGATTACTACGGGAATGTCTGAGCTAGACCATGGTGGTAGTAGTGCTGTAGTAGTTGTATTTCCACATTCCTGCGCGTCTTGTGGAATATGACTTAGTGTGTACTGAATTCCGGAGGTGTAGTTAAATAATGTATAGGAGCTTGGAATGGCTCTGATGGGATGTATCGTCTTTCACCGCAGTTGTACTTTAGCCTTGGCTTGTACCAAACTATGTATGGTGTGTATGACCACTGGTGTATATATAGCAGTTTCTATATTACCATGTCGTACGGATGAACATCTCTGCATTCCGTGTCATCCATTACATTCTGCACTTCTATGTCAAATTTTTGCCATCCTTGTCTAAACCGTTGTTTTGTTTTCCTAGGATGGTCAACACTCGCAACACTCCTGCTGCCCAGGAGCAGGGTGAGGCTAGTGGGGCTAGAGATGGAAATCTGCCCCAGCCACCCTCCTTGGCGGAAGTTATGCTCGAGGCAGAACGGAACAAGAGAGAGACCAACCGTCTGCTGGAATGCATAGAGCAGAACACTGGGTTCCGTCAGAGGAATGACGTGGTGTCAATCAATGACTTTATCAAGATGTGTCCACCAAAGTTCCATCACTCCACTGAACCTCTGGATGCGGATGACTGGCTACGTAGTATCACCCACAAGCTACACTCTGCCCGTGTGGCCGAAGCTGACAAGGTTACCTACGCTGCCTACCATCTTGAGGGCCCTGCCAGTCTTTGGTGGGAAAACTTTGAAGCTATGCGTCCCGCTAGCCAAATCACTACTTGGGTTGAGTTCAGTGAGGCATTCTGTGAACATCACATTCCGGAAGGTCTCATGGATCGCAAGCGGGAGGAATTCTGCAATTTCACCCAGGGCCGGTTAACTGTGGATGGCTATAGTCGCGAGTTTGGCAACCTGGCACACTATGCACCTGAGGAAGTATCCACCGATGCCAAGAAACAGGCGAGGTTCCGCAAGGGACTCAGCCTTGACCTCCGCCGAGATCTACGTCTGCACGAGTGCACTTCTTTCCGGAAGTTGGTAAACAAGGCTATCAGTGCTGAAACGGGCCAGACCGACTTCGAGGCCACCCGCAAGCATACTCGAGACTTTGGTTCCTCATCCGGCTCTGGCTCTCACAAGCGCCGTGTGTGGGTTCCTAACACTGCTCTGCCACCCAAGTACACACCGAGGCCATCCTATGAGGCGCCTCGCCCAACTCAACAGTTTGAACCTGCTAAGACCTATGGAGGACCACCTTCCAACTTTGCTCCACGCACTACCACAGTGACATGCTTCAAGTGTGGAGAACCGGGGCACTACATGCGTGAGTGTCCTCAGAACCAGCCAGGAAAACCCGTTGGCCGTGGTAAGCCAACCGGCAAGGTGAATTATGTCAAGCCAATCCCCACTGCACGTGGTCATGTCAATTATGTCTCTGCCGAGGAAGCTTATGAGGATCCTAACGTCGTCCTTGGTACGCTTCTCGTTAACTGCCATCCGGCATCTGTTCTTTTCGATACTGGAGCATCCCATTCGTTCATATCTGAGAGCTATGCTCGATTGCACAACATGACTTTTTGTGACATGCCTACTTCCATGGTTATTCAAACTCCTGGTTCAAAGTGGCAAACCTCTAGGGTAAGCCATGGAAATGAAATCCTTGTCGATAGACTTGTTTTCCTAGCATCTCTAATCGCTCTCAAGTCCTCGGACATAAACATCATTTTGGGTATGGATTGGATGACAACTCATTACGCCAAGATTGATTGCTATACTAGGACCGTTCAACTTACACATCCATCCGGCAAGATAGTCAATGTCTTGACCCGAATGGCTGAGCGTCAGCTCTACTCTCTTAATGCCAGCCCTCTACCAGAACTCGAAGATATCCCGGTAGTCCGTGACTTTCCGGATGTTTTTCCAGAAGAACTGCCAGGAATTCCACCTGACAGAGATGTCGAGTTCGTGATAGATCTTATCCTAGGAACTGTCCCAATCTCTAGGAGACCTTATAAGATGGCACCACTAGAATTAGCTGAGCTAAAGAAACAACTCGATGAGTCCTTGCAGAAAGGTTTCATCCGTCCTAGTTCTTCCCCTTGGGCTTGCCCCGTCCTCTTCGTCAAGAAGAAGGATGGAACGGAGCGGATGGTTGTAGATTACCGACCAGTCAATCTAGTCACCATAAAGAACAAGTATCCGCTCCCCAGGATCAACGACCTGTAAGATCAGCTCGCTGGATCCTCGGTCTTCTCTAAGATGGATTTGAGGTTGGGCTACCATCAAATCAAAATCAGGAACGGGGACATTCCTAAAACGGCTTTTGTTACTCGTTATGGCCAATATGAGTACACCGTCATGTCCTTTGGGTTAACCAATGCCCCAGCTACCTTTTCTCGGTTAATGAATTCTATATTCATGGAGTACTTGGATAAATTCGTCGTGGTATACCTCGATGATATACTCATTTACTCCAAGAACAAGAAAGATCATGCCGAGCATTTAAGGCTGGTATTGACGAAACTTCGAGAGCACCGCCTTTATGCCAAATTCTCTAAATGTGAGTTTTGGTTGCCAGAAGTAACCTATCTAGGTCATGTGATCTCTGGTAAGTGTATTGCTGTCAATCCCGAGCGAGTTCAAGCCGTCCTTGATTGGACTCCCCCTGAATCGGTCAAGCAAGTTAGGAGTTTTCTTGGCCTAGCAAGCTATTGCCGATGCTTCGTCGAGAATTTCTCCAAGGTTGCTAAACCTCTACTGAACTCCTTAAGAAAGATAAAAAGTTTGAGTGGACCCCACAGTGCGAGTCCAGTTTTCAGGAACTGAAAAGACGCCTGACATCTGCACCTGTACTGGTACCACCAGACTTTTCCAAGGATTTTATAATCTATTGCGACGCCTCGCGACAAGGACTAGGTTGCATTCTCATGCAAGATCGTCAAGTGATTGCATACGCATCCCGACAATTGCGTCCACATGAGGATAACTATCCTACTCATGATCTAGAGCTTGCAGATGTAGTCCATGCACTCAAAACATGGCGACATTACCTCCTTGGTAATCACTGTGAAATTTTCACTGATCATCAAAGTTTGAAGTATATCTTCACCCAACCGGATCTAAATCTCAGGCAAAGACGTTGGGTTGAGTTGCTCACATATTACGACTTAGGAATCACTTATACCCCTGGAAAAGCCAATGTCATGGCCGATGCGCTAAGTCATAAGTCTTATTGTAACAATTTAATGTTACAACAAGGGCAACCACTTCTCCACGAGGAATTTCGTAAGCTTAACCTTCACATTGTTCCTCGAGGATTTATTTCCACCTTGGTGGCGAAACCTATCCTTATGGATCAAGTTATAGATGCCCAGAAGCGTGATAAAGGTATATCCCGACTCCAAGAGAACATTGCTAGTGGACTCGCTAAAAGTTTCTCTATGGATGATCGAGGTGTTGTTTTCTTTGAGAACCGTGTAGTGATTCCGAAGAACCACCATCTACGGCAGTTAATCCTTAAGGAGGCTCATGAATCTCCTCTCACGATTCATCCCGGTAGTACCAAAATGTATCAGGACCTACGTCAGAGATTCTAGTGGACTAGGATGAAGAGAGAAATCACTCAATTCATTGCTAACTGCGACGTTTGTCGTCGAGTTAAAGCAGAGCATCAACGGCCTGCTGGCACCCTTCAACCTTTAGCTATTCCTGAATGGAAATGGGACAAAGTCGGTATGGACTTCATTACCGGGTTTCCCAGGACCAGGAAAGGGAATAATGCTATCTTCGTCGTTATCGACCGCCTCTCTAAAGTAGCTCATTTCCTGCCTGTTCGAGAGAGTATTATCGCTAGCCAGCTAGCAGATTTGTATGTCTCTCGGATAGTATCACTTCATGGTGTGCCATTGGAGATTAACTCAGACCGTGGAAATCTTTTCACTTCACGATTTTGGGAAAGTTTCCAGAATGCTATGGGAACTCATCTCTCTTTCAGTACCGCCTTCCATCCACAATCAAGTGGTCAAGTGGAACGAGTCAATCAAATTCTGGAAGACATGCTTCGAGCCTCTGTCATTTCTTTCGGTATGGAATGGGAAAAATGTCTCCCATTTGCCGAATTTGCTTATAACAATAGTTATCAAGCCAGCTTGGGAAAAGCTCCCTTCAAAGTTCTATATGGACGAAGGTGTCGAACACCTCTTAACTGGTCAGAAACCGGGGAAAGACAATTCTTTGGCCCGGACATGATCCAGGAAGCAGAAGAGCAAGTTCGCATCGTTCGTGAGAGATTGAAAACAGCCCAGTCTCGTCAGAAGAGCCAATATGATAGTCATCATAAGGCTGTGACTTTTGAAGTCGGCGATAAGGCTTACCTTCGGGTTACTCCTCTTAAGGGAACCCATCGCTTCGGTATCAAAGGCAAATTGGCCCCTCGTTACATCGGTCCTTTTCGCATTCTTGCCAAACGAGGAGAAGTTGCCTACCAATTGGAACTACCTCCGCATCTATCCAGAGTTCATGATGTGTTCCACGTTTCTCAACTCAGGCGTTGCTTCTCGGATCCTATCCGCGGAGTGGACCACGAAACGCTTGATCTCTAGGACAATCTCACATATCGAGAATACCCCGTTCGTATTCTTGATCAAACCGAGCGCACCACCCGACGCCACAATATCAAGTTTCTCAAGGTTCAATGGTCACATCATTCCGTGAGTGAAGCTACTTGGGAAAGGGAGGATCGTCTTCGACTTGAGTACCACACCCTCTTCCCGGAGGAACCCGAATCTCGGGACGCGATTCTTTTAAGTGGGGGTGAGTTGTCACATCCCTAGTTTAGTACTTGCATTAGGGCTAGCTAGAGTATGCATCATGTTTATTTATCACAGAAACTTGAAATGGGAATGACAGAAACCCCAGCACCCCTCTTCTAACAACTAGGGTTTGATAAACTATTTTCCAATGTACCCAAAATGCCCTTCAAAATGTTCATCATTTCTGCCTTGGTCTCAAACCTTTGCTAAAAATGGTGCATAATTTTCTAGGACACTCAAGGGCTTTGGATTAAATCATATGGTATTTGAATTTGGGCATTTAAATGCTATAAAATATTTTAAATGCTCAAATAATCATAAACTATAATGTTCCCTATTGTTCATATTATATATAGTGGGCATGCCAAGTTTCATGAGTTATAAAAATGTTCTGGCATTTTTATTAATTAAACAAAGTTGCAAAACAAATGAAACAGAAAAAGAAATAGGAAAAAAGAAAGAGAGAGAAAGCACTTACCTGAGCCCAGCACTGTTTGCAGGCCGGCCCAGCCCACCAGCCCTCTTCTGTCGCCTTCCTCCTCGCGCCAGAAGGAAGCGCGCGTGGCCGCCGTGCGCCGACACGCGCCCGGCCACCTCCAGGCTGCTTGCCTGCATCCCCAACGCCCTGGAAGACTCCCCGCGACGCCACGCAGCTGCCCCGACCCCTCTCGCACTTTCCCCTTGTCCCCGTCGCCTTCCCCTAGCTCTTCTCTCTCACCACCAAGCCGCCTGTCGCCGCCACTCGCCGTTGCCGCACCTAGAGCCTTCACCTCGCCCCGTGAGCGTGTCCAAAAGGTTCGCCGCGACGCCCTCTACCTCCTCGTTGAGCCGCGGATCGCCGGGAGCCCTGCAACGTCTTCACGCCGTCGTCCCCTTCCTCGGATCGTCGGAGCACCTCGCCGTCGATTGAGAAGCTGCATCGCATCCCCGACCTCTCCGTCAAGCTCGTTAGCACCGCAGTGAGCTCCTACGCAGTTTCCCTCCTTCTTTTGCTTCGTTTGCGCCGTGTAGACGCCGCTCCGTTGATCACCGAAACTCACCGCCGCCGCGCTCGCCGCCGGCGATGCTCCGGTGACCATTTGGTCACTGTTACATGTCCATCTCGCTCGCCGCAGCACGTAGACAAGCTAGGTACCACGTACGCATCGCCTAGGCCACCGTAGCTGCGTCCCCACACACACCCGACGCCGGTCACCGCCGTTGAGCTCGTTGCCGTCGTCTCCGGCCACCACAGGTCCGGCGACCACCACCATCCGACGCGCAACGGCAAGGGCTTTCCAACGCGCCCAACCGCAGCTCGAACCGTGCCCTGTAGACGTTTTCCGAAGCACGCCGCCGTGTTCTGCCTCGCCGGCGTCACGTCGCCGGCGAGTTTGACTCGTTTGACCGGGGGGTTGACCACCCCTGAGTCACTGACGTGTGGGCCACCCTTTTCCTAATTAGTTAGTTTAATTAAATAAATGTTAATTAAATTAGATAGTTAGTTTAGTCACTGACCCGTGGGCCCAGACCCCACTGACAGCTAATTAGTTTTTAGTTTAACTCTAATTAACTTTGTTAGTTAGCTGTGACACTGACATGCCGGGCCCACATGTCATTTTTGACTTGGACTAGCTCCTGTTGACTGACTGACGTCAGCATGATGTCATGCTGACGCAGTAAAGGTTTTTCTGGGATTTTTAGATTTAAAAATAACTCAGGAAATTCCAGAAAGATGCCTAAACTTCAAAAAATCATATAAATTCAACAGTAGCTCAGATGGAAAAGATTTATATATGAAAAATGATCAGAAAAATCCAATCTTTCCAATGGCACTGGTTTCATGCATGTTTGAGCAAGTTAACATTGCTTTATACATTAAAACATGATAATGCACTTATTTAAATAATAGTTAAAATGCCAATTTGAATCTTTGGTTCAAATAGGCTCAAACCCTTCTGGTTTTAGTTGCATTAGACAACACACCTGCATCTTGCCATGTCATGAGCATGCATCATATTGTTGCATTTGTTTGTTTAATGCTTGTATCGCCGGTATTCTCGGTGTTAGGTCCCGCTCCCGAGGATACTGCTGCGTATCCAGTTGAAGAGCAGTACCCGACAACCACTTTGTCAGGCAAGCAATCATTGATCATTCCGATACAAACCAAATCTTCCTGCTCCTGCTCTCTTTTACTGCATTAAGGCAACAGCGTGTGAACTGCTACTTGCTGCGGTAGTTGACCCTATTCCCTTGCATGACCTGTCATTGCCACAGTAAATAGTTGAAACCCACTAGCATGTGTAGGAATTGATTGAGCCATGTGATGTGTGTTCCACCATGCTATTTGTTTATGTTGCCTGCTATGCTTAGAGTTGTGTCAGGTCTGGTTCATCTGGGTGATGGATCAGAGTGAAATGATCATACCGATAAAGAGAAGGAAATGTGGAATACGCTTAATAAAGGTATCGATGAAAGGACATGTAGGAGTACATGGTGGGTTGTTTCATTGGGATCGTCCATAGGACCCGAGATCTGTGTGTGTGATTCAAGTTACAGTTACTACCACACATTGGGCCCTGAAATATGACCCCGCTCGACTTATCGACTGCCATGTTCTCTGTCCAGGAGTTGCAACTAGTTTCTGGTGTTTATAGTTTACTGGAGGTCGTGCACATCACTGACCCTCGGGGTGGGCTGTGATGCGACAGGTACGTGGCACGGTGTACCGGTTGCCCGTTTGGTGACTCGGGAACCCTGTACACATCATTTGGGGCCGTGAGCGACACCCCGGCCGGATCTCCCCACGGATGGAACCCAAATAGGTGATAAACCTGGACGAGAGACTTGAGTGGTTGGTTAGGTTGTGGTCTACACCCACATCGGCTTTCGCTTGAAGTCTGCCGAGCACATGTCGTGTGCAGACGCTAAGTGGTGAAAACATGTGTGTAGAGGTACACCCCTGCAGGGTTGTCAATCTATTCGAATAGCCGTTGTTCGCGGTACAGACTACTTGGTTACTCTTACAGTTCATAGACAAGTTGATGGATACTACTAAAAGCCTCAAGATAAGTGTGAGTGCCGTGGATGGCCCTTCCGTAGGATGACGGAAGAGGATCCTCGGTAGTGTATTGTTGTGGTGAGTAGAGGACTCGTGTTCGTAATAACATCTTGCAATCTGTTGATAGTTGTAGTATAGGTTAGCCAAGAGTCAAAGCTGGCTTTCTGCTATGAACTCCACTACCCCCTTTGATAATGTTGCATGTATGATCGGTTCTGTGGTAAGACTTGCTGAGTACCTTTGTACTCATGTTTGCTTAATAACTGTTGCCGAGGAGAACCCTGCCCCTGCTGATGGGTTCTACATAGACGTTGACGTCGATGAGTAGCTTGACACCCAGACAGAGATCTGGAGCTTTTGAAGGGCCTTGTAGATAGTCAGGCTACACCAAGCCTGTTTTATTTTCTAAGTTGTCTGTACTCAGACATGTAGCTTCCGCTTGTGCTTGTATGACTGTATGACTTGAGTGTTGGGTCTTGTGACCCCTACCTGTATGGATATGTTATGTATGGCTCTTGGAGCCTCTTAAATAAAGTACTTTGAGTCATAGAGTTCTGTTGTGATGAAATGTTGTATTTGCACATATTGAGCATATTGTGTGTATGGTTGAAATGCTTGGTATGTGTGGGATCCGACACCTAGTTGTTTTCCTTTGGTAGCCTACCTTACAGGGAAATGCCTCCTAGTGATTCCAACGAGCCTTGGTAGCTTGCTACTGCTCGGAACACGTAGGCTGGCCGGCATGTGTCCTTCTTCGTTCCCGTGTCTGTCCCTTAGGGGAAATGTCACGCGTTGTTCCTTTAAGTCCATGTAGCTTGCTACGACTTGGGTTCATACGTTGATGACCGACACGTTTGTTGCTGGGTCATGGATGCCTGTCTCTGTAATCTAGTGCCACTTTTGGTTTATAACTAGCCATGTCGGCCCGAGTTCTCTGTCATATGGATGCTAGCGACACTATCATATACGTGTGCCAAAATGCGCAAACGGTCCCGGGCCAGGTAAGGTGGCACCCGTGGGGTTACCGTGCGTGAGGCCGCAAAGTGATATGACGTGTTACAGCTAGATCAGTGTGACTTAGGATCGGGGTCCTGACACATGGCAACAACGACGAATAAATGGCTGACACCTGGTGCATCGGTCTCGGGGTGTCACATGGTCGATCAGCTGGGCCGTACCAGGCCATAGTAGCAGCGCGTCGCGGCCCGTAGACAGGCAAGTCTAGGTACCCTGGTTCCCAGGACGCCGACAGTAGCCGCCGGGCCCAAGGCGCGCTCGGAGTTGGCTTCGGGGCGAAACCTTAGTCGAGGACTAAGCGCCGCGGGCCCCAAAAGGCTGCGGGCCAGGCTGGCGCATGAAGGTTGGATGGGACGTGGGTGACTCCGCTTCCCACGCAGTCTCAGCAACCGTGTAACTTGACAAAACGAGCTGTCATCGCTGCAGAGGAGTTATCGCCTCCTATCCTTCCTACTCATATCCCCTTCTCCTTTGCCTACGGCCTTCCCAAATCGCCTGCATCCTCCAGCACCTCCAGCAATCGCGAAGAAAAGCAAGGGTGCCGCGCAGGCATCTAGATCTGCTTCCTCCATCGAGGCAGCGCTCGAGGAGTCCACCATCACTGAGGAAGGGGACTACTCGGAGGTCCAGTCTTTCTTGTCGAGCGTCCACAACGAGCATGGCCCAACGAAGATTTGGGTTGGGTCCACCGCGGCTCGGATCTTGCCAAAGTCTTGCTACCCCTTCTTCATCCACGACATCTCCGTCGGGCTCGTGCCGCCCTTCTCGGAGTTCTTCTACGCCATCCTGAACCACTACCAGGTGCACGCCCTCCACATCCAGCCTCGCTCCATCTTTGTCATGTCGCTTTTCGCCTTTTACTACGAGGCGTGTGTGCGGGTGAAACCGACTGTCGCCCTCTTCCGCCACTTCTTCTCCATGCGGCGATACGACGAGGGTCCATGCTCGGGTTGTGTCACCTTCGTCTTCCAACGCCAGCGCTGCAGGCTGATGACAGCCGGGAAGAAGATAGACACCCACCGGAAGAGGTGGGTCTATCTGGATGCCCAGTGCATTCACCTGCTGCTGGCGCTGCCTACCGCCCGTCCGGAGAAACGTGCAGGCTGGATCTACGGGAAGCTCAACGACCCCCTTGCTGAGCCTGTCTTGGCAAGGATCGAAGCCGACCTGGGCTCGAGGTTTGAAGGGGCCCAGATCATGAATGAGCTCATGAGGCAGCGGTTGGCGCCGCTCCAGGCACACTCGCGCCCCATGTGGGAGCTGACGGGGGATGACGACAGGCTTCGGCTGCACTCGGGGACGCTGGCCGAGGCCGACCTGGACCTCGTCTTGATCACTATCCTAGGAATGGTTCCTGAGGACCTCTCGGGGGCCCACCGGCCGCTGTACAGCCGTCCTGACAAGGCCGGGCTGCTAAAGGCCGTGTCAGGTTTCGGGGTGCCCGTGGCTGCTGCGCCCACGGTCGACGTGTCCTCCGGTGTCGAGGAGGGGAGCGACGGGGAGGAGGAGGAGGAGGAGACCCTGGGCGACGAGGACCGGGTTGACGAGGAGGACACCTCCGAGGCGTCCGCTGAGGAGGTGGCGCCAGGCGCGGGTGCTGCCGGACGGCCCCAGGCAACCACTCCGCGTCGATCCGGGCGCACTGCGTCCGAGGGGACCAATGCGACGACCCCGCCGAGGAGCGCCATGCCAGCGAAATCGGTAACCGCAGCTGCGCCCAAGTCCGTGGCCTCGCGCCTTGCCCGCATCCGGACTGCTGGCACGCCCGTAGCACCAGTGGCCATGGCCGACCTGCTGATGAAGAGGAGGGCGCGCCTCGCCTCCGATGAGTAAGTGTGCAATCTCCTGTTATTCCTTGGTCGTTGTGTTCCTGACGTACTTCTCTTAGCGCAGCAGCCTGGGTGGCGTGATGAAGAAGGTGAAGGGGGAGGTCACGTCTTGGTACCCCGCTCCACCTGCCGCTGCTGTCGCCGCGGAGAAGGGTAACACAGCTTTGCATGCCTCAACCAGCCGGGCCACCGAGCGCGCGATGGCGGCGTAACCTGAGGGCGTCATTGCTGTTTGCGAGGCCGCGGCGGCTCCTGATCCGCCTGCTGCAGCGAGGGGAGCCGGAGCCCCAGAGCCCCTGGTCGAGCAGGCGATCTCGATGGCACCCATCCGCAAGCTGATGCAGCCTGGCCCTAAGACCTTGGAAGCCGCTTCCGCCGCGCTGGGTCGGCTTTGTGCCAAACTTCAGGGTGTTGATGGCCGCGCGATGGAAGGACGTCTGGGCCTGATCTCTAGGTGGCTCGTGGCAGACGAGTCTGCGCTGGCCTCCTAGAGCCAGGCATCAGCGGTCGCCACCAAGGGTCAAGAGGATGTCGCGACAGCCATGCGGGCACGCGACACCGCGCGAGCCGACGCGGCGTCCTCCGAGAAGCGCTTCCACAAGGTGGAGAGCGAGCTGGAGGCCCTCCGCGGGGAAGGCACCAGGCGCGCCCTGGAGCTCGAAAGGTTGGAGAAGTAGCTCAAGGCACAGAAGACTGAGACGTCCCGGCTGCAGCACGAGCAGCTTGCTGATCGCGCGAGCCTGGAGAAGCTGAAGGTCCAGGACGAGCAGGCCAAGGCGACCCAAGCTGTGCACAACAAGGAAGACGCACTTGCGGCCTCGACAGTGGTGAGTTGCGAGGCCCTCGCTGCCTTCGAGCTCAAGGCCCATACGGCGCTGCAGATTGCTTACGGGGAAGGGTTCGAGAAGCCACTGGCCACCCCGGAGGATGGCCCCGCTAGTCTCCTCGCCGCACTTGTGAAGTCCGTGCGTGAGGTTACGGCCGCGATCGGCCAATTAGCAGACGTCGAAAGTTGCACACTCCTTACCTTAGCCCTCACACAGGTGAGCGGCCACCTATGTCTCCGTGATCCCACTCTTGACCTGGCCTCACTGTCCGAGCCCGTGACCACGAGCATAGAGGCCGTGGCTGGTGAGGTCATGGAGGCGAAGGTCAAGGAACTGGTGGAGGCGTTCCTCCGGGTCACTGCTGCCGTGGTCGAGGCGTCGGAGGCTGGTGATGACGCACTTGGTGATGCCTGACCTGTTCCTGTCCAGATGAGAGAAATGCAAGTGCCTTGGGGAGACGTAAGGACTCGCTTGAATTTGGAGAACTTGGTATTATTGTAATAACTAGACTTGAACTTGATGATTTCCGTGCTTGCTTCCTTCCATGTTTGCTTAGGTGCTCTGCATCGGCAGGGCCAACCCTGTGCATACCTCGATCGCCATTGAGCCCTCTGGGTGACTGGGGTTATCGTAGTAACTAGACTCAAGGAATGAGGGGCTACGTGGCTAGTGAGGCCCCTGGGTCGCGATGCCCATGGGTCCCCCTTGATGTTCAAGCGATCCCGTTTGTGTTTTGCGTCGGCAGGGGCCAGCCCCGCGCATACCTCGACCGCCGTTGAGCCCCGAGCTCAACGAGTGAGGGGCTTCGTGACTAGTGAGGCCCCTAGGTCGCGATGCCCAGGGGTCCCCCTTGACATACGAACGGCTCTCATGAGGGAGAACGAGCACCATACCATGCTCACGAGGCGTCGCCTAGAATGGGGGTGCGAGAAAGCCATGTGTCTGGGCACCTGGTAGGGTGGCATCTGCCAGGCGTGACCTGACCAGAGCCCCCGTGCCTAGCCCCCCTCGCGACACATATCCAAGCAGAAGTTGTGAGCGTCGTGAGCTGAAAAGCTCCCTGAGGTTGGTGCGACCGCTGGGGGTCGCCCTCAGTTTTTTATAACTAGTGCGGAGCATAGAGCAGCCACACTTGCGTGGAGTGTGGGCATAACCGTGCTTCGGTCATAGCGGCCAACGCGGAGCTTGGTGCTTCCACTGGTTCGCGGGCGAAACCGCTCCTTGGTTGGTTCTGCCAGCGTGGAGCATGGCACTTCCGCTGGACCGTGGGAGGGAGCCTCCCACCGAAAGAGACTCTGGGGCGTGTACAGCCCCGTCCTGACACGTGGCTTGCACGGAAGGACAACCAAGGTGTATATGGGCCCTCCTCAGGACGAGGTGAACAGCTATGAGGAAGTTCTCGTGAGCATACGCATCACTCACGAGACCCTACCGTGAGGCGGGTTGCGCCTCAGTCTTCTTCTGCAAAATGTGAAAAGAGATGCGTTGTGTCGATCTGCGCTGAGTGCATCTCTAAAGGGCATCGCATGAGAAGGCCACAACACCTACGACCCCAGGAGGTGACGTTAGCGGGACCGGCCCATAAGACAGAGCTCGGCCGCTAGATTTATCGATGCTGCAGGGACGGACCCGAGCACAGACGTCGTGCCCAGTCTGCTCATGCAACGGCCCAAAAGAAAAACAATCGGCGCGTGGTTCCCGCGTGAGCTAGGCACCTGCCACGGGCCTCCACTTACCCATCCATGATTAGCCCATGCGAGAATAAGGCACCAAGGACCACGGGAGGTGACGTCACGAGAATGGCTCGCGAGATAGAGCTCAGCCCTTGGATTTAGCGACGCTGCAGGGACGGACCTGAGTATAGACGTCGTGCTAGTCCTTAATCATGGGGCAGTCGCGAGTGGGCTCGCAAGGGCTCATGACCTTAGTGGCGGTGAGAATGCTGAGCATATAAATAATGCAAATAGGAAGAAGCAACTAGCCTTGATTTATGCGCAAAAGAGACAACAGCGGGGGTGAGCCCCCAGCAGCTCGTGAATGATGCAGCCCTGGGGGCGCCCTCGATTGAATACCTGAGACATCACCTGACACTTGTCGAAGAAGAGTTGGGGTAGCTGAAGACTTGAGCCGTGCGGCTCGCCCCTGAGGATCGTCGGGCTCCTGAGGCCCAGGGGCTCCGGAGGCCCAGGGCGGTCACGGGGGTTCGGCTCCCACTCTGTCTGGACCGCCCGCCACTGAGCCCAAGCCCCCAAAGCCTGCTGCGCGAGGCGCTGGAACGTGGTAGCTGCGTTGCAGAAGCCGAAGAGCGTGCGAATGTAGCTTCAGGGGAGAGGCTCCTCCAGCCTACTGCCGTCGGCTAGAAGGGCTCCAAAGAAGCGGCTCACTTGAGGCCCGCGACGTTGATGCAGACGCGGAAGTGGTTGCTCGGGTTGCGGGTAGGGTAGCTTGGTATCGTGCGGTTGCGCCCACTGCTTATGAGCCTTGCGTACTGAAGTTCCTTGGTAACCTGGTCGATGAAGTCCTGAGCCCCCAACGCTATGCGGCCCACGCTGGGCTCACCAAAACGCGCGTCGAGACACTCCTGCAGGTGGTGCCCGAACACCTCTCTTAAGGCGCAGGTCAGACCAGAGACGCTCCAGAGGAGAGCCCCCGAGCCCGTCTTGAGAGGGGCGTCGAGCGCGCCTCCCTATGCGAGGGTGGAGGGCGCCTCATCGGCAGGCGCGGGTCCTGAGACAGGGCCTTCAGAAGCCTCCGTGTCCTAAGGTCCATCGGCGGGCAGGTTCTTCTTCTTCTAGGGGGCGGTCTACAGGGCGAAGACGGCTCCACCTTCGTCGGGGCTCTCGGCCGCCGCTGTCTGGTAGGCGCGCTCTAGGGAACACACTGCTTCCTTCTCGTCGGAGGCGATTGTGATGACTTTGCCACTCCTGGGCATCTTGAAGATGTTCTAGCCGTGATGGGTCGCCGCCATGAACTTGGCGAGGGCAGGATACCCAACGATGGCGTTGTGCGGGAGGTGGATGTTGGCGACATCAAAGTTGATGAGCTCGGTGTGATAGTTGCCACGATCACCGAAGGTGAAGGGGAGGTGGACCTGCCCTATCGGGAGTGTGGAGCCATCCGTGACTCCGTAGAATAGCTTGGTCGTGTGGTGCTGATCATAGGGGACCTGGAGCATCTCGAAGGTCTACACGGAGAGGACGTTAGCCCTGCTCCGCCGTCGATGAGGGTCTTGGTCACGAGGACGTTGGTGATGGTCGGAGTGCAGAGCATCGGGAGATAGCCGGGGGCTGCGGTGCACTTGAGCTGGTCCTAGGGGTCAAAGGCGATTACCTGCTTGGTCCACCTGAGGTTGCGTGCGATGTCAGGCCTGGGAAACGCCGCGTTCACCTTGCGAGCGAACTGCTTGAAGATGTGGTGGGAAGCCGGAGCATGGGCTCCTTCCAAGATGCATGCAACCGCACGTGGCTCCTAAAAGCCCCCTGCTCCATCTCCCAGGCGGTCGTCGTCGTTCCTTCTTGGCGGTGGTGGCAGCGGAGGCAGACCTGCGTTGCCCTGAGTGCGACCTTCACGAGGCTGGTCGCGCCAGGGGGCGTCACGAGGCTGCTCCTGCCAGTGGTCATCACGAGGTTGGTCACACCATCCTTCGCGCGAGTTCCTGCCGTCCCAGCATCCTCCACCACGGCCCCTCCACGGCCGTAGCCGTGGTTGTCGCGCTTAGGGCGCTGCCCGACGCGCCCGCCATGCATTGCCCTGAGCTCTTGACAGTCGTTGGTGTTGTGGTTGTGAACATCTTGGAAGACGCAGTACGGACGGTTGTCTCTGGGGGTCGTTGTAGCCGCAGCCACGCTTTACTTCTAGCTCCGCAGCCAGCACGGTGGGTCGCTTGTGCTTTGCTTCCTTGGCCTTGGCCTTTTTGTCGTCAGCCTCCTCTTCAGGCAGCTCCAGGAGGGAGAGGCATCCTTCCTCCACCCTGGCCCACTTTGCCGCGAGCTTGAACATCTCGAGGGTTGTGCACAGATCCTCGTGGATGGCGAGCTCCTCCCTCATCCTGACGTCGCGGACACCGTCGGAGAACGCCGAGATGATGGCCTCGTCCGAGACCCTGGGGATCCTGAGGCGCATGGTGTTGAAACGCTGGATGTACTTCTGTAGGGTCTCCCCAGGCTGCTGCTTCACGCGGCGCAGATCCGTGGCCGCCGGGGATTGGTCACAGGTACCCTAGAAGTTGGCGACGAAACGCTCACGAAGCTCCCCCCGGGAGGAGATGGATCCCTCGGGGAGGTTCAGGAGCTAGGACCGGGCACCATCCTTAAGAGCCATGGGGAACCAGTTCGCCCTGACCTGCTCGGTGCCGTTGGATGCCTCGATGCTCAGCTCATAGAGCTGGAGGACCTCTGTGGGGTTGGTGGTGCCATCGTAGTGCGGAGGCAGATCCGGCTTGAACTTGCCGGGCCAAACGATGTGCCGCAGCTCGGGAGCTAAGGCGTGACATCCAACCACGCTCATGATTGCAAGCGCCCCCTGCGCCTGCGGTGCTGGTTCTTGGGGCGCGGGCGCCACCACCTCCTGTGGTGCGCGGTTCTGGTGCTATGGGACGGGAGGCCCGCGAGCTTCTGCGTGGGGATGCGGAATCACCTGGCAGCTCTCATCGTCGCGCGCCGGGGCCCTGCGGGGCGGCTCATGCCGCGGAGCCTCGAGCCTGACCCCCTGGCTGGCGTCGTAGAGTGGAGGTGGAGCAGGGACACCATGGCCCTCGTTCCCCGCCATGAGAGACGGAGGACGGGAGGAGTGAGTTGGCGCAGGTACCTCCCCGGCAGCGTTGATGAGCTCGGTGATGCGGTGGAGCCATTCGTCGTATAGGTCGTCCGCCGGGCGGTAGCGCAGCAGCTCCCGCACCATCAGTAGCGCGTGCTGCTGGTAGACCGGCCCGCGGCAGATCAGTGAGGACGACGTTGGCGACCGCCAAGTTGGGGCGGAGCGGTGCATCGTTAGCCGCGGGCGCTGTCTGAGCGACGTGGGTGGCGCGGCGGGAGGCGTGCGCTCGGCTTGTGTCCACCATGGCAGCGAAGCGAGGTCAACGACGAGAGCGGGACGAGGTCGTCGGAGAGGCAAGATTTCGACACGCCCCCTACCTGGCGCGCCAAATGTCGGATTACGGGCTTCGCAAACCCAAGAAGTTCAAACACAGGGGCGTGAACGAAGATCTCTTCCACAAACGTCTACCTAGCATCTCGCCCTCGTCCGATGAAGAGATTCAAGCGACCAACAAGTAAAACACACACGAATTTACCCAGGTTCAGGCCACCTTGCGGTTTAAAACCCTACTTCCTACTTTGGTGGATTAGCCTCGGGAGGACTTGAATATGAACGAGTATAGTGGTTCCTGAGCTCGGGAGGGTCGGGAGGCAAGGGTTCTTGCTCCTTTGTGCAAGGGCGGAGTCTCTGGATCTGATCAGCCTGCCTCCATAGTGTAGACCCTAGCTACTTATATAGGCAGCCAGGGTCCTCTTCCTCCAAAATGTTTAGGCGGGAAGGGATCCCGCAACGGCCATTTTGAGCGGGAACACAAGGACGTTCCTACCCTGACAAAGGGGTCTTCGCCTGCAAAGGGATCAGGCGGTGATGCGGTGGTGGGCTCGATGGTGACATCCTCCCTGTCGTCCTTGCGGTCTTCGGTCTTGTTGTACCAAAGGGGAAACCTTTGTCCCGCTCCTCGGGAACCTGCGCCTGCGCTGTATTCTTTGCACCAAAACGGCAACTGGGCCGCTGGCACACGCTGGCACCCATTGGCGTAGTGCGTCACTGCTCGCGTCACTGCCTCCTCCTGAGGCAGGCTTGGCCTTGGATTCTCCGCCCCTCCGGAGCAACCTAGCCGAGGCCGCTCCTGAGGGGGTCTTGATGTCGTTCTCCTTGCAAGGTCTAGCCCCCTCGCGAGGGTCTTGAGCAGCTAGTCGATCAGCTGGGCCGTACCAGGCCGTAGTAGGAGCGCGCCGCGGCCCGCAGACAGGCATGTCTAGGTACCCTGGTTCCCAGGACGCCGACAGAGAGCGAGGCTTCGGCCGCGGCGGTGACAGGTGTTGGCGAGGTTCGGCAGGGCGAGGTAGGTACAGGGAGGAGGAATGTGAGTGTGGGTGAGGTTGTGGTCGTGACTAGAGGGCACTAGAGTGGTCACGGGAAGAGAGGGAGCTTGGGATAGCTCGAAGTTTGGTGGAGGCCGATGGCGGCATCTTGGCCATGGGGTGCATTGACAGCATGGGAGAGAGAGCGGG
Source organism: Secale cereale (assembly GCA_902687465.1). Taxonomy (NCBI): domain Eukaryota; kingdom Viridiplantae; phylum Streptophyta; class Magnoliopsida; order Poales; family Poaceae; genus Secale; species Secale cereale. Next base: position 405,522,648 of record LR738715.1, read on the forward strand.
GTTGTCCGAGAGGTTGCTGGCGGAGAGGGAGACTGTGGACAAGCCAGTGTAGTGCTCAGGGTGGTTTTATATAGGCGTGGCTGCGGTGCACCGTGGGAAGCGTCCAGGGACGCGCTCGGGTAAGCTCGTGGATGAAGAAGGAGAGCTAGGGAGGAAGGGGCTGCCAATATTGCTTGTTGTGTACACCGAGGTGACCTCGATGGACATGCTCGTTCTGCCCAATGCCACCAGGTTTCCTCGAGAGGGCCGAGCTACAGTGCCCTGGTGCACTGTAGCGTGCTCCAGAGAGCGACTTTGGCCGTGTCTTTTGCATCCTGGCCGTGTCCTCCCGTGTCCAATAACCCTAGGGGTAGTAAACACTAGGAAAGGGGCATTGGATGCCTTAGTAAGACACTGGATGAGAGGGAATGTGGAGAGAGAGGTGAACAGTGGCTGTCCAGACGGGTAAAATGATGGTTTTGACCCCTCAATCATTGAGCTGAGGAGTAAAGGAAGTTTCTGGAGGTAGATGGTGACTAGGGGAGGTTCTGGTAAAAATTTGAGGCAAAGGGGAATAGTGAAAGTGGTCCAAATGGTAGTTTTGGCAAAGTGCCAGAAGGTGTTTGATGTTGTTTTGGCAAGCAAATTGATTCTAGTTGACGTGAAAATTAACACGATCAAATGGAATATAGAAATGAGGTTGATCGCCAAAATTGGGGCCATTTGAAGAAAGTTGCCAATTTAACTTTGGCAAACCCTACTCAACAGAAATGGATTTTCCAAGATTTATTCATGCAAATCTTTTTTCCTTGATGCACCACTTGGTGTACTGTCATCATTTGGGGATTTCAGCATGTTCACAAAAATTGAGACTAAAAGGAGAAATTTGGTAATGTAGAGTTGTTCAAATTGGTCATGTACAGAGAGGGCTTTGGGGCACTTTGATAAAGTCATCCTTCTCTCCAACTTGAGAAATTTGGTCTAGATGCATAATTCGACTATTTGAGTATATGCACCAAGTTTGAGAGCATTTGGACATGTTTGGCAATGTAAAGTTGCTCAAACTTCAAAATGGACAGAAATAGTTTTGAGGGGTTTTGGTGATGTTATCTTGTTCTCCAAGACATGAGGCTTGGCAAGATCATCAAATATGTCATATTTGACATCCTAGAATTTTCCTGGAATTTTCTCACAAAATTTCTTTTGTAAATACTTCAAAAGCTTGAAATATCCAAAAAGAGATTTTGAGGGATTTGACTAATATTTTAACGTGACCATGTGTTGAAACTTTTATATATGGATAATATATGTCCACTCAGTCTCCCCAAATTTTCTCAAATATTTTTGAATCATTAAAATAATTTTAACCTATTACGGACCATTTCTGGCCTTATTAAAAAACCTTTGAATAAAATAGTAAAAATAACTTTCAAAATATTATTTTTGTGGTTTTTGGGAGTCCTACATCTAATAGGAATCAAATATAATTTTTGAAAGGTTTTTCACATCCTTAATTATGTGCTTGTCGTCCAAGTCTCAATTCATGGGTTTTGGAAAAACCTAATTTAGAAAATATTTTTTTGGCCAAATTATTTTTGTAAGTAAATACTATTTGTTCTATACACATAGCATGTTCATTGGGGTGAAGTTGTGGATCAAGGAGAAGTATAAGATTTGGAGGATTTATTTTATTTTTATAGCACTTGCAAACAACAGACCAAAATCCAATCAAGCAAAGTCTAAAACACTTCAACATTTGTTGTAAAACCACATTTTATCATGATTTATTAGGTCAAGTGTTGTGGCATGAAAATCAAGGTGTGACACAAAGAGAGCATGTGCCTCCTATGCTAGATGAAATGCCTCCTTAGGAATAAATCGAAGTTATGGGCATAGGTGAAATTGTGCCGAGTTAAGAAATACCTAAAGAAGAAGTGATTATCCCCGACCTGAAGAATCTCCTACCACTGAAGAAAATAACTCTGAGGAAAATGCTCAACCTCAACAAGGCCCTCGTCCAATTCATCTAGGAGTGGCAAACGAAGTGCAGATTGAGAAGATCCTTAACAACATCAATGTACCTAGTCCCCTCACTCGCTCAAGAGCTTCACATCTAGCTAACTTTTGTGGACATTTAGCATTTTTCTCTATCACAGAGCTCACCAAAGTTGGTGAAGCATTCCTGGAGCATGGGTGGATTCAAGCCATGCAAGAATAATTACAACAATTCGAGCTCAATAATGTGTGGGAGCTTGTGAATCAACCTAATCCACGCAAGCACAATATCATCAGCACTAAGTCGATATATCTACCACAACAAGAAAGACTAAAATTTCCAAGTAGTAAGAAATTAGGCTCTTCTTATGGCACAAGGCTACACACAGGTTGAGGGTATTGATTTCGGTGAAACTTTTGCACATGTTGCTAGGCTTGAAGCTATTCGTATATTGCTTGCATATGCTAACCATCATAACATTCTCTTATATCAAGTGGATGTGAAAAGTGCTTTCCTCAATGGTAAGCTTAAGAAGTATGTGTAGCTCAACCACCAAGTTTTGAAGATCCCAAGCATCCTAACAATTTTTTCAGACTAAACAAGGCTCTCTATGTCCTCAAGCAAGCCCCACGGGCTTGGTATGATACTCTGAAGGAATTCCATAAGAAAAAGGGTTTCAAATCCAGTTCACTTGATCCTACTCTTTTCATTAAATCTTATGATTGTGAACTGTTGGTATGCCAAATATATGTTGATGATATTATTTTTGGTTGCACTAACAAGCGTTTCAGTGACGAGTTTGCATACATGATGCGAGAAGAATATCAAATGTCTATCATGGGAGAATTGAAATTTTTCCCTGGTCTTCAAATTCGTCAACAACCCAATGCCATCTTCATTTGTCAAGAGAAAAACCTCAAGGATTTCCTGAAGAAATTCGTCATGCAAGATTGCAAAGGCCTCAAAATTCCTAAGCCTACAAATGGACAACTCTGCACTGACGTAAATGGTAAAGATTTTGATCACAAGGTATACCGCTCCATGATTGGTTATCTCCTTTACATATGTGCATCTAGGACATAAATTTTGCTCAGTGTTTGCATGTGTGCCTGATTTCAAGCGACAACGAAGGAATCACACCACCAGGCTGTGAAACGAATTCTTTGATATTCAGCTCACACACCAACACTTGGATTATGGTATCCCAAGGGATCATTTCTGATCTAGCTGGATTTTCTAATTCTGATTATGTTGGAGATCGTGTGGATCGCAAGTCTACCACAGAAACATGTCATTTCTTCGAACGATCTCTAGTATGTTGGTCCTCAAAGAAGCAGACCCACATGGCACTTTCCATAGCAGAAGTTGAATACAATGCTACTGGTGCCTGCTGTCGGATTATGGGCTCCACAAACCCAAACAAGTTCGAAACAAGGGCGTGAACGCAGATCTCTCCCGCTCACGTCTACCTAGCGCCACGCCATCGCCTGGTGGTGAGATTCAAGAAAGCAACAAGTAAAAGCACACAAGAGTTACCCAGGTTCAGGCCACCTTGCGGTGTAAAACCCTATGTCCTACTTGAGTGGATTAGCCTCAGGAGGGCTTGAGTGTGAACAATTACAGTGGTTCTTGAGGTCGGGAGGAGAGCTCAAGAGGGTCAGGAGGCAACTGTTATTGCTCCTTTTAGTGAAGGTTGGGTGTTCGAGATGAGGTCTCTCCTCCGCCGATCAGATCTCCTCTTCTCCATAGTGGAAACCCTAGCTACTTATATAGGCGGCCAGGGTCCTCTTCCCCCGAAATGTGTAGGCGGGAAGGGATCCCACAACGGCCATTTTGAACGGGAACACAGGAACGTTCCTATCGAGACAAAAGCGGTCTTCGCCTGCAAAGAGATCAGACGGTGACGCGGTGGTGGGCTCGGTGGTGACATCCTCCCTATCGTCCTTGCGGTCGTCGGTCTTGTTGCACCGAAGGGGAAACCTTTGCCTCGCCCCTCGGGACCCTGTTCCTGCGTTGTCTCCTTTGCACCAAAACGGCAACTACGCTGCTGGCATGCGCTGGCACCCGCTGGTGCGGTGCGTCACTGCTCGTGTCACTGCCTCCTCCTGAGGCGGGCTTGGCCTGGAGTTCTCTGCCCCTCCGGAGCATCCTAGCCGAGGCCGCTCCTGAGAGGGTCTTGGTGTCATTCTCCTCGCGAGGCTTAGCCCCCTCGTGAGGGTCTTGAGTAGCTAGTCGATCAGCTGGGCCACACCAGGGCGTAGTAGGGGCGCGTGGCGGGCCGCAGGCAGGCAAGTCTGGGTACCCTAGTTCCCAGGACGCCGACAGTAGCCCCCGGGCCCAAGGCGCGCGCAGACTTGGCTTCGAGGTGAAGCCTTAGTCCAGGACGAAGCGCTGCGAGCCCCAAAAGACTGCGGGCCAGGCTGGCGCGCGACGATTGGATGGGATGTGGCGTCTCCGCTTCCCCAGGCAACTTTGGTGATCGTGCGACTTGACAACTCCCTGGCGCGAGCAACAGGGTCTTCATGGCCGTGCGCAAGTGGCCGGCGATTGATCTTCTCAGCCTATAAGAAGAGGATGAAGCGCCACCCCCGTTCACTTGACTGTTGCAGATCAAACCCCGCTCCTCTTTCTTCATCAAGGGTTTTTCCATGGCGCCGATACGTAGGTTCTTGGCTGCACAGAAAGGGAAGGCTCCGATGGTGGAGCCCGAGTAGCTCTCGTCGAAGAAGAGGCGCCATGACTCCCCAAGGGTGCCCCTAAGCCTGGCAGATGCCCGTACGTGGTGCACGCGGGCCCTGCCGGGATTCCCTCCTTGCATGGGTGCCCCGGCGACAGGCATGCGATGCGTGCGCGGCGGCGACGGGGGCGGTGCGGTCAGCCGCCCAGAGAGGCGAGTGATTTCATGCCTCCCGTCACAGTCCCATACTAAAGACGACGTCTGTGAGTTTGTCGTGTTGGCGGGAGCCCCTCCGCACTCTTGGATCCTCTTTCCCCCATTCTTGAAGGAGGTGCTCCCGGCTCGCGGACGGGTAATGATGCGGCTGCGGCACGAAGGGTGCTATCTTCCCCGTTCATACGCCGATGTGGAGGTGATCTCCTCCGGCAGGGTCTACCTGACCTGGGGTTGGGGCGTGGCGCGCCGTGCCTGCACCCCTACCGGGAGGCACATTCTTCATTTCACGCTGGACGGGCTGGCCATGTTGACCTTCAAGGTCTTCGGGGCGGACGGCCGGCGGCTGGCATGCAGCGCGGAGGATTGGTCCGCCGGCGACCATCTCCCATGCTGCAAGGGAGACGAGGCTCGGGGCGAAGATTTTGCCGTCGGCTTTGCCTCTGACTCCTCCAGCAGCAGCTATGCTTCTCCTGAGATGGCCTCGAGCTCTGACGAGAGCTACGAGCCGCAGAGTCGCCGCTCTCGCCGCCGGAGGGGAGCAGCGTCCTCCAGCCGCCGTCACCGCTGAAGGAGCCCGGGCCGTGTCCCTCCGGGAGCAGCCTTATTTTGCTTGGTCCTTGCGAGGCAACCATGGATGGCCCCATGAGGGCATGTAAATCTTTTGCGACACTCTTGCTGTTATCTGTTGTCATGAACTTATGTTCCTAATGAGATCCTTCTCTAGAGCAAGATTTCCGCTTTCTTCCGTCCCCGCGGTAGTTTAGGGCCCTACGCATGCGTGACCCAGTCCCTAGGCAGGCTTCAGCCATCACTGGTATGCTAGGTCGCGATGCCGTGGTCAAGGCCAGGAGGTGAGCAGCCTAGGGTCCGGTAAGAGCCCCCGAGGCGCGATCCCTTAGGAGGTCCCCCTTAGCGTGCAGGTAGCCACCGCGAGAGCCGGAGAGAGGGGCCTTCGTGCAGGTAGCGACCGCGAATTCACAAGTATGATGGGTGGAGGCGTAGGTACGTGAGTGAATGTGGGCGTTGAACACTTATCTTAGTGATCCCTTGCGGTCGGGCAGTAGTGACGCTTGATCGCGCCCTGTCCTGCCAACTGCTGATGGTCGCGGGGCCACGCCTGCCGCGTTCCCCACGAGGCAAAACTCTGCGATCTCGGGACCCGCCCCCTGAGGTGCCCAGGCCGTCGTTGTTATGTTGGGTCGCGATGCCACGCGCAAGGCTAGGGGGTAAGGGATCAAGCGCCAGTTGGGGCTCTAAGGCGCGATGCTCAGGAGCTGGTGAAGGCGTTCCTCCAGGTCGCTGCTACCGTGGCCAAGGAGGCGGAGGCTGGTGATGGCGCGCTCGGCGATGCCTGACCTGTACCTTTCAAGATGAGAGAAATGCAAGTGCCTCGGGGAGGCATAAGGACTCGCTTGAATTTGGGGAACTTGATGTTATTTTAATAACTAGGCTTGAACTTGGTGACTTCCGTGCTTGCTTCCTTTCATGTTTTCTTAGGTGCTCTGCGTCGGCAGGGCCCAACCCCGCGCATACCTCGATCGCCATTGAGCCCTCCGGGTCACCGGGGTTATTGTAATAACTAGGCTCAAGGAATGAGGGGCTATGTGGCTAGTGAGGCCCCTGGGTCGCGATGCCCACGGGTCTCCCTTAATGTTCAAGCGATCCCATTTGCATTCTGCGTCGACAGGGCCCAGCCCTACGCATATCTCGACCGCCATTTAGCACCGGGCTCAAGGAGTGAGGGGCTACGTGACTAATGAGGCCCCTAGGTCGCGATGCCCAGGGGTTCCCCTTGACGTGCGAACGGCTCTCATGAGGGAGAACGAGCACAATACCATGCTCACGAGCATTCGCCTAGGATGGGGGCGTGAGAAAGCCAGGTGTCTGGGCACCTGGTAGTGTGGCACCTGCCAGGCATGACCTGAGCATAGCCCCCGTGCCTAGCCCCCCTCACGGAACCCATCCAAGGAGAATCTATGAGCGTTGTGAGCTGAAAAGCTCCCTGAGGTTGGTGCCACCACTGGGGGCCGCCCTCAGTTGTTATAACTAGCGCGGAGCGTAGAGCTACCACACTTAGGCGGAGTGTGGGCATAACTGCGCCTCGGTCGTAGCGGCTAGCGCGGAGCTTGGTGCTTCCACTGGTTCATGGGCAAAACTGCTCCTTGGTTGGTTCTGCTAGCGCGGAGCATGGTACTTCCACTGGACCGTGGGAGGGAGCCTCCCACTGGGAGAGACTCCGGGGCGTGTACAGCCCCATCCTGACACGTGGCTTGCACTGCAGGACAGCCAAGGTGTATATAGTCCCTCCTCAGGACGTGCTGAACGACTTTGAGGAAGTTCTCGTGAGCTTACGCATCACCCATGAGACCCTACCCTGAGCTGGGTTGTGCCTGAGTCTTCTTCTACAAAATGTGAAAAGAGATGCGTTGTGTCCACCTGCGCCGAGTGCATCTCTAGAGGGCATCGCATGAGAAGGCGGAAGCACCAACAACCCCAGGAGGTGACATTAGCGGGACTGGCCTGTAAGACAGAGCTCAGCCGCTGGATTTATCGACGCTGCAGGGACGGACCCGAGCACAGACGCCGTGCCCAGTGTTCTCATGCAACAGTCCAAAAGAAAGACATCCGGCGCGCGATTCCCGCATGAGCGAGGCACCTGCCACGGGCCCCCACTTACCCATCCACGATTATCCCATGCGAGAGCAAGTCACCAAGGACCACGGGAGGTGACGTCACGGGAATGGCTCGCGAGACAGAGCTCAGCCCTTAGATTTAGCGATGCTGTAGGGACGGACCCGAGCACAGACGCCGTGCCAGTCCTTAATCATGGGGCGGTCGCAGGCGGGCTCGCAAAGGCTCATGACCTTAGTGGTGGTGAGGACGACAAGCATATAGATAATGCAAGTAGGGAGAAACAACGAGCCTTGATTTATGTGCAAAAGAGATAGCTGTGGGGGTGAGCCCCCAGTAGCTCGAGGATGATGCATCTCGGGGGGCGCCCTCGATTGAATACCTGAGACATCACCTGATACTTGTCGTCGGAAAAGAGTTGGGGTATACAAAGACGCGAGTCATGCGGGTCGCTCCTGAGGATCGCCGGGCTCCTAAGGCCCAGGGGCTCTAGAGGCCCTCAGTGGTCGCGGGGATCCGGCTCCTGCTCCGTCAGGACCGCCTACCACTGATCCTCCTGAGCCCCCAAAGCCTACCGCGTGAGGTACTGGAACGTGGCAGCTGCGTTGCGGAAGCCGAAGAGCGTGCAAATGTAACTGTAGGGGAGAGTCTTCCTCCAGCCGACACTCGTCGGCCAGAAGGGCTCCAGAGAAGTAGCTCGGTGGAGGCCCGCGATGCCAACGCAGACGCGGAATAGGTTACTTGTGTTGCTGGTAGGTGAGCTTGGTGCCGTGTGGTTGCGCCCACCGTGTATGAGCCTTGCGTACTGAAGTTCCTCGATAGCCTGGTCGATGAAGTCCTGAGCCCCCAGCACTGTATGGCTCACGCTTGGCTCACAAAAACGTGCGCCGAGACACGCCTGTATGTGGTACCCGAACACCTCCCTCGTGACGCTGGTCAGGCCAGAGGCACTCTAGAGGAGAGCCCTCGAGCCCGTCCTGAGAGGGGCGCCGGGTGCGCCTCCCTATGCGAGGGTGGAGGGCGCCTCGTCAGCAGGCGCGGTACCCGAGGCAGTGCCGTCAGGAGCCCCTGAGTCCTGAGGTCCGTTTGTGGGTAGGTGCTTCTTCTTCTTGGGGGCAGTCTGCAGGGCGAGGACGGCTCTATCTTCGTCGGAGCTCTCGACCGCTGCAGTCTGGTAGGCGCGCTCAAGGGAACGCACTGCTTGCTTCTCGTTGCAGGCGATCGTGATGACCCCGCCACTCCCGGGCATCTTGAGGACGTTGTAGCCATGATGGGTCGCCACCATGAACTTGGTGAGGGCCGGATACCCTAGGATGGCTTTGTACGGGAGGTGAATGTTGGTAACGTCGAATTCGATGAGCCCGGTGTGATAGTTGCCGCGCTCACCGAAGGTGACCGGGAGGCGGACCTGCCCCATCGGGAGTGTGGAGCCATCTTTGACTCCGTAGAATGGCTTGGTCAGGTGCAGCTGATCGTAGGGGACTTGGAGCGTCTCGAAGGTCAGGACAGAGAGGACGTTGAGCCCTGCTCCATGGTTGATGAGGGTCTTGGTCATGAGGACGTTGCTGATGGTCGGAGTGCAGAGCATTGGGAGAGTGCCTGGGGTTGTGGTGCACTTGAGCTGGTCCTTCGGGTCGAAGGCGATGACCTGCTTGGTCAACCTGAGGTTGCGAGCGACGTGAGGCCTGGGGAGCGCCGCGTTCAACTCACGAGCGAACTGCTTGAAGATGCGGTGGGAAGGCGGAGCGTGGGCTCCTCCCAGGATGCATGCAACCGCGCGTGGCTTCTGAAAGCCCCCTACTTCGTCTTCCTGGCGGTCATCGTTGTTTCTTCTTGGCGGTGGTGGCAGCGAAGGCAGGCCCGCATTTCCCTGAGGGCGACCCTCACGAGGCTGGTCGCGCTAGGGGCATCACGAGGCTGCTCCTGCCAGCGGTCTTCACGAGGTTGGTCACGCCATCCTTGGCGTGAGTTCCTGCCGTCCCAGCGTCCTCCACCACGGCCCCCTCTGTGGTCGTAGCCGCGGTTGTCGCGGTCAGGACGCTGCCCGACAAGCCCGTCACGCATCGCCCTGACTTCTTTGCAGTCGTTGGTGTTGTGGCTGTGAACATCGTGGAAGACGCAGTATAGACGGTTGTCTCTGGTGGGTCGTTGTAGCTGGAGCCACGCTTCACTTCTAGCTCCGCGGCCAGCACGACGGGTCACTTGCGCTTTGCTTCCTTGGCCTTGTCCTTCTTCTCGTCAGCCTCTGTTTCAGGCAGCTCCAGGAGAGAGAGGCGGCCTTCCTCCGCCCTGGCGCACTTTGTCGCGAGGTTGAACATCTCGAGGGCCGTGCATAGGTCCTCGTGGATGGCGAGCTCCTCCTTCACCCTGACGTCGCGGACCCCATCGGAGAACGCCGAGATGATGGCCTCGTCTGAGACCCTGGGGATCTTGAGGCGCACGGTGTTGAAACACTGGATGTACTTCTGCAGGGACTCCCAAGGTTACTGCTTCACGGGCGCAGATCCACGGCCGCCGGGGCTCGGTCGTGGGTACCTTGGAAGTTGGCGACGAAACGCTCACGAAGCTCCCCCAGGAGGAGATGGATCCCTCGGGGAGGTTTAGGAGCCAGGAGCGAGCGCTGTCCTTGAAGGCCATAGGGAACCAGTTCGCCATGACCTGCTCGGTGCTGTTGGACGCCTCGATGCTCGGCTAGTAGAGCTGGACGAACTCTGCAGGGTCGGCGGTGCCATCGTAGCGCGGAGGCAGATCCGGCTTGAACTTGTCGTGCCAGACGAGACGCCGCAGCTCTGGAGCTAGGGCGCGACATCCAGCCACGCTCATGATTGCAGGCGCCCCCTGTGCCTGCGGTGCTGGTTCCTGGGGTACAGACGCCACCACCTCCTGTGGTGCGTGGTTCTGGTGCTGCAGAAGGGATAGCCTGCGAGCTTCCTCCTGGGGATGCGGGATCACCTGGCAACTCTCCTCGTCGCGCGCAGGGGCCCTGCGGGGCTGCTCGCGCCATGGAGCCTCGCGTCTGAGCCCCTGGCCAGCGCCGTGAAGTGGAGGTGGAGCCGGGACGCCATGGTCCACATTCCCCGCCATGAGCGACGGAGGACGGGAGGAGTGGGTTGGTGCAGGTACCTCCCCGGCGGCGTTGACGAGCTCGGTGATGCAATGGAGCTACTCATCGTAGAGGTCGTCTGCTGGATGGTAGCGTAGGAGCTCCCGCGCCATCAGTAGCCCAAGATCTAGGTAGACCGGCCCACGGCAGATCTGCGAGGACGACTCCACGGCCGGCGAGGGTCATGGTGTCGCCGTGTGGCCACCGTACCGCACGGAGAGCGGCAACAATGAGTCCTGCTGCTCGTGGACGGCCGAGTCGATGGCAGCCTTGGCAACCGGCGAGTTGTGGCGGAGTGGCGCACCATTGCCCGCGGGCGCTGTCTGAGCGACGTTGGCGGCGCGGCGGGCGGCACGCGCTCGGCGTGTGTCCACCATGGCAGTGAAGCGACGTCGATGAACGAGAGCGGGACGAGGTCGTCGGATAGGCAAGATTTAGACACGCCCCCTACCTGGCGCGCCAAATGTCGGATTACGGGCTCTCCAAAACCAAAGAAGTTCGAACACGGGGGCGTGAATGAAGATCTCTCCCTCTCACGTCTACCTAGCGCCACGCCCTCGCCCGATGGTCAGATTCGAGGAAGCAACAAGTAAAAGCACACACGAGTTTACCCAGGTTCAGGCCACCTTGCGGTGTAAAACCCTGCGTCCTCCTTTAGTGGATTAGCCTCAGGAGGGCTTGAGCATGAACAAGTACAGTGGTTCTTGAGCTCAGAAGGAGAGCTCAAGAGGGTCACGAGGCAAGTGTTCTTGCTCCTTGAAGTGAAGGTGGGGTGTTGGAGATGAGGTCTCTCCTATGCCGATCAGATCTCCTCTTCTCCATAGTGGAAACCCTAGCTACTTATATAGGCGGCCAGGGTCCTCTTCCCCCGAAATGTTTAGGCGGGAACGGATCCCACAATGGCCATTTTGAGCGGGAACACAAGGACGTTCCTATCCTGACAAAAGAGGTCTTCGCCTGCAAAGAGATCAGACTGTGACGCGCTGGTGGGCTCGGTGGTGACATCCTCCCTGTCGTCCTTGCGGTCTTCAGTCTTGTTGCATCAAAGGAGAAACCTTTGTCTCGCCCCCCGGGAACCTGCCACTGTGTTGTCTCCTTTGCACCAAAACGGCAACTACGCCGTTGGCACGCGCTGGCACCCGCTAGCGCGGTGCGTCACTGCTCGCGTCACTGCGTCCTCCTGAGGCAGGCTTGGCCTTGAGTTCTTTGCCCCTCTGGAGCAGCCTAGCCGAGGCCGCTCCTTAGAGGGTCTTGGTGTCGTTCTCCTCACGAGGCTTATCCCCGTCACGAGGGTCTTGAGCAGCTGGTCGATCAGCTGGGCCGTACCAGGCCGTAGTAGGAGCGCGTCGCGGGCCGCAGGCAGGCAAGTCTGGGTACCCTGGTTCCCAGGACGCCGACACCTTCTGCTCTCAATTGCTATGTATGAAGCAAACTCTCAAGGATTATGTCATCAACTTGTAGAAAGTCCCTCTCTTCTGTGACGATGAGAGTGCTGTAAAGATTGCCGACAACCCCGTGCAACATTTCAAGCCGAAGCATTTTTAGATTTGTCACCATTTTCTTCATGATCATGTGCTGAAGGGAGACATTGTCATCGACCATATGAAGACTAAAGACTAGCTTGTCGATATCTTCACTAAACCTTGGATGAAAAGAGGTTCTGCAAGTTGTGGTGTGAGCTAAACATCATAGATTCTTCAAATTTCCTTTGAAGTGGACGCAAATCCTAACGTTTATGCATATTTGATGACTTTGATGCACAACACGCGAAGTAAAGTTTTTCTTCAATCAATGAAGACTAACCCTCTATGTGTGAAGAAATTAATGAAGACGTTGAATCTCGTAACCCTAAGATAATCGTACACGGTATCTGAAGTCATCAGAATTCTCATATGGTGGGTAACTTCACCACCTCTCTATGACATTCAACAAATTTGAGTTTCTCGTCATTTGATATTTCTTGAAACTTTTTAAACCGTCATTTGAGGTTATCCTTCATTGCTAGTTATTTATGCTTTATTTGAGCTTTTAATGTCCTCAACAGCATCCACATATTGATAATTCTTCAAGTTGATGTCTTCGTCTATGTGGATGTGATTGGACCCTCTCCCCTCTATGCTAAGCTCATCCCACTATGTTCACAACTTCTTCACATGTTTTCTACTTGACACTGTTCAAATTCTTCATTGTATCCTTGACAGATGCAGAAATTGCGAACTCATTTTAGAATTGTTTTATGTGTCTTTGTAAATTCATCCCATGCTTCACACACGTTGACAAGTGTGAAAATGCATGTGTGACACACGTCACTCAGATGCGAATCGCCAGGGACTTATTTGTCCAAAACTTTTGGATCACTCGGTTTTCACCGCGGCTATAAATAGCCTTGACCTCATCAAAGCTCTTTCACTTCGCCTCCGAACCCCTGTCACTCTCAGTCCTCAAAACCTAGCGCCGCCGCTGGATTCCATCACCGCCTGAGAAGACAAGGTTTACTGCCTCAACTTCTTCATCATTGTACTCACGTCGGACGCGGATTTCTTCACCTCCGCCGCCGCCATAGACGTCTTTCGTTGCCAAGTTAGGGCACGAAAGATCTGAACTGGCTATTTCATTCGCTTCATTGTCAGATTCATCGAGTTCATCTCTAGGGTAACTTAAATTCTTATTTATTGCCCCTCTTTGATCTTAACTCTACCCAAAAATCTTCAAGTGTTGTTTTTACCACCCTTACAAATTTCTCAGCACTTTCTTTTGGCCAATCACGAGTATTTCTTCAATGCTTTGCTTCAAAACTAGATTCCTCAATTGTGCCAATTGCTTCAATCTGTACAACTCCAAAACCTATGTCAAGAACACTTGGTGAAATTCCTCAAGACGATAAGGGTCAAATTCCCTCAACTGGTTAATTTTTTAAAATCTTTGAGAATGCATATGACTCCTCCCATTTCTTCGCAACTATACTCTATTGACAGGTAAAATGTTTGCCGACTAATCATTAGGTTCTCATCAAATAAATTCATTTGCAGCATAGCTTGAGGAAAATCTTCAAACACTTTAGAGTCCTCAAAAGTACAAAATCCTTGGTCGAAGAAAATGGCAAATGGAAAGAAGCCACATAAAGGTGGAAAGAGGAAAGAGGAACATACAGTTTTTGAAATTCCTGATGAATTGTACTCAGGGTACTGCACGCCTGACGAAAATGTTCATGGCAAGGAGACTGACAAACAGTGCAAGACTCGTATGCAGAGGATAAAATGCAGATGGGCATATGAATGGAGGGCTTATAGATATGTCACTCCCAAATATATGAAGGAATTCGCTGTGAAGCCTCTATGCAGACGAGCACCTCTAGCTCCTAGTCAAGAGGCCTATCCCTCAAGCATTAGAAGGGGTGAAGAATATCATGAAGAATGGGCCAAGCAACAAGCCAAATTGGCCAAATAGGCAAAGTAGGTTGCTGATGAATTCAGTAGGGCCTCAAAGGCTTCAACTCTAGCTGGTGCTAGTGGTAGTACGAGCTCAAGAGCTCCCAAAAAGTCTATGTAGAAGAAGCCAGCCACGAAGCCGAAGCTGTCTGTACCAACGTCATCATAGGCCCAGCATGTTGCATCAAGACCCTCAGCTCCCAAGACTTCAGACTCTTCAGCACCCCTTCCTGCTTCAAGTTCTTTAGTGGTTGTAGCTAAAGCTTCAACACTGGTTGTGCTCTTATCTTGCGAGTGCATCAGCCAGTGGGCTACCAATTTGCTCAACGCCCAAGCGAAAGCAAATAGCCACTACAGGCCGTGGTTCTAGGCCAAGTCCCAAGAACAAGGCCGATGTGCCTCAAGTTGATGAACATGGGCTGGCAGATGAGGATGAACTTGTTGAGGTCGGAAGAAAGAAAGAGCAAGCTGCCATTGCAAACAATTCTTCATTTCCCTTCTTGTTGGATTCGAAGAAGCTCCTTGACTTCATTGATATCTAGTGTACTAAGACACACACGCTGATGACCCACAAGTGTCGGGGATCTATCGTAGTCCTTTTAATAAGTAAGAGCGTCGAACCCAATGAGGAGCAGAAGGAAATGACAAGCGGTTTTCAGCAAGGTATTCTCTGCAAGCACTGAAATTGTCGGTAACAGATACTTGTGTGATAGTATAATTCGTAACGGGTAATAGGTAACAAAAGTAAACAAGGTGCAGCAAGATGGTCCAATCCTTTTTGTAGCAAAGGACATGCCTGGACATACTCTTATATAAAGTAAAGCGCTCCCTAGGACACATGGGAATTAGTGTCAAGTTAGTTTTCATCATGCTCATATGATTCACGTTCGTTACTTTAATAATTTGATATGTTGGTGGACTGGTTCTTGGGTGCTGTCCTTCCTGGGACAAGCCTCCCATTTATGATTAACCACTCTCGCAAGCATCGGCAACTACGAAAGAAGTATTAAGACAAATCTAACCATAGCATGAGACATGTGGATCCAAATCAGCCCCTTACGAAGCAACGCATAAACTAGTGTTTAAGCTTCTGTCACTCTAGCAACCCATCATCTAGTTATTACTTCCCAATGCCTTCCCTTAGGCCCAAATAATTGTTTAGTGTCATGTAGTCGACGTTCACATAACACCACTAGAGGAAAGACAACATATATCTCATCAAAATATCGAATGAATACCAAATTCACATGATTACTTATAACAAGACTTCTCTCATGTCCTCAGGAACAAACGTAACTACTCACAAAGCATATTCATGTTCATGATTGAGGGGTATTGAATAGCATTAAGGATCTGAGCATACGATCTTCCACCAAATAAACCAACTAGCATTAACTACAAGGAGTAATCAACACTACTAGCAACCCACGGGTACCAATCTAAGGTTTTGAGACAAATATCGGATATAAGAGATGAACTAGGGTTTGAGAGGAGATGGTTCTGGTGAATATGTTGATGGAGATTGACCCCCTCTCGATAAGAGGATCGTTGGTCATGACAATGGCTTCGATTTTCCCCCTCCCAGAAGGATGTATCCCAACAGAACAGCCCTCCCAGAGCTCTAGATTGGTTTTACCCAGGTTCACCTTGAGGCGGCGGCGCTTCGTCTCGAAAACCTCCTTATGATTTTTTTCCAGGTCAAAACACACCATATAGCAGAAGATGGACGCCGATGGCCCATAAGGTAGGGGGAGCGGCCAGGGGGTAGGGCGCGCCCCCCACCCTTGTGGATTGCTGGTGGCCCCCCTCTAGTGCTTTCTTCACCCAATATTTTTATATATTCCAAAAATATTCTCCTTGAAGTTTCAGCACTTTTGGAGTTGTGCAGAATAGGTATCTCAAATTTGCTCCTTTTCCAGTCCACAATTCCAGCTGCCGGCATTCTCCCTCTTCATATAAACCTTGTAAAATAATAGAGAAAAGGCATAATTATGGTGATATAATTTGTAATAACATCCCATAATGCAATAAATATCAATATAAAAGCATGATGCAAAATGGACGTGTCAACTCCCCCAAGCTTAGACCTCGCTTGTCCTCAAGCGAAAAGCCGATATTGAAAAATATGTCCACATATTTAGAGATACAGGTGTCGATAAATAAATGCGGAAATGGGGGCATCATGATCATATTTAGGATAGCAACATAACTAGGGTTCTTATGTTAAATTAACAATTCATTCACAAGGTAAAGTATGAATCAGAAGCTTCATTGATAACCAACAAACTATGATCTACGTCATTGAAGCAATTGCAATTTACCATAACATCGGATAGAGTCAAATATAAGAGCTTTTCAGCAAGTGCACATACATAACTATCATTTAGTCTTTCACAATTGGAAACACTCAAGTAATACTTATGAGTTCAAGGTTTCAACCGGACACAGAGAAAGATAAGTGCTTATAGTTTCGCCTCCCAACGATTTACCTCAAGGGTAATGTCAACAATAATGGTTCATGGCTCTCTACATCCGCGTGGATATATATATATATATATATATATATATATATATATATATATATATATATATATATAGAGAGAGAGAGAGAGAGAGAGAGAGAGATCTAGCTCCAACATATTATTCTTGCCAAAGGATAAAATTTAAAAGGAAAGGTGATGATCACCATGACTCTTGTATGAGAATAGGAGATAAAAGTAACAGATAGGCCCTTCGCAGAGGGCAGCAGAGGTTGTCATGCGCTTTTATGGTTGGATGCACAAAATCTTAATGCAAAATAATGTCACTTCATATTGCCACTTGTGGTAAGGACCTTCATTATGCACTATGCCACTTTTATTTCTTCCATATCACAAGTTCGTATAAAGGTTTTTTTTCTTCACACTAATAGATCATACATATTTAAAGAGCAATTTTTATTGCTTGCTCCGATGACAACTTACTTAAAAGAACCTTACTCAATCCATAGGTAGGTATGGAGGACTCCCGTGGCAAAACTGGTTTAAGGGATGTTTGGCAGCGCAAGTAGTATCTATACTTGGTGCGAAGGATTTGGCTAGCATGAGAGGGAAAGGCAAGCTCAACATGTTGGAGGATCTATGAAAAT
Organism: Secale cereale; assembly: GCA_902687465.1. Lineage (NCBI taxonomy): Eukaryota > Viridiplantae > Streptophyta > Magnoliopsida > Poales > Poaceae > Secale > Secale cereale. The sequence goes on from LR738715.1 coordinate 405,539,805, forward strand.
ATAACGTCTGTTAGGATGTAAGAAGACATAACCCATTATGGTGTCTTCCTTGTCCAACTTCAACTTTTTAGCATGTCATATTTTAGTGAGTGCTCACAGTTGCAAAAGATGTCCAAGATAGTATATTTATGTGTGAAACTCCTCTTTCTTTATTACTTCCTATTAATTGCAACAATGACGAAAACTATGTTTGTCAACACTCAACAACTTTTATTCCCCATAATCTTTATATGTGAAGTCATTACTTTACATAAGATCAACATATGATATTTATTTATTTATTTATTTATTTTTATTCTCTTCTTTTCTTTATTTATTATTCCCTCAAGATCATAGCAAGTATCAAAGCCCTCAACTCAAAACTACTCTTTATCATATATATAACTCGAGGACTCGATTACATAGATAGAGATCAAAGCCAAACTTAAAGCTAGATCATACTAAAAAAACTTTATTCTATTAGATCAAGATATAACCAAAATGATCGAACTAAGAAAAACGATAAAGATAAAGGTGTGATGGTGATACGATACCGGGGCACCTCCCCCAAGCTTGGAAGTTGCCAATGGGACTGCCCATACCCATGTATTTATGAATCCTTCTTCGGAGGTGGTGATGATGGAGTTCTTGATGTAGAAGGTTTGTCCTTTTACCTCAGCTTGTGCTTGAGGGTGGAATTTTCCTCCTTCAGCTCACCAATCTCCTACTCTAGTGTTAATACCCTTTTGCATAATTCTTGCTTGTTTTCTTGCAAAAGACTAAAAGGGATAAACTCGATATTTGGTTTCTTTGCTATGTTTGTGAGACTTGACTTTTTGAACTCCATGTGCATGTCCCTTCGGATCATAATCTTCTTCTTCCTCTGTGGTCCAAGAATAGGGCTCCAAATCACCATAACCCATGGAGTCTGCGATATAATTAGCTACATATCTCTCTCCGTCAAAATCTTGGGATGACATAGTGCCCTAAATCTGTTGCAGAAACAACTTAAAAAGGAAAACAGGAGATTCTGTCAGGGAACTGTGGTCAAAACCTTCGGGATATTATATAATGAATTTTTACCGACCGAAAGAAGTGTCGTGCAAGAAAAGGGAGCCCGAAGAGCACGGGGTGGCCACAAGGTAGGGGGGCGCACCCTCCACCCTATTGGTGGCCCCATGTCTCTTCTGGAGTAGTTTTAATTTTCCTAATTTTTTAAATATTCCAAAACGTAGAAAATTTATCATTGGAAACATTTTGGAGTCGGTTTACTTACCGTACCACGTACCTATTCCTTTTCGGAGTCTGAAACGCTCTGGAAAGTGTCCCATATGTACTCCTCCAGTGTCACAGTGTCAATTATATTGGTCTGAACATTTAAGGGAGTACCTCAGATATAATGTTTGATTCTTTGACCGTTTACCACCTTCGGATTTGTGCCTTTGGCATTCTTGATTTTTATGTCACCGGAGCGATAAACCTCCTCGATAATGTAAGGGCCTTCCCATTTAGAGAGAAGCTTTCCTGCAAAAACTCTTAAATGAGAGTTGTATAGTAAAACATGATCACCTACATTAAACTCATGCTTTTCTATTCTCTTATCATGCCATCTTTTAACTTTTTCTTTAAACAACTTGGGATTCTCATAGGCTTGGGTTCTCCATTCATGAAGTGAGCTAATGTCAAATAACCTCTTCTCACTAGCAAGTTTGAAATCATAACTGAGCTCTCTAATAGCCCAATATGCCTTATGTTCCAATTCAAGAGGTAAGTGACATGCTTTTCCATAAAACATTTTATACAGAGACATACCTATAGGGTTTTTATAAGTTCTATAAGCCCATAATGCTTCATCAAGTTTCTTAGACCAATTCTTTCTCGATGTATTAAAAGTCATTTGCAAAATCAATTTAATATCTCTATTACTCAATTCTACTTGACCACTAGACTGAGAGTGATATTGAGATGCAATTCTATGGTTAACATCATATTTAGCAAGCATCTTACGGAAAGCACCATGAATAAAATGTGAACCACCATCAGTCTTTAAATATCTAGGGACTCCAAATCTCAGAAAAATAACTTCTTTAAGCATCTTAATAGAAGTGCTATGATCAGCACTACTAGTTGGAATAGCTTCTACCCACTTAGTGACGTAATCAAAAGCAACTAAAATATATGTATACCCATGAGAGCAAGGAAAAGGTCCCATATAATCAAAGCCCCAAACATCAAATGGCTCAATAACAAATGAATAGTTCATGGGAATTTCCTCGCGTCTACTAATATTACCAATTCTCTGGCATTTATCACAAGACAAGACAAAATTACGGGCATCTTTGAAGACAGTAGGCCAATAAAAACTGGATTGCAATACCTTATGTGCAGTTCTATCTCCAGCATGGTGTCCTCCATAGGCCTCGGAGTGACACTTGTGTAGGATCTGTTCCTGTTCATGATCAGGTACATAAGGTCTAATAACACCATCTACTCCTTCTTTATAAAGGTGTGGGTCATCCCAAAAGTAATGTCTTAAATCATAGAAGAACTTTTTTCTTTTGTTGGTATGTGAAGCTTTGATATCTTTAGGACACGGCATCTTTTCAATAGCATCTACTTTAGCCTTATAAAATTCAATACCTCTTTCAGAAATCATATGCCCCAAGACAACACCTTCATTTGCCATAAAGTGGCACTTCTCCCAGTTCAAGACAAGATTAGTTTCTTCGCATCTGTGCAAAACTCGATCAAGGTTGCTTAAGAAATCATCAAAAGAAGTTCCGTAAACGGAGAAATTATCCATGAAAACCTCAACAATCTTTTCACAAAAGTTAGATAATGTAGCAGTCATACATCTTTGAAAGGTAGCAGGTGCATTGCATAAACAAAAAGGCATACGTCTATAAGAAAAGGTACCAAAAGGGCAAGTCAGAGTGGTCTTCTCTTGATCTTATTTTGACACAGGTATTTGAGAGAAACCAGAATGACCATCTAGAAAGCAAAAATGTGTATGTTTGGATAGTCTTTCTAGCATTTGATCAATAGAAGGTAGAGGGTAGTGATCTTTCTTAGTATATTTATTCAATTTATGAAAATCAATTATCATTCTATAACATGTAACAATTCTTTGTGGGATCAATTCATTCTTATCATTAGGAACAACAATAATGCCTCCCTTCTTAGGGACACAATGAATAGGACTTACCCAGTGACTATTAGCAATAGGATAAATAATGCCTGCCTCCAGAAGCTTTAGTATTTTGTTTCTTATCACCTGCTTCATCCTAGGATTTAATCAGCATTGGTGACGAACAATTGGTTTAGTATCTCGTTCCAAATTAATTTTGTGTTGGAATAAAGTGGGACTAATGCCCTTAAGATCATCAAGAGTATATCCAATAGCAGCACGGTGCTTCTTCAGAGTTTTCAATAGTTTATTTTCTTCATGCTTTGAAAGGTTAGCACTAATAATAACAGGATATATCTTATTTTTATCAAGATAAGAATATTTCAAATATCGGGTAATGGTTTAAGCTCAAACACGGGATCACCCTTAGGTGGAGGAGGATCCCCAAGGATTTCAACTGGCAAATTTTTTTTCGGAATAGGCCCTTATTTAAAGAATATTTCATCCATTTCCCTTCTTTCATTCATAAACATATCATTCTCATGTGCTAGCAAGTATTGTTCTAAAGGATCAGTAGGAGACACGGCAATAGAAGCAAGACCAATAATTTCATCCTTACTAGGCAATTCATTATGATGGGGTTGTCTACAAAATTTAGAGAAATTAAAATCATGAGACATATCCCCTAGACCGACAGTAATAATATTTTTCTCGTAATTTATCCTAGCATTAACGGTATTCAAGAAAGGTCTACCAAATATAATGGGACAAAAGTCATCTTGTGGAGAACCAAGAACAAGAAAATCAGTAGGATATTTTATTTTCCCACACAAGATTCCAAAAACTCTAACATGCCCAATTGGTGATATAGTATCTCTATTAGCAAGCTTGATAGTAACATCAATTTCTTCTAACTCAGCAGGTGCAATTTCATTCATAATTTCTTCATATAAAGTAAAAGGAATTGCACTCACACTAACACCCACATCAGATTGGACATGATAACAATGATTTCCTATTTTGACAGAAACAACAGGCATGCCAACAACTAGTCTATGTTTATCTTCACTATCGGGTTTGGCAATTCTAGCAGCTTCATCATAGAAAAAATTACATGCCCATCCATATGATCAGCCAAGAAATCTTTAACCATATCAATACTAGGTTCCACTTCAATATGTTCACGTGGTCTAGGTGCTCTAATATTACTTTTGTTAACCGCAGTTGAAGCTTTAGCATGATCCTTTATTCTAACAGGGAAAGGTGGTTTCTCAATATAAGCACTAGGAATAATAGGATCAACATTATAGGTAATAGTTTCTTCTTCAACTTTAATCGGCTCAACTACTTTAACTTCAATGGGAGGATGATATTTAGACCAAGATTGAAGCACCAGCCCAAGTCAGAGTACAATAGACCAAGAGGTTCAAGGGACCATCAAGCAGATCGGAGGGACCAAGACCAAGCCAGGGCAGCAAGATATCACCAAGAGAAAGGCCGCCCTTGCCGGGCAGGCGAGCCCGGCAAGCGGCGAGGTGATAGGTCTCCAACGTATCTATAATTTTTGATTGTTCCATGCTATTATATTATCTATTTTGGATGTTTAATGGGCTTTATTACATACTTTTATATTATTTTTGGGACTAACCTACTAACCCAAGGCCCAGTGCAAATTGTTGTTTTTTGCCTATTTCAGTGTTTCGCAGAAAAGGAATATCAAACAGAGTCCAAATGGAACGAAACCATCGCGAGGATCATTTTTGGAACAAATGCAACCCAGAATACTTGGAGTACACGCCAGGGATGACACGAGGTGGCCACAAGGCGGGAGGGCGTGCCAAGGGGGTAGGCACGTCCCCCACCCTCATGGGCCCCTCGTACCTCCACCGACATACTTCTTCATCCTATATATACTCATATACCCTGAAAACATCCAAGAGCACCATGAAACCCTAATTCCACCGACGCAACCTTCTGTACCCGTGAGATCCCATCTGAGAGCCTGTTCCGGAGCTCCACCTGAGGGGGGCATCGATCACGAAGGGCTTCTACATCAACACCATAGCCTCTCCTATGAGTTGTGAGTAGTTTACCACAAACCTTCGGTCCATAGTTATTAGCTAGATGGCTTCTTCTTTCTCTTTGGATCTCAATACAAAGTTCTCCTCGATCTTCTTGGAGATCTATTCGATGTAATTCTTTTTGCGGTGTGTTTGTCTAGATCCGATGAATTGTGGGTTGATGATCAAGATTACCTATGAACAATATTCGGTTATTCTCTGAATTCTTATATGCATGATTTAAATATCTTTGGAAGTCCCTTCGAATTATCAATTTGGTTTGGCCTACTAGATTGATCTTTCTTGCAATGGGAGAAGTGCTTAGCTTTGGTTTCAATCTTGCGGTATCCTTTCCCAGAGACAGCAGGGGCATCAAGGCACGTATTGTATTGTTGCCATCGAGGATGAAAAGATGGGGTTTGTATCATTTTGCATGAGTTTATCCCTCTACATCATGTCATCTTGCTTAAGGCATTACTATGTTATTATGAACTTAATACTCTAGATGCATGCTGGATAGCGGTCGATGTGTGGAGTAATAGTAGTAGATGTAGAATCATTCCGGTCTACTTGTCACGGACGTGATGCCTATATACATGATCATGCCTAGATATTCTCATCACTATGCACTTTTCTATCAATTGCTCGACGGTAATTTGTTCACCCACCATAGAATCTGCTATCTTGAGAGAAGCCACTAGTGAAACCTATGGCCCCCGGGTCTATCCTCCATCATATTAATCTTCCATCAACTAGTTATGTTTACTGTTTTATTTTGCAATCTTTACTTTTCAATCTATACAACAAAAATACCAAAAATAATTATCTTATTATCTCTATCAGATCTCACTTCTGCAAGTGGCCGTGAAGGGATTGGCAACCCCTTTATCGCGTTGGTTGCAAGGTTCTTATGTGTTTGTGCAGGTACGAGGGACTTGCGTGTAGCCTCCTACTGGATTGATACCTTGGTTCTCAAAAACTGAGGGAAATACTTACGCTACTTTGCTTCATCACCCTTTCCTCTTCAAGGGAAAACCAACGCATGCTCAAGAGGTAGCAAGAAGGATTTTTGGCGCCGTTGCCGGGGAGATCTACGCATAAGTTATATACCAAGTACCCATCACAAACTATTATCCCTCGCATTACATTATCTGCCATTTGCCTCCCGTTTTCCTCTCCCCCACTTCACCTTTGCCGTTTTATTCGCTTTTTTCCGTTCGTTTCCTTCTTGTTTGCTTGTGTGTTGGATTGCTTGTTTGTCACAATGGCTCAAGACAATACTAAATTGTGTCACTTTTCCAATACCAAGGATAATGATTTTATTAGCACTCTGATTGCTCCTATTACCAATGCTTAATCTTGTGGAATGAATGCTTCTCTGTTAAACCTTGTTATGAAAGATCAATTTTCTAGGCTTCCTAGTGAAGGTACCGCTACCCATCTAAACAACTTTATTGATTTGTGCGATATGCAAATGACGAGAGATGTGGATAATGATATTTTTAAATTGAAGCTATTTCCGTTTTCGCTTAGAGATCGTGCTAAAACTTGGTTCTCTTCTTTGCATAAAAATAGTATTGATTCACGGAATAAGTGCAAGGATGCCTTTATCTCTAAGTATTTTCCACCCGCTGAGATTATCTCTCTTCGAAACGATATTATGTACTTTAAGAAACTTGATCATGAGCATGTTGCACAAGCTTGGGAGAGAATGAAATTAATGGTATGTAATTGCCCTACACATGGTTTGAAATTATGGATGATTATACAAAAAAATTATGATGGATTGAATTTTGCTTCTAGAAATATTTTAGTGGAAAGTCCACGTGATTGAAGAGATTAATGTTTTGAGTGGAAAGATGGATGAACTTATGAAACTATTTGCTACTAAGAGTGTTTCTTTTGATCCTAATGATATGACTTTGTCCACGTTGATTGAGAATAATAATGAATCTATGGATGTGAATTTTGTTGGTAGGAATAATTTTTGTAACAACGCTTATAGAGGAAACTTTAATTCTAGGACATACCCTAGTAATTCCTCTAATAATTATGGTAATTCGTACAACAACTCTTATGGAAATTTTAATAAGATGCTCTCTGATTTTGAGACTAGTGTTAAAGAATTTATGAATTCGCAAAAGAATTTCAGTGCTTTGCTCGAAGAAAAATTGCTTAAGATTGGTGAGTTGGCTAGGAACGTGGATAGAATTTATCTTGATGTTGATTATTTGAAACTTAGATCTATTCCACTAAGCATGATATCAATGAGTCTCTCAAAGCCATGAAAATTTCCGTTGATGGGTGCAAAGAAAGAACCGCTAGGATGCGTGCTAAATAGATTGCTTTACGAAAGCGTGTTCTTCTAATTTTCATTATAATAAGGATGAAGATCTAAAAGTAATTGATGTGTCTCCTATTAAATCCTTGTTTTAAAATATAAATCTTGATAAAGATGGAACTGGAGATGAGTCAACTTTAGTTAAGAGGCGTCCCAATGATTCGGAGTATTTAGATCTTGATGCTAAAACTGTTAAAAGTGGGATTGAAGAGGTGAAAACTTTACATAGCAATGAACCCACTATTTTGGATTTCAAGGGATTTAATTATGATAATTGCTCTTTGATAGATTGTATTTCCTTGTTGCAATCCGTGCTAAATTCTCCTCATGCTTATAGTCAAAATAAAGCTTTTACCAAACACATCGTTGATGCTTTAATGGAATCTTATGAAGAAAAACTTGAATTAGAAGTTTCCATCCCTAGAAAACTTTATGATGAGTGGGAACCTACTATTAAAATGAAAATTAAAGATCAGGAATGTTATGCTTTGTGTGATTTGGGTGCCAGTGTTTCCATAATTCCAAAAACTTTGTGTGATGTGTTAGGTTTCCCTGAACTTGATGATTGTTCTTTAAATTTGCATCTTGCGGATTCTACCATTAAGAAACCAATGTGAAGGATTAATGATGTCCTTATTGTTGCAAATTGGAATTATGTGCTCGTAGATTTCATTGTTCTTGATATAGATTGCAATCCTACATGTCCTATTATTCTTGGTAGACATTTCCTTAGAACGATTGGTGCAATTATTGATATGAAGGAAGGAAACATTAGATTCCAATTTCCGTTAAGGAAAGGCATGGAACAATTTCCTAGAAAGAAAATCAAATTAACTTATGAATCTATTATGAGAGCCACTTATGGATTGCCTACCAAAGATGGCAACACCTAGATATATTCTTGTATCATGCCTAGCTAGGGGCGTTAAACGATCGTGCTTGTTGGGAGGCAACCCAATTTTATTTTCTTTGCTTTTTCTTCTTTTTAGTAATAAATAATTCATGTAGCTTCTGGTTAGATGTGGTTTTGTGCTTTAATTAGTGTTTGTGATAAGTAGAACCTTTGGGAAGACTTGGGTGAAGTCTTTGCGATCTTGGTGTAAAATACATAGACTTTTGCGCCCACGAGATTAGCTGCCATTTTTTTACTGGAGAGTGATTTTACGTTTATTCTTTTTGCATATGATTAATAGAGAAATTCCTCAATTCCACCAATTTATTTCAAAAAAAATTAGAGTTACAGAAGTATTAGAAAGTTACAGATTGCTACAGAATGTTTTGTTTTTGACAGATTCTGTTTTCGTGTATTGTTTGCTTATTTTGATGAATCTATGAGTAGTATCGGGGGTATGAATCATAGATAAGTTGGAATACAGTATGTTTAACACCAATATAATTAAAGAATGAGTTCAATATTGTATCTTAAAGTAGTGGTTGTTTTCTATATGTCGGTCTTATGTTGAAACAAGCCCAAGCTCAATCTGAGAAGCCGCTACTGAATCTTTCTTATGGCCGTGCAATGAGTTCAAGGCGAATGCAGGTATTAAAGAAGAGTTTGAGCAATATGTTCACAATACCGAGCTCGGTCCCTACATCGAAGATAAGTGTGATCAACACCTCATCCTTATCGAGACATTAACCAAAAGTTTAAATTTCATTCTCGTGAATCTAGAATCTCATTTAATATCTGCAAAATCCCATTTTGGGGTTCACTAGATGAACCACCTAGGTCCGAGTATGAGTTATTTCGGACTAGTCATTTTTATGGAGAGGATAGAGGAGTGACACAAGGTAGAATAAAAAGCATCCATTTTCCATCAATTCACTACTTTGCACTGTTTAATGGAAAATATATTGTTGGCAAATAGGACTCTAGCAGACTGTGTGCTCATGACTTAAGCCTCATACACACTGCCCTCATCGGTATTAAATGTTATAACCTTGGAGAGATTGTTGCACGCAGATTGCAGAATAACTCTGGTAGCGGACATTTTTATGGTGGCATTTATGCTTCACGTTTGGTATGGGAGTTGGGTGTATCAACCTGGCCTAATGAACCTATATTACCCACTTAGTATTTAGACTTTGAGTCCATGAAGCACCATACGTTTCTTTAGGAAAAAATTGATAACTATACTTACTAGCTTAGGTTTAATAAAAATCATATTGTGGATACCTTTCTGCCTGCACTTGCTCTCTTTGATTTCCACAGTAGGGGAAGATACTATGTTTCTGAGAGTGAGGCTCGCGACATAACGCGGAGGTTGTGGCTGCTCGGTGGGCTTAGATGGTTGCACCAAGAGCCTCCGTGAGCTACCACGCTGACTACTGTGCAGGCCGTTGATGGTGATTACAAAGCTAGGCCAAAATACTAAGCTTTGGGGAGTACGTGTTTCCACCGACATTATATTCGTGTTCACACATTTCATTCCAGTTCTCAGTGTTCACTTTTTCATTGCATTACCTTTGCTATATTTATTTTTCTCTTGCATTCTTTTTGTGTGTTTGAAAAATCCTTGAGAAAATCCCAAAATGTTTTTGTGATTCTTTTTTCACTTTCCTTTTAGATTAGATAGTTGTAGTACTAAAAGAAAACCCAAAAAAATTATCTCTTCTTCTTTTTACTTGTTGGGAGATCTCACATGTAAATAGTTTTTCTTGTTTTTGTTTTATTTTTATTTTATTTTGCCTTCTTTGAGAAAAACCAAAAAATCAAAAAATATTCCCGTGCGTTTCTCTGAATTTCTTTTCCAGTTTTTGAGTCGTACCGAGGAGAAGACCACGATAAAAATGTTGAGTGGCGCTCTTTTGCATTATTGCTTATCTAACAAAGAGCTCAAATTGCCTTGTCTTTTACTTTATGAATAAAATCTTTGCTGATTCCAGCTTAGTCCATGGCACTCTTGCACTATTATTATTTTCATATCATTCGGTCGTGCAAGTGAAAGGCAATGATGACGGTATTTGGTGAACTGGCCGTGGCACAGAGAAACGGGTATGAACTCCACTTGTTTTTGTTTTTGTAAATATGTTTGACCTAGTATCCATGATTCAGCCTATTATGATCAAACATGTTTGCAATGACAATTAGAGATTATAGTTTCTCATGCCATGTTTAAATAGCTAGGAGTGGATAATGATTTATCTTGGAGGTTAACATTGTGTTAAACTGATTGTGATGTAGTATGATGATATGGTATCCTCATGTGAATGTTTCAAGTGGCTTGACTTGGCGCATGTTCATCCATGTAGTTGAATCAAAACCAACATAGCCTCTATGATATTTATGTTCATGGTGTCCATATCCTACTCATGCTGATATCCAATATCTATTATGCATAATGACCATTGTTGCTCTCTAGCTGGCTGCTTCGCAACCTACTTGCTAGCTTTCACCTGTACTAAGCGTAAATACTGCTTGTGCATCAAATCCCAAAACCAAAGTTATTCCACATGAGTCCACCAAACCTACCTATTTGTGGTATTACCCTGCCTTCCTAAGTAAATTTGCATGTGCCACCTCTAAAACTTCAAATAAACATCCTTTTTGTGTGCCTAGATTGTTCATAGAGTGACATGAGGTAGTCGGTATCTTCCATTCTAAGCGGGTTATTCTCATGACGAGTATTTATTCACTTGTCCTTGCACGCGAGGAGCGGTAATAGGGATTCCCAGTCCCAAATTCAAAAAGAAAAAGACTTACAAATAATCAAACAAAAACTCCTACAAAGTAAAAACCTTTACTTTACCGCTTGGGAACCGCTACTAATGTGTTTAGCATGGAAGATATTGATAACTCATGGTCGTGAAGTAAATATGAAGGGTGCATCTCTCAAAATTACATTTATCTCTGTTTTTAAAACCTTGAGCTCTGACACTTCTGCAAATCACCGATTCCCTCTGTGAAGGGACTACATATTTAATTTTATGTTGAGTCATCACCTTCTCAAATAAGCACCAAATCTGAGAGCACTATTGTCATCCTCATGCATTGTGCATAGTTAATGTTGGGTGTTAGCATGACCGGATCTTCTCTACCATGAATTACAATGTTTAATCGCTGCTTGAACTTTGGAGGTGCTCTGCATTCATGTTTTGTGGTCTCAGAAAGGGATAGCGAGATACCACTGTTGTCATATTATATCATGGTTGTTTTAACAAAGTGTTGTCATTTGAGATATCGTATTTTTGCTCTCTAGTTGTTTAAGCTATTGTTATGAGTTAGTATAATTTCTAAGATTCATTGTTGACATGGTTAGTCATGATCTTTGCTGAAAACTTGGGTCTACTTAAGCTTATTTATGTAAACAAGAGCAACAAAGTTTGTAAAAGTTTGTGTTTTTCACTTTCAGTTTATCAACTGAATTGCTTGAGGACAAGCAAAGGTGTAAGCTTGGGGGAGTTGATACGTCTCCATCGTATCAACTTTTCCTAACGCTTTTTCTTTTGGTTTGGACTCTAATTTGCATGATTTGAATGAAACTAACCCGAACTGATGTTGTTTTCAGTAGAACTACCTTGATGTTGTTTTTGTGTAGAAATAAAAGTTCCCAGATTGGAAAAAAAACATTGTGAGGATTTTTTTATATAATGAAAGAAAATTACTGGAGCCAAGAACCACCGGAGGGGAGCACCTGGGTGGGCACAACCCACCAAGGCGCACCCTCCCCTTATGGCGCGCCCAAGTGGGTTGTCCCCACCTGGTGGCCCCGCAGACCTCAACCGCGATTCTATAAGTTCACATTTTTGAAGAAAAAATCAGGGAGGAAGAATTATCTCGCTTCATGATATGGAGCCGTCGCCACCTCCTGTTCTTCATTGAGAGGCCAAATCTGGAGCCCGTTTGGGGCTCCGGAGAGGGGAATGTTCGGTCTTTGTCATCACCAACCCTCCTGCATCGCCAATTCCATGATGCTCCCCACCGGGAGTGAGTAATTCCTTCGTAGGCTCACTGGTCGGTGAGGAGTTGGATGAGATTCATCTTGTAATCGAGTTAGTTTTGTTGGGGCTTGATCCCTAGTATCCACTATGTTTTGAGATTGATGTTGTTATGACTTTGCTATGCTTAATGCTTGACACTTTGGGCCCGGGTGCCATGATTTCAAATCTAAATTGTTTATGTTATCACCAATATATCTATGTTCTACATCCGATCTTGCAAGTCATAGTCACCTACTACGTGTTATGATCCATAAACCCTGTAGTGATAGTATGCAGGATATTTTTCGATGATGACCGTAGTTTGAGGGGTTCATGTATTCAATATGTGCTAATCCTTTATTCCGGTACTCTATTAAAAGGAGGCCTTAATATCCCTTAGTTTCCTTATGGACCCCGCTGCCACGGGAGGGTAGGACAAAAGATGTCATACAAGTTCTTTCCAGAAGCACATATGACTATTTACGAATACATACCTACATTACATTTATGAACTGGAGCTAGTTTTGTATCACCCTATGTTGTGTCTATTACATGATGAATATCATCCAATAAATTTCTGATCCAATGCCTACGAATTTCCTACATATTAATCTAGCTAAGTTACTACTGCTGCTGTTACTATTGCTACTGCTACAAAATCACTTCTATCTCTATTACCGTTACTATTGTTGCTTCCTCTACTATCAAAACTATTGTACTACTATGCTACTAATCATGTTGCTACATTTAATTAATCTCCATGTGTGGCTGAATTGATAACTCAGTTGCTAATACTTGCAAATATTCTTTGGCTCCCCTTGTGTCGAATCTATAAATTTGGGTTGAATATTGTAACCTCAAAAACGGTTCTGATCCCCTATACTTGTGGGTTATCATGCACCATCGAATGATGCCGCAAAACCCACCACCAGTCCGACTAGCGCAATGGCCTTGAAGTCGATGAGCCCGTGCCCGGTGGGAGTGGGTACCTACCTTTCAAGGTTGGGTGCCCCACCTTCACTCGTGAGCTACGGCACGTCCGTTGGCCATCGACCCGCACGTTCAAGCCAGAGATACCAGAGTAGTACGATGGGACATTGAAACGGACAGAGTTCTTGAGAATCTACACCATTACTCTTCAAGCTACCGAAGGAAGAGATGAGAAGGTTTTCGCCAACTACTTCCCTTTGCCACTCAAGCCAAATGTGAGGTCGTGGCTGATGCACATTCCAGAGAACTCCATCTCGACCTGGGATGACCTGTACAACGAGTTTGTTGGCGCCTTCATGGGCGGCCACCAAGACCCAGGGTGGCCCAGCGACTTGCAGCTCCTCCCACAGAAGGAAGGGGAGATCTTGTGGAAGTACATGCAAAGATTTAGCCGGGTGCACGGGACCATTCCAGATATCCACCCCACACCTATGATTGCGGCATTCCAGTCCAATGTGCGCAACCGCAGGATACGTTCCAAGATTAACATGCGGCTGCCCCAGACTGTGAACGAGCTTTACACTTTGGCGGATAAATGTGCCCGTGCAGAAGAAGGGAGGAAACTGCCTGGAGAGGAAGACATCGTCAAAGTTGATTCAGAAGATGACGATGATGCTGTCGACCAGAAGAAAAAGAGCAAGAAGTGCAACAAGAAGCACAAGGAGAAAATAGTTCTGGCTGCCGAAAGATCTGGCGTCCCTAGTACGGGCAAGAAGGCCAAGACTGAAGCTCCCGACAAGGAAGTTGCCCCGTGCACTGACTGTCAGGAAGCTGCGGCGGCCGACAAGGCTGGAAAGGCTAATGGGTCGTACTAGAAGATCCATCATACCAAGGGCCATGATCTCCAAGAGTGTCACCAAGTTGAGTAGCTCGTCAAGAAGCAGAAGGATGAGTACGAGAAGTGTAACAAGGAGAGAGACCAAGATGGCCCTGGTAGGAAGGGCCGAGGTGGCAACGGAGGCCGCCCCGGCAAGGTCCCTCAGCATCAAGGGAAACCTGCCAGAGGCCATGACAAGAAGGAATGCGACGACGAGAGCAATGAAGGGGATGAAGAGGAAATCGGTGAACAAGAGTTTCCGAAGGCCAATGATGCCATGTGCATTGATGGGAGTGCATCTCTACACTCTTCTCACCGCCAGCTCAAACAGTGGGCACATAAGGTCAATGATGTGGAACTAGCGGCAGAATCTCGGAAACCGCTCATGTGGTCCCGCACGCTCATCATCTTTGACGAAGATGATCAACCTAACCACACCACTGCGGTAGGGTGCTTGCCGTTGTTGGTTTCACCAACAATCCGCAACCGCAAGGTCACAAAGATGTTGGTCGACGGCGGGGCCGGGTTGAATCTGATTTCTCCCAAGGTTATCAACAAGCTGTAGATAACACAAGAAGAACTCAAGGCTACTAGTACTTTTCAAGGGATCAACCCCGATAGGAGTCATCCGGAAGGGAATATCATGCTGCTAGTGACATTTGGAGGGGAGCTGAACTACCGGACTGAGAAGATCGTGTTCGATGTGGTTGATCTTCCGTTGTCGTACAATGGGATACTTGGACGACCAGCTGTGGGAATATTCATGGCGAAATCCCGCTATGCCTACAACACTTTGAATATGCCAGGGCAAATGGGCGCCATCTCCATCCCATCATAATAGAAGGACGCAGTCATATGCATGGATAAGATATACCAGGAGGCGGTCGCTACCGAGGCAGCGGAACCCGCCATTCCTGCCAAGAGAAACAAGAAAATAAGAGAAGCTAGGAAGAATACCGGCAAGGAATCCGGGAAGTGCGCCTCCCCGAGCTGCGCTGCACCTGTTGATGACTTGCCGGAAAGCTCCAATAGCAAGAGATCAAAGGTTGTTGCACCTGTTGTGAAGAAGATCCCGACAGGGCTGGCTGGCGCTGATGGTACGTTCACTATCAGCTCCACCCTTGACAACAAATAGGAAAGCACCCTCGTTACCTTCTTGCGGGCGAATGTCTATGTGTTTGCTTGGCAACCATCCGACTTCCCCGGTGTTCCCAGGGAGGTAATCGAGCACGACCTTGCTGTCTGTCCCCATGCCTGGCCCTTCAAGCAGAAGGTCTAGAAGGAAGCTTTGGAGCGGCAACTATTCATTGCCGAAGAGATCAAGGAACTTGAAGTTGCTGGTTTGGTCAGAGGAGTGTTACATTGTGATGCCCGAGACCAATGCTCCAGTTCCGTTCCATTTATTATCGTTGTTGTCGTGTGCTTATTTTGTTTCTTGCATTATCTTAATTATTTTGCATATTTCATTCCTTGTTTGTTTGCCATGATCTTTTGTTGTGTCTTTCCATGTCCATGTTCCTTGCATCATGATCATTTTGTTTGCATTGCATTTTCTTTTAGGTGTTGCATTTATTTGTTATCTTTCTGTGGTGATCTCCTTCCTTCATCTTCTATGTTTGCATCTTGCCCAACCATCTTCTTTGCAAACTCCATCACTAGCTCACTACTTTCAAATTCATCATTTAATTCAAGTGAAATTTTCCTTGTCCAAAAAAATGTCCATTCCTTTCCTAATATTATTTAACCATGCCTACAACCTCTCTGTCAAATTTCATATGATTTGGATTTGCTTTGGTTGGGTTCAAAAATGCCTCAAGTTTGAAATTAATTCAAACTTGATTTATTTTTCAGTCCTTAAAAATGCCCAAAGCAATTTATTCGAATTCTGCATAAATTTGGGACCCCATAGATAGTTTAATCTCATCCTACTTCTTCTCCTAGCCCTCTGGTTTTTATGTTCCGTTTCTGTTTGAAGAAAAAGAAAAAGAAAAGGAAAACCACCAGCAGCAGTAGCCGGCCCTACTGCACCAGCCACCTACTGGGCCTCCTCGTGACCCATGCCGGCCCAGGAAGAGACCCTGCATCCCGCCAGCGCCGGCCTCTTTCCCTCTCTCTCTCACCGGGGCCGCCTGCCAGCGACCCACCCTCCTCACGGCCACCTGCTTCATCTCCCTGTGTCTCCCTCACTTTAGAGATAGAGCACTCGCACCGTGGCACCGTGAGCTCATGGACGTCGAGGCCAGCGTCACTCGCACCACCTACTTAAGCCTTGTTGTCCGTGCCCATTCCCCTAGGATTCCCCTGTCTCCGCCGCAATCCAGGAGGATCCCCTTCCCTCTTACCCCTCTGCCCGACCACGCCCGAGCGCGAGCAAGAGCATGCCGCCGTCGCCGTCGCTCTTCGGGTCACCTCCAGCCGCCTCCTCCAAGTCCATCGGCCTCCCCGTCGTCCGCATCGTCCACTCCTTTTTCGAGGGATACGCCAAGTCCCGCACCCAGCTCCTTCTCTGCTTCTGTCTTCTTCTAGATCAGGAGCCGCGTCAAGTTCAGAGCTTGACCACGTTGCTGCCAGCTCGTCTCCATCGATGACGCCGTGTCATAGGATGAGTTAGGTATACCTTCTCCCCCTCTCTCTTTTCCTGTCGCAGTTTAGTAGCCGTAGACGTCGACACGGTCCGGGTTGCACCGTGATCTCGATGCTCCGGCAGTTCCTGTAGGTTTCGGTCGTCCATGTGGAAGCGATAGAGTCGCCGCACGTCTCCACGCTCTAGCTCTTGTCTAGCGCGTCCTCTCCGCTACCGCACACGCGCGCACGCTGCTCACGCCGCCGTGCTCAGTTCCCTGCGTGCTGCCATCGCCATGGCCCGAGCCGAGCAAAGCTCGAGCTCGAGCGCCCCGCATCCCTCCGCTTCCGCACGCCAAGTTCCCTCTCCAAACCCGCATGCCCGCCACTGCTCTGCTACCCTCGCCGCTGTCGTGTTTACTCGCCGGCAACTAAGGCCGAAGTGAGGCTCAGCCTTGCGCATCCACGCACCACACCCGCAGCCGCCGCCGCTTGTAGGCCAGCACCCTCAACATATTTCCGAACCCTCCATCGTGTCATTTGGTTCTCGGAGCAGCTCTGACGAGCTCCTCCGTTGCTCCCTGCGCCCAGCACTGAGCGGAACCACCATGGCTGCAAGGCTCTTAAGCTTTGAGACCATGCCACACTTGTCCAAAGCATTCTGCACACCCGTGTGTTACACCCTGGACTTTTTTCACACGCCCGCCCTAGCTCTGCATCCGCCACATGTGCCATGCTTGCTCGCTGCCGTCACCGCTCAGGTCCCCGTGCAACCTTAGCTAAAGCTCGTCCTTTATATTCAGTCCTTCAGGTTTGGCTTGCTGTTTGTATCACAATCTCATGATCAGCGCACTGGTTTATCTCCCTCGTTCACATCCATCAGGTTCTGGGTTCGATTCCAACCATGAGCTACCCATTACCAGTTTTGCAGTTTTTTTGTTTTTTATGTGACACCGACAAAGTGGCCCCACACGCACACTCATTCGTTTCTGGGCTGTTTCCAGTCCTGGGCCGCTGCACTGTGGTGCTTCCGGCCCAGGCATGTTTTTTTTCTGCTGTGTGATTTTTATCATTGTTTCACTACATTGCATAATTTCAGGAAATGCCACTGTTTTGTATTGTTAATAACTAAATATGCATGCATCCAAATTAAACAAACTATATATGGAAAATGCTTAAATTTTTGTCTAGATTAATAATTCGCAACTTTCACCCATGTTTAAAATGTTTAAAATGATGTTTGCATTTAGTTTGTATAAATAACATGTTAAAATGGTTTTATTCATACCTAAATAACCGTAGCTCCAAATTTAATAAATTTTATATGTAAATGGGGTAGAAAAATGCATAGACTTACTTGGTGCACTTTATTTTTCTATTTAACAACATTAGAATTGTGCATAGGGCTGAACAGTACCAAATTTGTAATATGCATATGGGATTTTCCGGAATTGTTGTTTGTTGTTTCCGGCCCTATTTAAATTGCCTAGGTAGTGTAGTTTAATTGTGTTCCACCTCTTGCCATGTTAAGAACATTTAAACTTGCTGGGTTCATAAACGAGAGCAAAGTAAATAATTGAATGCGGTGTTTCATCAATATGCAAGTTGTTGCATATTGAACTCCACTTAACTTGTAGTAATGTTTGTGTTCTTTGCCATGCCATGCCTATTTAATCTTGTCATTCATAATAGTTGGTTGAGGATCATGCCATGTTTATGCTTGTGTATTTACCATGTTGTTTGCTTCTTCTCGTTAGTTCATGTTTCGTTATGATCAGGAGGATTCGTTCGTCTATGCTTGGTTTGTCTATGTGGCTTCGTCTTCTTCATGGACTCGTTCTTCCTAGCGGGATTTCAGGCAAGATGACCATCACCTTGGATCTCATTACTATAATTGCAATGCTAGTTGTCTCGATGTTATCGCTATATGTTGCGCTACCCACCACTTGTTTATCTAGCCTCCCATATGCCATGAAACAACCTCTAACTTTTGACACCATCCCAGCAAACCGTTGTATGGCTATGTTACCGCTTGCTCAGCCCCTCTTATAGCATTATTAGTTGCAGGTGAAGATGAAGTTTGCTCCATGTCGGAACATGGATACGTTGGAATATCACAATATCTCTTATGCTTAATTAATTCACATATATACTTGGCAATGGGTGGAAGGCTTGGACTTTTGCTTGGTGTTTTGTTCCACTCATGCCGCCTTAGGATCCAATAAGACGGTGTTATGTTCCTTGATATTGAGTTCCTAACACGGTTGGGGTTTATGGGCAACCCTCGATAAATCGCTTTGTTTAAAGCTTTTCCAGTAAGGCCCAACCTTGGTTTTCCATTTGCCTAATAACTAAAAACTTGCATAGGCACTTTCCGGACCCCGTGGATTCTTAATCAATCCTTGGGCTAGTGCTCCTCTGAGTGTTGGTCCAAACTGGGCAATGTCCAGTGCCCCCTAGGCAACCAGGGTCTCAGCCAACCCGACGTCTTGCCCATCCGGTGTGCCCCGAGAACGAGATACGTGGGACTCCTATCGGGATTTGTCGGCACATCGGGCGGTCTTGCTGGATTAGTTTTACTATTGTCAAAATATCTTGAGCACGGGATTCCGAGAACACTCGGGTCTTCCCAATTTTGGAGTTGTTACTCCGCTGATCGTGAGAGCTTGTGATGGGCTAAGTTGGGACACCCCTGCAGGGTTATAATCTTTCAAAAGCCGTGCCCATGGTTATGTGGCAGATTGGAATTTGTTAATATCCGGTTGTAGATAATTTGTGACACTAAACCCGAAATAAACACACCAACCATGTGAGTAACCGTGACCATCTCTTTTCAATTTGAGAAGAGAACACAGTGGGGTTGTTTTTGACTCGTAGGTAGCTCAGGATCACTTAGTGATCATTTCTAGTTTGCGACTGTTTGTGTAGCTTCTTATCTTTCTCTGGAATCGTAAGTTAGTCGTTGTCGAGTCTCGAAAGAAAACTTTTTGGGAGTATAGTTATATCGGAGAGTAGGAATTCTTTTTACTCCTCAGCCCCTTCGTCGCTCTAGTGAGGAATCTTGACGTAGGTGTTTTGAATTACTCCTCTTCCCCTTCAAATTTTTTAGGATCACGTAGTAAGTGTTCCTATCGTTGTGAGGTTAGCTCTTGTCATCCTGCGCATTTCTCATCAAGTGGATTCGATCCTCTTCATCTTTTGCAAGTTAAATCCTCAGTTCTTTCCAACCGGCGTCATTTTCCCCGTCCGACGTGGTCTTTCTTTTCCCGCTCGCCCACCCTTTTTCTTCTCAGAGCCGGAGTCCTTAATCGAGTATCCATCCTACTTGTGTGAAGTCTTTGAATTCTTTCATCAATTATTTCAACTGGTGAATTCTCGTCTAGTTCATCACTCTTCAGCTCTTTTTCTTCTCCGGTGGATCCAATTCAAGTATTTGGTGTTCATCATATTCTTTTCTTTGGCTCAAATGTTTTCCCCTTGCTCGCTCGCCTCTCACCATGTAATTGTTCTGGAGTTCTAAAGAAATCTCAGGAGATTCGTTTATGTTCCAATTAATTTGAGGTTGTCACCTCATTCGAGTATTTCAATCATTTCGTAGTGGCGGAAGTTCACCTCAAGTTTTGAGATGTTTAAATAAGCCCACGCAAACCAAATCTTTTGTTTTTGATTTTCTCAACAAGCCCATTCAATCCTTCCTCCTAAGGATGCGTCAAATTCATTCATGGTGGAAGTTGTTGTTCTCTTATCCGTTCTTTTCATTTCACTCTTTCAAAAAAATTCAAAGGCATTGTGTTGTTTTCTCTCGTCAAGTATCGTTCCATTTTCTCAAGTTCATGTTCTATTCCTTCCATATTCAACTGGAGTGCTATCTAAATTTTCTTGTTCTTATAACTTGTCTATCCCGCTTAGCCGGAGTGGTTTCAATGTCTGTCTCGTCACTTAAGCTAACGATTCTCGTCGTATACCTTGTTTCCTCAAATTATCAAAGCTTCTCAACTCGTTCATCTCCGTTGTGTTCTTCTTTCAAGTTGTTCAATCTCTCGAGATTCTATTGTTTCACTCATTTCCTCCAAGAAGAACTTTGTTCTTCCTATTCCTTTTCTGTCTCGTTCCTAAGATCTTGGGACGACATCTCTTGTTAGTGTGGGAGTGTTGTGATGCTCGAGACCAATGCTCTAGTTCTCTTCCATTTATTATTGTTGTTGTCATGTGGTTATTTTGTTTTTTGCATTATCTTAATTATTTCGCATATTTCATTCCTTGTTTTTTTTCCTTAATCTTTTGTTGTGTCTTGCCATGTCCATGTTCCTTGCATCATGATCATTTTGTTTGCATTGAATTTTCTTTTATGTGTTGCATTTATTTGTTATCTCTTTCTGGTGATCTCCTTCCTTCATCTTCTATGTTTGCATCTTGCCCAACCACCTTCTTTGCAAACTCCATCACTAGCTCACTCCTTTCAAATTCATCATTTAATTCAAGTGACATTTTCCTTATCCAGAAAAATGTTCATTCCTTTCCTAATATTGTCTAACCATGCCTACACCCTCTCTGTGAAATTTCATATGATTTGGAGTTGCTTTGGTCGGGTTCAAAAATGCCTCAAGTTTGAATTTAATTCAAACTTGAATTATTTTTCTGTCCTTAAAAATGCCCAAAGCAATTTATTCGAATTCTGCATAAATTCGGGACCCCGGAGATAGTTTTATCTCATCCTACTTATTCTCCTAGCCCTCTGTTTTTTTTTTGTTCCTTTTCTGTTTGAAAAAAAAAAGAAAAACCAGCAGCATCAGCAGCCAGCCCTGTCGCCCCAGCCACCTACTGGGCCTCCTCGTCACCCAGGCCGGCCCAGGAAGAGACCTCTAATGCCCACAAGTGTAGGGGATCTATAGTAGTCCTTTCGATAAGTAAGAGTGTCGAACTCAACGAGGAGCAGAAGGAAATGATAGGCAGTTTTCAGTAAGGTATGTTCTGCAAGCACTGAAATTATAAGTAACAGATAGTTTTGTGATAGGGTAAATGGTAGCAAGTGACAAAAGGTAAAAGTAAAATAAGGTGCAGCAAGGTGGCCCAATCCTTTTTGTAGCAAAGTAAAAGCCTGGATAAACTCTTATATAAAGGAAAGCGCTCCCGAGGACACATGTGAATTATCGTTAAGCTAGTTTTCATCACGATCATCTGATTCGCGTTCGGTACTTTGATAATTTGGTATGTGGGTGGACCGGTGCTTGGGTGCTGTCCTTACTTGGACAAGCTTCCCACTTATGATTAACCTCTAATGCAAGCATCCGTTACTACAAAGGAAGTACTAAGGTAAACCTAACCATAGCATGAAACATATGGATCCAAATCAGCCCCTTACGAAGCAACGCATAAACTAGGGTTTAAGCTTTTGTCACTCAAGCAACCCATCATCTAGCATAATATTGTTCATGATCAGAGGGGTATTAATATGCATAATGGATGTGAACATATGGTGTTCCACCAAATAAACCGACTAGCATCAACTACAAGGAGTAATCAACACTACTAGATACCCACAGGTACCATTCTGAGGTTTGGGTACAAAGATTGGATACAAGAGATGAACTAGGGTTTGAGAGGAGATGGTTCTTGTGAAGATGTCGATGAAGATAGCGCTCCCCAAGATGGGAGAGTTGTTGGTGCTGACGGTGGTGACGATTTCCCCCTCCCGGAGGGAAGTATCCCCAGCAAAATAGCTGTGCCGGAGCCCTAGATTGGTTTCCGCCTCGGTTCCGACTCGAGACGGCGGCGTCTGGTCCCGAAAGCCCCCTTATGATTTTTTCCAGGTCAAAACACCTCATATAGGAGAAGATGGGCATCGGGGGGACTTCGGGGGGCTCACGAGACAAGGGGACGCGCCCTAGGGGGGGTGCTACCTATTGAGCTTGCATTGTATTCCCTCGAAGATGAAAGGGAGATGCATCACAATAGCGTAAGTATATCCCTCAGTTTTTGAGAACCAAGGTATCAATCCAGTAGGAGACCACGCGCGAGTCCCTCGCACCTACACAAATAAATAAGAACTTCGCAGCCAACGCGATAAGCGGTTATCAATCCCTTTACGGTCACTTACGAGAGTGAGATCTGATAGAGATGATAGTTTATATTTTTGGTATTTTTGGTTTAATAAAACAACAAATAAAAGCGGTAAAAGTAAAGTAGATGTAGTTTGATATGTTGAGAATAGACCCGGGGGCCATAGTTTTCTCTAGTGGCTTCTCTCATGATAGCGATATACTGAGGGTAAACAAATTACTGTCGAGCAATTAATAGAAAAGCGAATAATTATGAGACTATATAGGCATGATCATTGTATATAGGCATCACGTCCGAGACAAGTAGACCGAAACGATTCTGCATCTACTACTATTACTACACACATCGACTGCTATCCAGCATGCATCTAGTGTATTGAGTTCATACGAACAGAGTAACGCCTTAAGCAAGATGACATGATGTAGAGGGATAAACTCAAGCAATATGATGTAAACCCAATCTTTTTATCCCCGATGGCAACAATACAATACGTGCCTTGCTTCCCCTACTGTCAATGGGAAAGGACACCGCAAGATTGAACCCAAAGCCAAGCACTTCTCCCATTGCAAGAACTATAGATCTAGTAGGCCAAACCAAACCAATAATTCGATGAGACTTGCAAAGATATTATGAGCACACATAAAAAGTTCAGAGAAGAACCAAATATCTTTCATAGATAACCTTGATCATAAACTCACAATTCATCAGATCTCGACAAACACAACACAAAAGGAGGTTACATCGAATAGATCTCCTCGAAGACTGAGGAGAACTTTGTATTGAGATCCAGAGAGAGAGAAGATGACGTCTAGATACTAGCTATGGACCCGAAGGTCTGAGGTAAACTACTCACAACTCATGGTGAGGGCGATGATGATGATGATCAAGAACTCCGTGATGGATCCCCCTCCGGTGGAGCTCCGTTACAGGCTCCAAGATGGGATCTCCACGGGAACAGAAGCTACGGCGGTGGAATTAGGGTTTTCTCTCTGCGTATGGAGTGTCTAGGATACGTGGATATATATAGGAAGAAGGAGGGCACCGTGGGCCACACGAGGGGGCCTCGAGGCAGGGGGGGCGCGCTCCCCACCCTCGAGGGTAGCCCCTCTGTCCCCTGACTTGGTCCTGACGTTTCCCGTGCATGAATTTCTCCAAAAATATCTCTCGCGAAGGTTTCATTCTGTTTGGACTCCGTTTGATATTCTTTTTCTGCAAAACCCTGAAATAGGCAAAAAACAGCAATCTAGACCGCGCCTTTGGGTTAGTAGGTTAGTTCCAAAAATGATAAAAAAGTGGATGATACAGCCCATTAAACATCCAAGACTTCATACATAATAGCATGGAACAATCAAAAATTATAGATACGTTGGAGACATATCAAGCATCCCCAAGCTTAATTCCTGCTCGTCCTCGAGTAGGTAAATGATAAAGAAAGAATTTTTTATGTTGACTGCTAACCAATATAGTTTTTCAATGTAATTCTCTTAATTGTGGAATGAATGTTCAGATCTGAAAGATTCAAGATAAAAGTCTATATTGACATAAGAAATAACAATACTTCAAGCAATACTAACAAAGCAATCATGTCTTCTCAAAATACTATGGCTAAAGAAAGTTATCCCTACAAAATCATATAGTGTTGGCTATGCTCCCTTATTATCACACAAAAATATTCATATCATGCACAACCCCGATTTCAGCCAAGCATTTGTTTTCATACTCTATCTTTTCAAACATTTCAACTTTCACGCAATACATGAGCATGAGCCATGGATATAGCACTATGGGTGGAATCGAGGTGGTTGTGGAGAAGACAAAAAGGAGAGAGATAGTCTCACATCGACTAGGCGTATCAATGGGCTATGGAGATGCCCATCAATAGATATCAATGTGAGTGAGTAGGGATTGCCATGCAACGGATGCACTAGAGCTACATAAGAATGAAAGCTCAACAAAAGAAACTAGTGGGTGTGCATCCAACTTGCTTGCTCACGAAGACCTAGGGCATTTGAGGAAGCCCATCGTTGGAATATACAAGCCAAGTTCTATAATGAAAATTCCCACTAGTATATGAAAGTGACTAAGCATGAGACTCTCTACAATGAAAAACAGGGTGCTACTTTGAAGCACAAGTGTGGAAAATGATAGTAGCAATTGTCCCTTTTTTTCTTTTCCTTTTTTTGGGCCTTTCTTTTTTTCTTTGGCCTTTTTTTTGCGGAGGGGCTTTATAGATTCATCCTTTCCTCCCATGGGACAATGCTCTAACAATGATGATCATCACACTTTCATTACAACATGAAATTACAACTCGATACTACAACAACAAAGTATGACTCTATATGAATGCCTCCGACGGTGTACCGGTATGTGCAATGAAACAAGAGTGAAATATATGAAAAGATTATGCATGGTGGCTTTGCCACAAATACGATGTCAACTACATGATCATGCAATGGCAATATGAAAATATGATGCGTGTCATATAAACGGAACGGTGGAAAGTTGCATGGCAATATATCTCGGAATGGCTATGGAAATGCCATGATAGGTAGGTATCGTGGCTGTTTTGAGGAACAATATGGTGGCTGTTTTTAGGAAGGATATATAGTGGGTTTATGGCACCGGCGAAAATTGCGCGGTACAAGAGAGGTTAGCAATGGTGGAAGGGTGAGAGTGTGTATAATCCATGGACTCAACATTAGTCATAAGAACTCATATACTTATTGCAAAAATTTACGAGTCATCAAAACAAAGCAATCAACGCATGCTCCTAGGGGGGAGGTTGGTAGGAGTTAACCATCGCGCGCCCCCGACCTCCACACAAAGGTTGGCACTCTACAAATACCTCATGCTCTAACTTAGTCACACAACGGTTCACCATACGTGCATGCTACGGGAATCACTAACCTTAACACAAGTATTTCTTAATTTCATAATAACTCCACTAGCATGACTCTAATATCACTATCCTCATGCCTCAAAACAATTGTCAAGCATCCAACATCTCATTCTATTCAATGCACTTGGTGTGATTTTTTTTACTACATTGACATTGGATGTTTATCATGTGAAGACTAGTTTCTTTAGCCTAAACACTTTACCATGCTGTTTTGATAGACTCTCAAATAGATATATGTGAAGCATGAGAGTTCAACAATTTCTACAAAATATTACCACCACCATGCTCTAAAAGATATAAGTGAAGCTCTAGAACAAAAACTATTCAACTCAAAAGATATAAGTGACGCACATAGAGTGTTCTAATAATTTCGAGGCCATATTTAACTCTCTAAAATAGGTGTGTCCAGAAAGGATGATTGTGTCAAACTAACAATCAAATACTCAAATTATACAAGACGCTCCAAGCAAAACACATATCATGTTGCGAATAAAAATATAGCTCCAAGTATAGTTACCGATGGGTGAAGACGAAAGAGGGGATGCCTTCCCGGGGCATCCCCAAGATTAGGCTTTTGATTATCTTGAATTTACTTGAGGTTCCATGGGCATCCACAAGCTTAGGACTTTGCAACTCCTTGTTCCATAGTCCATCAAAGCAATACTCAAAACTTGAAAACTTCACAACACAAAACTTAGACAACAATTCTCGTGAGCTCCGTTAGTATGAGAAAGCAAACCACTACTCAAATGTACAGCAATGAATTCATTATTTGTTTATATTGGTGTTAAAACTACTGTACTCCAAGTTCTCTATGGTTCATATCCTCCAATATTACTCATAGATGCATCGGAATAAGCAAACAACACACGAAAAACAGAATCTGCCAAAGACAGAACAGTCAGTAGTAATCTGCAGGGTTCGCCTACTTCTGGAACTCCAAAAAATTCAAACTAAATTGTTAAATTTGCGCAATTTGTCTACCAATCATAAGAAAAATGAATCAACTAAAAATCAAGCTCCAGTAAAATTCCACGACTATTTTAGCGAGCGCTAACGATTCTGTTTTTCACAGCAAGATCATATAAACTTCACACAAGTCTTGCCAAAGGTTCTACTTGGCACAAACACTAAAAAAATATGAAACCACATCTAATCAGAGGCTACATGCAATATTTATTCCCTAACAACAACAAAAGAAAAAAACATAAAATTGGGCTGCCTCCCAACAAGCGCTATCATTTTACGCCCCTAGCTAGGCACGATACAAGATAGATCTAGGTATTGCCATCTTTGGAAGGCAATCCATAAGTGGATCGCATGATAGATTCATATGGTAATTTGATTTTCTTGCTAGGAAAGTGTTCCATGCCTTTCCTTAATGGAAATTGGAATCTAAGATTTCCTTCCTTCATATCAATAATTGCACCAATCGTTCTAAGGAAAGGTCTACCAAGAATAATAGGACATGAAGGATTGCAGTCTATATCAAGAACAATGAAATCTATGGGCACATAATTCCTATTGGCAAAACTAAGAACATCATTAATTCTTCCCATAGGTTTCTTAATAGTGGAATCCGTAAGATGTAAATTTAAAGAACAATCATCAAGCTCATGGAACCCTAGCAAATCACACAAAGATTTTGGGGTAGTGGAGACACTTGCACCCAAATCACACAAAGCATAGCATTCATGATCTTTTATTTTTATTTTTATAGAAGGTTATCATTCATCATAAAGCTTTCTAGCTATAGAAACTTCCAACTCAAGTTTTTCTTCATAAGATTGCATCAAAGCATCAACTATGTGTTTAGTGAAAGCTTTATTTTGACTATAAGCATACGGAAAATTTAGCACGGATTGCAACAAGGAAATACAATCAATCAAAGAGCAATTATCATAATTGAATCCCTTGAAATCCAAGGTAGTGGGTTCATCACTATGCAAAGTTTTAATCTCTTCGTTCCCACTTTTAGCAATTTTAGCATCAAGATCTAAAAACTCAGAATTATTGGGACAACTTAAAGCAGAATCATCTCCAATCCTATTCTCATCAAGATTAATACTAGAAAACAAGGATCTAATAGGAGACACATCAATAACTTTCAGATCATCATCTTTATTTTCAAGATAACTAGAAGAACACGATTTAATATAATCTTCTCTTTTAGCACACATTCTAGCGGTTCTTTATTTGCATTCATCAACGGAAATTCTCATGGCTTTGAGAGACTCATTGATATCATGCTTAGGTGGGATAGATCTAAGTTTCAAAGAATCAACATCAAGAGTAATTCTATCCACACTTCTACCCAATTCGTCAACCTTAAGCAATTTCTCTTCAAGCATAACATTGAAATTCTTTTGCGAGATCATAAACTCCTTAACACTAGTTTCAAATTCAGAAGGCATCTTTCTATAAGAGTTGTTGTAGGAAATACCAAAATTATTAGAGGAATTACTAGGAAAAGACCTAGGATTAAAATTACCTCTATAAGCATTGTTACCAAATTTATTCCTACCAAAAAAATTCACATCCAGAGATTCATTGTTATTCTCAATCAAAGTGGACAAAGGCATATCATTAGGATCGGAAGAAGCACTCTTAGCAGCAAACAATTTCATAAGTTCATCCATCTTTCCACTCAAAACACTAATTTCTTCGATAGCATGCACTTTTTTACTAGTAGATCTTTTGATGTGCCATTGAGAATAATTAACCATAATATTATCTAGGAGTTTGGTAGCTTCTTCTAAGGTGGTTCCCATGAAAGTGCCTCCGGCGGCCGAATCTAAAAGATTTCTAGAAGCAAAATTTAAGCCAGCATAAAAGTTCTGAATAATCATCCATAGATTCAAACCATGTGTAGGGCAATTATGTATCATCAATTTCATTCTCTCCCAAGCTTGTGCAACATGCTCATGATCTAGTTGCTTAAATTCATAATATCGTTTCTAAGAGAGATGATCTTAGCAGGAGGGAAATACTTAGAGATAAAAGCATCTTTGCACTTATTCCACAAATCAATACTATTTCTAGGCAAAGAGGAGAACCAAGTTTTAGCACGATCTCTAAGTGAAAATGGAAATAACTTCAATTTAACAATGTCGTTATCCGTATCCCTTTTCTTTTGCATATCACACAAATCAACAAAGTTGTTTAGACGGGTAGCGGCATCTTCACTAGGAAGGCCGGAGAATTGATCTTCATGACAAGATTCAACAAAGCAACATTGATTTCACAAGATTCAGCATCGATAATAGGAGCAATCGGAGTGCTAATAAAGTCATTATTGTTGGTATTGGAGAAGTCACACAATTTGGTATGGTTTTGAGCCATAGTGACAAGCATGCAATCCAACACACACAAGCAAACAAGAAGCAAGCGAACGATAAAACACGGCGGAAGAAGGGCGAATAAAACGGCAAGGGTGAAGTGGTGGAGAGGAAAACGAGAGGCAAAAAAGGTAATGCGAAGGATAAGGGTTTGTGATAGGTACTAGGTATATGACTTTTGCGTAAGCCTCCCCGGCAACGGCGCCAGAAATTCTTCTTGCTACCTCTTGAGCTTGCGTTGTATTCCCTCGAAGAGTAAAGGGAGATGCATCACAGTAGCGTAAGTATTTCCCTCAGTTTTTGATAACCAAGGTACAATCCAGTAGGAGACCACGCGCGAGTCCCTCGCACCTGCACAAATAAATAAGAACTTCGCAGCCAACGCGATAAGGGGTTGTCAATCCCTTTACGGTCACTTACGAGAGTGAGATCTGATTGAGATGATAGTTTATATTTTTGGTATTTTTGGTTTAATAAAACAGTAAATAAAAGTGGTAAAAGTAAAGTAGATGTAGATTGATATGTTGAGAATAGACCCGAGGGCCATAGTTTTCTCTAGTGGCTTCTCTCATGATAGCGATATTCTACGGCGGGTAAACAAATTATTGTCGAGCAATTGATAGAAAAGCGAATAATTATGAGACTATCTAGGCATGAACATTGTATATAGGCACCACGTCTGAGACAAGTAGACCGAAACGATTCTGCATCTACAACTATTACTCCACACATCGACCGCTATCCAGCATGCATCTAGTGTATTGAGTTCATACGAACAGAGTAACGCCTTAAGCAAGATGACATGATGTAGAGGGATAAACTCAAGTAATATGATGTAAACCCCATCTTTTTATCCTCGATGGCAACAATACAATACGTGCCTTGCTACCCCTACTGTCGATGGGAAAGGACACCGCAAGATTGAACCCAAAGCCAAGTACTTCTCACATTGCAAGAACTATAGATCTAGTAGGCCAAACCAAACCAATAATACAAAGAGACTTGCAAAGATATTATGAGCACACATAAAAAGTTCAGAGAGGAACCAAATATCTTTCATAGATAACCTTGATCATAAACTCACAATTCATCGGATCGCGACAAACACACCACAAAAAGAGATTTCATCGAATAGATCTCCTCGAAGACCGAGGAGAACTTTGTATTGAGATCCAGAGAGAGAGAAGAAGCCATCTAGATACTAGCTATGGACCCGAAGGTCTGAGGTAAACTACTCACAACTCATGGTGAGGGCGATGATGATGATGATGATGATGATGAAGGCCTCCGTGATGGATGCCCCTCCGGTGGAGCTCCGGAACAGGCTCCAAGATGGGATCTCCACGGGAACAGAAGCTACGGCGGTGGAATTAGGGTTTTCTCTCTGTGTATGGAGTTTCTGGGTTACGTGGATATATATAGGATGAAGGAGGGCACCGGGGGCCACACGAGGGGCCTCGAGGCAGGGGGCGCACCCTGGGAAGGGGGGTGCGCCCCTACCCTCGAGGGTAGCCCCTCTGTCCCCTAACTTGGTCCTGACGTTTCCCGTGCGTGATTTTCTCCAAAAATATCTCCCGCGAAGGTTTCATTCCGTTTGGACTCTGTTTGATATTCTTTTTCTGCAAAATACTGAAATAGGCAAAAAACAGCAATCTAGACTAGGCCTTTGGGTTAGTAGGTTAGTCCCAAAAATGATATAAAAGTGAATGATAAAGCCCATTAAACATCCAAGACTTCATAAATAATAGCATGGAACAATCAAAAATTATAGATACGTTGGAGACGTATCAGGGGGGCGCCCCCACCCTCGTGGACAGCCGGTGGCCCCCCTCGTGAACTTCTTTCGCCAGATATTTTTTATATTTTCTGAAACGGAGTTCTGTGGAGTTTCGGGGCTTTTGGAGTTGTGCAGAATAGGTTTCCAGAGTTTGCTTCTTTTTCAGCCCAGAATTCCAGATGCCGGCTTTCTCCCACTTCATGTAAACCTCGTAAAATAAGAGAGAAAAGGCATAAGGGCCAGTTCTTTTGCTAGCTTCTAGAATAAGTTGAAATAAGCTACCCCGTACCCAGCTTATTCTAGAAGCCCAAACCAAATTATTTTTTTAGAAGCCTAGTAGTTAAGACTTCATTAGTAGGCTTCTAAAAGAAAAAAATTGATTGGGCTTCTAGAATAAGCTGGGTTGGGGGCAGCTTATTTCGGAAGCCCAAAAAAGCTAGCAAAAGAACTGGACATAAGTATTGTGACAAAACAAATTATAATAGCCCATAATGCAATAAATATCAACATATAAGCATGATGCAAAATGGACGTATCAACTCCCCCAAGCTTAGACCTCGCTTGTCCTCAAGCGAAAGCCGATATCGAAAAATATGTCCACATGTTTAGAGATAGAGGTGTCGATAAAAACAAAACACGGACATGAGGGCATCATGATCATTCTTATAATAGAAACATACATATATATTGTCATATGATTCTTATGCTAAAGTAACAATTCATCCAGAATATCAAGTATGATTCATAAACTTCATTGAAAACTAACAAACTTTGATCTCGGTCATTGAAGCAATTGCAATTTATTGTAACATCGGAAAGAGTCAATATAAGAGCTTTTCAGCAAGCCTACATACTCAACTATCATATAGTCTTTCACAATTGCTCACACTCACGCAATACTTATGGTTATGGAGTTTTAATCGGACACAGAGAAAGATAGGGGCTTATGGTGTTGCCTCCCAACCTTTTACCTCAAGGGTAATGTCAACAGTAATAGACCATGAAAACTTACATCCAAGTGGGTATATATGTTAGGATCTTTCCAACACAATGTGCTTGCCAAAGGATAAAATGTAAAAAGGAAAGGTGAAGTTCACCTTGACTCTTATAAGGAAAGAATAATAGATAGGCCCTTCGCAGAGGGAAGCAGAGGTTGTCATGTGTTTTTATTGTTGGATGCACAAAGTCTTAGCATAGATGAACGTTACTTTATATTGCCACTTGTGATAAGGAACTTTATTATGCAGTCCGTCGCTTTTATTACTTCCATATCACAAGATCGTATAAAGCTAATTTCTCCCACACTAATAAATCATACATATTTTAGCGGGTTTGCAACATGACAACTTAATTGGAAGGAACTTTCTCGATCCATAGGTAGGTATGGTGGACTCTCATGGCAAAACTGGGTTTAAGGATATATGGAAGCACAAGTAGTATCTCTACTTAGTGCGAGGAGTTTTGACTAGCATGAGGGGGAAAAGCAAGCTCAACATGTTGGATGATCCATGACAATATACTTTATTTCGTATATAAGAAGACATAACCCATTATGTTGTCTTCCTTGTCCAACATCAACTCTTTAGCATGTCATACTTTAATGAGTGCTCACAATCATAAAAGATGTCCAAGATAGTATATTTGTATGTGAAGCCTCTCTTCTTTTATTACTTCCTATTAGTTGCAATGATGACCAAAATTATGTTTGTCAACTCTCAACAACTTTTATTTATCATACTCTTACATGTGAAGTCATTACTTCCCACAAGATCAATATTATCTCATTGATACTTTTCATATTTTCTTTCTTTTTATCATGACCCAAGTGAGGAAATCAAGCCCTTGACTCAATACTAATCTTTATTATATAGCTCACGAACTCGATTACAAAGGGTAAAGATCATAAGGCAAAAGCTCACAACTAGATCATGCTAACTTCATTCTACTAGATCAAGATACTACCAAAAGGATCGAACTAAGATAAACGGTAAAGATAGGAGTGATGGTGATACGATACCGGGGTCACTCCCCCAAGCTTGGCAGTTGCCAAGGGGAGTGCACATACCCATATGATTAGGTCTCCTTCTTCGGGGGTGGTGATGATGGCTTCTTCCTTAAATTGCGCTTAAGGGCAGAATTTTGCTCCCTTAGGTCATTGATCTCTTGCTCAAGATTTAATATCTTCTTGCATAGTGTCTGCTTGTTTTCCTAAAAGAGGTTAAAAGGGATAAAGTCGATCTTAGGTTTCTTTACTCTATCGGGGAGGCTTGACTTTTTGAACTCCACATGCATGTGCCCCGGTTGAGGTAGTGGGGCTTCGTCTTCATCTGAGCTAGTCCAATCCTTCCCCTTGGAATATGGTCCTCTTCTTCCTCCATGGTCCAACCATAAGGCTCCCAGTCCCCATAGACCTTAGGGTTAGCAAGGGAATCAGACACATAGCTTTCTCCCTCCGAATCCTGGGACGACACGTTGCTTTATCTGCGATAGAAACAACTCGAAACGAAAACAGAGGATTTTTGCGTGATACAAAGGTCAAAACCTTCGGGAGTATATATAATGAATGTTTACTGACCAAAAGGAGTAACCCACAAGAAAACGGAGTCCGGGAGGCACACGAGCTGCACACGAGGCAGGGGGGCACGCCTAGGGAAGGGGGGCGCGCCCTCCACCCTCGTGGACGGCTCGTGTCTCTTCCGGACAGCAATTTATTTTTCTATTTTTCTAAATATTTCAAAACGGAGATAAATTGCCCTTAAAGCTGTTTTGGAGTCGGTTTACTTACTGTATCACATACCTCTTCCTTTTCGGAGGCTGAATCATTCTAGAAAGTGTTCCTTATGTATTCCTCCGGGGTTACGGTTTCAATAACATTGGTTTCAACAATTATAGGATTAACTGAGATATAATTTTTGATTCTTTAACCGTTCACCACCTTCGGATTGTGCCTTTGAAGTTGTTGATTTTTATGGCACCGGAACGATAGACCTCCTCGATAACGTAAGGTCCTTCCCACTTGGAGAGAAGTTTTCCTGCAAAAAATCTTAAACGAGAGTTGAATAGCAAGACATAATCAACTACGTTAAACTCACGCTTTTGTATCCTTTTGTGATGCCATCTTTTAACTTTTTCTTTAAACAACTTGGCATTCTCATAGGCCTGGGTTCTACATTCATCCAGGCAGCTAATGTCAAATAACCTCTTTTCTCCGGCAAGTTTGAAATCATAATTGAGCTCTTTGATAGCCCAATATGCCTTATGTTCTAGCTCAAGAGGTAAGTGACAAGCTTTTCCATATACCATCTTATATGGAGACATACCCATAGGATTTTTGTATGCAGTTCTATAGGCCCATAATGCATCATCAAGTTTCTTGGACCAATTATTCCTAGACCTATTAAATGTCTTTTGCAAAATTAATTTCAACTCCCTATTACTTAGTTCTACTTGACCACTAGTCTGTGGGTGATAAGGGGATGCAATTATATTGTTGACCTCATATTTTGCAAGCGTCTTACGGAAAGCACCATGAATAAAGTGTGAACCACCATCAGTCATTAGATATCTAGGGACTCCAAACCTCGGAGAAATAACTTCTTTAAGCATCTTAATAGAGGTGTTGTGATCAGCACTACTAGTTGGAATAGCTTCTACCCACTTAGTAACATAATCAATAGCAACTAAAATATGTGTGTATCCATTAGAGGCAGGAAACAATCCCGTATAATCAAAGACCCAAACATCAAATGGTTCAATAACAAGTGAATAATTCATAGGCATTTTTGACGTCTACTGATATTACCAATTCTTTAATATTCATCACAACATAAGACAAACTTACGGGCATCCTTGAAGAGAGTAGGCCAATAAAAACCGGATTGCAATACCTTGTGTGCAGTTCTATCTCCCGTATGGTGCCCTTCATAATCTTCGGAGTGGCACTTACGTAGGATCTGTTCCTGTTCATGCTCAGGTACACAACGTCTAATGATACCATCTACTCCTTCTTTATAAAGATGTGGGTCATCCCAGAAGTAATGCCTCTAATCATAGAAGAACTTTTTCTTTTGCTAGTATGTGAAGCTAGGAGGTATAAACTTAGCAACAATACAATTAGCATAATCAGCATACCATGGAGCAGTACGAGAAGTATTTATGACACCTAATTGTTCATCAGGAAAGCTATCATCAATAGGTTGTGGGTCATCAAGTATATTCTCTAACCTAGATAAGTTATCTGCAACAGGGTTCTCAGCTCCCTTCCTATCGATAATATGCAAGTCAAACTCTTGCAGCAAGAGAACCCATCTAATAAGTCTAGGTTTAGCATCTTTCTTTTCCATATGGTATTTGATAGCAGCATGATCAGTGTGAAAAGTTACTTTAGAATCAACAATATAGGGTCTAAACTTATCACAAGCAAATACAACTGCTAAAAAATCTTTCTCAGTAGTAGCATAATTTCTTTGGGCACTATCTAGAGTTTTACTAGCATACTGGATAATATTCAATTTCTTATCAACTCTTTGCCATAGAACAGCACCTACAGCATAAACACTAGCATCGCACATAATCTCAAAAGGTAAGTTCCAGTCAGGAGGCTGGACAATAGGTGCAGAGATTAATGCTTTCTTAAGTATTTAAAATGCTTTTAGACAATCATCATCAAAGACAAAAGGAATATCTTTTTGTAAGAGATTAGTCAGAGGCCTGGATATTTTGCAGAAGTCCTTTATGAACCTCCTATAAAACCCGGCATGACTTAGGAAACTACGTATACCTTTGATGTCCTTAGGGCATGGCATCATTCAATAGCATCCACCTTAGCTTTGTCAACTTCAATACCTCTTTCAGAAATTTTATGTCCCAAGACAATGCCTTCGTTAACCATAAAGTGGCACTTCTCCCAATTCAAGACAAGGTTAGTGTCTTCACATCTCTGCAAAACTCGATCAAGGTTGCTTAAGCAATCATCGAAAGAAGTTCCGTAAACGGAGAAATCATCCATGAAAACCTCAACAATATTTTTACAAAAATCATATAATATAGCCATCATGCATCTTTGAAAGGTAGCAGGAGCATTACATAAACCAAAAGGCAAACATACCAAAAGGACAAGTAAAAGTGGTCTTTTCTTGATCCCCTTTTGACACAGGTATTTGAGAGAAACCAGAATAACCATCTAGAAAGCAGAAATGAGTATGTTTAGATAACCTTTCTAGCATTTGATCAATACATGGCAAGGGGTAATGATCTTTCTTAGTAGCTTTATTTAACTTAGGAAAATCAATTACCATCCTATAACCTGTAACTATTCTTTGCGAGATCAATTCATCTTTATCATTAGGAACGACAATCATACCTCCCTTCTTAGGGACACAATGGACATGACATACCCATTGGCTATCAGCAACTGGATAGATAATACATGCCTCTAGAAGCTTTAGTATTTCCTTCCGTACCACTTCTTTGATCTTAGGATTTAACCGTCGCTGATGATCAATAACCTGTTAGCATTTTCTTACAAATTTATCTTGTGTTGGCATATAGTGGGACTAATGCCCTTAAGATCATCCAGAGTATATCCAATAGCAGCATAGTGCTTCTTCAGTGTTTTCAATAGTTTTTCTTCTTCCTGCTCTGAAAGTTTAGCACTAATAATAACATGATATATCTTCTTTTCATCAAGATAAACATACTTAAGATTATCAGGTAAAGGTTTAAGTTCAAACACGGGATCACCCTTGGGTGGAGGAGGATCCCCTAGGATTTCAAGAGGTAAGTTGTTTTTCAATACGGGTCCTTGTTTAAAGAATATTTCATCTATTTACCTTCTCTCATTCATATGCATATCATTTTCATGGTCTAGCAAGTATTGTTCTAAAGGATCATTAGGAGGCACGACAATAGAAGCAAGACCAATAATTTCATCCTTACTAGGTGGTTCCTTTTCAAGGGGTTGTCTACGAAATTTATCAAAGTTAAAATCATGAGACATATCCCCTAATCCCACAGTAACAATATCTTTCACGCAGTCTATCTTGGCATTAACAATATTCAAGAAGGGTCTACCAAATATAATGGGACAAAATTCATCTTGTGTGGAACTAAGAATAAGAAAATCAGCAGGGTATTTAACCTTCCCACACAAGACTTCAATATCTCTAACAATCCCAACTGGTGAAATAGTGTCTCTATTAGCTAGCTTAATCGTAACATCAATCCCTTCTAGCTCAACGGGTGCAATGTCATGCATAATTTCTCGATATAAATCAAGAGGGATAATACTCGCACTAGCACCTACGTCACATAAACCATGATAGCAATGATCTCCTATCTTAACAGAGATAACAGGCAGGCCTACAATAAGTCTATGCTTATTTCTAGCATTGGGTTTGGCTATTGTAGCAGACTCTTATTGGAGGTAAATAACATGTCCATCTAAATCTTCTACCAAGAGATCTTTAACCATAGCAACACTAGGCTCAGCTTTAATTTGCTCAGAGGGTGTAGGTGTTCTAGTATTACTTTTACGAACTACAGTTGAAGCTTGAGCATGATCCTTTATCCTAACAGGGAAATGTGGTTTCTCAATATAAGCAGTAGGAACAATAGGATCAACATTATAAGTGATAGTATTTTCTTCAACTTTAACTGGTTCAACTACTTTTAATTCAATAGGGGGATGGTATTTAAACCACTTCTCCTTGGGGAGATCAACATGAGTAGTAAATGATTCACAGAAAGAAGCTACTATCTCAGAGTCAAGTCCATATTTAGTGCTAAACTCACAAAAAACATCGGTATCCATAAAAGCTTTAACACAATCAAACTTAGGGGTTATACCTGACTCCTTACCTTCGTCGAGATCCCAGTCTTCAGAGTTGCGTTTAATTCTTTCCAATAAATATCATTTGAATTCAATAGTCTTCATCATAAAAGAGCCAGAACAAGAATTATCGAGCATGGTGCGATTATTGAGAGAAAGCCGAGCATAATTTTTTTGAATAATCATTTTTCTCGAGAGCTCATGATTGGGGCATGAATATAAAATTGACTTAAGCCTCCCCCAAGCTTGAGCGATGCTTTCTCCTTCACGAGGCCACAAATTATAAATATAATTACGATCGCGATGAACCTGGTGCATAGGGTAGAACTTCTGATGAAATTCCAACTTCAGACGATTATAATTCCATGATCCCATATAATCAAATAGCTTAAACCATGTCAATGCATCTCCCTTCAAAGATAAAGGGAAGACCTTTTTCTTGAAAACATTCTCGGGCATGCCTGCAAGCTTAAACAATGCAGAAACTTCATCCACATAGATTAGGTGTAAATCGGGATGCAGTGTTCCGTCTCTTGTAAAAGGATTTTCTAGCAGTTTCTCTATCATACCCGAAGGAATCTCAAAGCAAACATTTTTAGTAGGTGCAGTAGGTTGAGGAGCTACTCTTTGCTCTTCTGGTCGGGGCGAAGATACCCCGAACAAGCCCCTCAAAGGATTTTGAGCCATAGTAACAAGTGACAATAAATTTCAGCACACTATATAAAATTTTCCTTACCAAATTCCACTTACCAAAGGCGCTTCACTCCCGGACAACGGAGCCAGAAAAGAGTCTTGATGACCCACAAGTGTAGGGGATCTATCATAGTCCTTTCGATAAGTAAGAGTGTCGAACCCAATGAGGAGCGGAAGGAAATGATAGGCAGTTTTCAGTAAGGTATTTTCTACAAGCACTGAAATTATAAGTAACAGATAGTTTTGTGATAGGGTAAATGGTAGCAAGTGACAAAAGGTAAAAGTGAATAAGGTGCAGCAAGGTGGCCCAATCCTTTTTGTAGCAAAGGACAAGCCTAGACAAACTCTTATATAAAGGAAAGCGCTCCCGAGGACACATGGGAATTATCATCAAGCTAGTTTTAATCATGATCATCTGATTCACGTTCGGTACTTTGATAATTTGGTATGTGGGTGGACCGGTGCTTGGGTGCTGTCCTTACTTGGACAAGCTTCCCACTTATGATTAACCTCTAATGCAAGCATCCGCAACTACAAAAGAAGTATTAAGGTAAACCTAACCATATCATGAAATATATGGATCCAAATCAGCCCCTTACGAAGCAACGCATAAAGTAGGGTTTAACCTTATGTCACTCTAGCAACCCATCATCTACTTAATACTTCCTAATGCCTTCCTCTAGGCCCAAATAATGGTGAAGTGTCATGTAGTCGACGTTCACATGACACCACTAGAGGAGAGACAACATACATCTCATCAAAATATCGAACGAAGACCAAATTCACATGACTACTAATAGCAAGAGTTCTCCCATGTCCTCAGGAACAAAAGTAACTAATCACAAGACGTAATATTGTTCATGATCAGAGGGGTATTAATATGCATAATGGATCTGAACATATGATCTTCCACCAAATAAACCAACTAGCATCAACTACAAGGAGTAATCAACACTACTAGCAACCCACAGGTACAAATCTGAGGTTTGGGTACAAAGATTGGATATAAGAGATGAACTAGGGTTTGAGAGGAGATGGTGCTGGTGAAGATGTTGACGAAGATAGACCTCCCCAAGATGGGATAGTTGTTGGTGATGACGGCGGTGACGATTTCCCCCTCCCGGAGGGAAGTATCCCCAGTAGAACAGCTCTGCCGGAGCCCTAGATTGGTTTCCGCCTTGGTTCCGCCTCGAGACGGCGGCATCTGGTCCCGAAAGCCTCCTTATGATTTTTTTTCTAGATCAAAACACCTCATATAAGAGAAGATGGGCATCGGGGGGCCTTCGGGGGGCCCATGATACAGGGGGGTGCACCCTAGGGGGAGCGCCCCCACCCTCGTGGATAGCCGGTGGCCCCCCTCGTGAACTTCTTTCGCCAGCTATTTTTTATATTTTCTGAAATGGAGTTCTGTGGAGTTTCGGGACTTTTGGAGTTGTGCAGAATAGGTTTCCAGAGTTTGCTTCTTTTTCAGCCAAGAATTCCTGCTGCCGGCATTCTCCCTCTTCATGTAAACCTCGTAAAATAAGAGATAAAAGGCATAAGTATTGTGACAAAACAAATAATAACAACCCATAATGCAATAAATATCAACATATAAGCATGACGCAAAATGGACGTATCAACCCCGCAAC
Source organism: Secale cereale (assembly GCA_902687465.1). NCBI lineage: Eukaryota > Viridiplantae > Streptophyta > Magnoliopsida > Poales > Poaceae > Secale > Secale cereale. Next base: position 405,579,828 of record LR738715.1, read on the forward strand.
CCGCCAGTGCCAGCCTCTTTCCCTATCTCTATCGGCGGGCCCGCCTGCCAGCGACCCATCGTCCTCACAGCCACCAGCTCCATCTCCCTCCGTCTCCCTCCCTTCAGAGACAGAGCGCTCGCACCGTCGCGCCGTGAGCTCATGGACGTCGAGACCAGCGCCGCTCGCACCACCTACTTAAGCCTTGTCGTCCGCGCCCATCCCCCTAGGGTTCCTCCGTCTCTGCCGTCATCCAGGAGGATCCCCTTCCCTCTTACCCCTCTGCCAGACCGTGCCCGAGCGCGAGCAAGAGCAGGCCGCCGTCGCCGTTGCTATTCCGGTCACCTCCAGCCTCCTCCTCCAAGTCTGTCGGCCTTCCCGTCGTCCCCGTCGTCCCCGTCGTCTGCTTCGTCCACTCCTTCATCGAGGGATACGCCAAGTCGCGCGCCCGGCTCCTCCTCTGCTTCCATCTTTCTTCTCGGTCAGGAGCCGCGTCAAGTTCAGAGCTCGACCACGTTGCTGCCAGCTCATCTCCGTCGACGTCGCAGTGTCCTAGGGTGAGTTAGGTATACGTTCTCCCCCTCTCTCTTCTCCTGCCGCGGTTTGGTCGCCATGGACGTCGACATGGTCGGGGTTGCACCATGATCTCGATGCTCCAGCAGTTCCTGTAGGTTTCTATCGTCCATGTGGATGCGGTAGAGTCGCCGCACGTCTCCGTGCTCTGGATCTTGTCTAACGTGTCCTCTCCACTGCCGCACACGCGCGCACGCACCCAGCCGCTCATGCCGCCGTGCTCACTTCCCTGCCTGCCGTCATCACCATGGCCCGAGCCGAGCAATGCTCGAGCTCGAGCGGCCGGCATCCCTCCGCTTGGGCACGCCAAGTTCCCCCTCCAAACCTCCATGCCCACCACTGCTCAACTGCCCTCACCTCCGTCGCGTTTGCTCGTCGGCAACCATGGCCGAAGCGAGGCTCAGCCTTGCGCATCCATGCACCACACCCGCAGCTGCCGCCGCTTGTAGGCCAGCACCCTCAACCTATTTCCGCACCCTCCGTCGTGTGATTTGGTTCCCGGAGCAGCTCTGACGAGCTTCTCTGTTGCTCCCTGCACCCATCATCGAGTGGAACCACCTTGGCCACAAGGCTCTTAAGCTTCGAGACCATGCCACGCTTGCCCAAAGCATTCTCCACACCATGTGCTGCACCCTGGACCTTTTGCGCACGCCCGCCATAGCTCTGCATCCGCCGCATGTGCAATGCTTGCTCGCTGCCGTCGCCGCTCAGGTCCCCGTGCAACCTTGGCTAAAGTTCGCCCTTTATATTCAGTCCTTGAGGTTTGCTTGCTGTTTGTATCACAATCTCATGATCAGCGCACTGGTTTATCTCCCACGTGCACATCCATCAGGTTCTGGGTTCGATTCCAATCAGGAGCTACCTATTACCCGTTTTGCCATTTTGTTGTTTTCTTTGTGACACCGACAAAGTGGCCCCATTGTCATACACACACCATTGTCATACACGCACACTCATTCGCTTCCGGGCTGTTTCCAGTCCTGGGCCGCTGCACTGTGTTGCTTCCGGCCCAAGCATGTTTTTTTTCTGCTCTGTGGTTTTTATCATTTTTTCACTATATTGCATAATTTCAGGAAATGCCACTGTTTTGTATTGTTAATAACTAAATATGCATGCATCCAAATTAAACAAACTATATATGTAAAATGCTTAAAATTTTGTGTAGATTAATAATTCGCAACTTTCACCCATGTTTAAAATGATGTTTGCATTTAGTTTGTATAAATAACATGTTAAAATGGTTTTATTCATAACTAAATAACCGTAGCTCCAAATTTAATAAATTTTATATGTAAATGGGGGTAGAAAAATGCATAGATTAACTTGGTGCACTTTTTATTTCTGTTTAACAACATTAAAATTGTGCATAGGGCAGCACAGTGCGGAATTGTTGTTTGTTGTTTCCGGCCCCATTTAAATTGCTTAGGTAGTGTAGTTTAATTGTTTTGCACCTCTTGCTATGTTAAGAATATTTAAACTTGCTGGGTTCATAAACAAGAGCGAGCTAAATAATTGAATGCGGTGTTTCGTCAATATGCAACTTGTTGCCTATTGAACTCCACTTAACTTGTAGTGATGTTTGTGTTCTTTGCCATGCCATGCCTATTTAATCTTTTCATGCATAATACTTGGTTGAGCATCATGCCATGTTTATGCTTGTGTGCTTACCATATTGTTTGCTTCTTCTCGTTAGTTCCTGTTTCGTTGCGATCATGATGATTCTTTCGTCTACGCTTGGTTCGTCTATGTGGCTTCGTCTTCTTCTTGGACTCGTTCTTCTTCCGAGCGGGATTTCAGGCAAGATAACCGTCACCTTGGATCTCATTACTATCATTGCTATGCTAGTTGTATCGATGCTATCACTATATGTCGCCATGCCCACCATTTGTTTATCTAGCCTCCCATATGCCATTAAACAACCTCTAACTTTTGACACCATCTCAGCAAACCGTTGTATGGCTATGTTACCGCTTGCTCAACCCCTCTTATAGCGTTGTTAGTTGCAGGTGAAGATGAAGTTTGCTCCATGTCGGAACATGGATATGTTGGAATATCACAATATCTCTTATGCTTAATTAATGCACATATATACTTGGTAATGGGTGGAAGGCTTGGCCTTTTGTTTGGTGTTTTGTTCCACTCATGCCGCCTTAGGATCCGATAAACCGGTGTTATGTTCCTTGATATTGCGTTCCTAACAAGGTTGGGGTTTATGGGCCCCCCTCGATAATTCGCTTTGTTTAAAGCTTTTCCAGCAAGGCCCAACCTTGGTTTTCCATTTGCCTAATAACTAAAAACTTGCATAGGGACTTTCTGGACCTCGTTGATTCTTAATCAACCCCCGAGCCAGTGCTCCTCTGAGTGTTGGTCCAAACTGGGCGATGTCCAGCGCCCCCTGGGCAACCAAGGTCTCAACCAACCCGACGTCTTGCCAATCCGATGTGCCCCGAGAACGAGATACGTGCAACTCCTATCAGGATTTGTCGGCACATCGGGCGGTCTTGCTGGATTAGTTTTACTATTGTCGAAATATCTTGAGCACGAGATTCGGAGAACACTCGGGTCTTCCCAATTTTAGAGTTGTTACTCGGTGGATCGTGAGAGATTGTGATGGGCTAAGTTAGGACACCCCCGTAGGGTTATGATCTTTCGAAAGCCGTTCCCACGGTTATGTGGCAGATTGGAATTTTTTAATATCCAGTTGTCGAGAACTTGACACTAAACCCGAAATAAAATACACCAACCGTGTGAGTAACCGTGACCGTCTCTTTTCAAGTTGAGAAGAGAACACGGTGGAGTTATGTTTGACTTGTAGGTAGCTCAGGATCACTTAGTGACCATTTCTAGTTTGCGGCCGTTTGCGTAGCTTCTCATCTTTCTATGGAATCGTAAGTTCGCCACCATACAATGCTTAGCCGCTGCTACTACCTCACCACTTATCCTTTCCATACCCATTAAGCTTTGCTAGTCTTGATACCCATGGTTATGGGATTGCTGAGTCCTCGTGGCTCACAGATACTACAACAACAGTTGCAGGTATAGGTTTCCGATGAATTTACATGAGAGCGATGTTTACTTGTGTTTGAGTTCTTTCTTCTTCTTCGTCGATCTTGGGATAGGTTCCTGGTCGGCAACCTGGGATAGCAGGATGGATGTCGTTGTGCTTTTCATGTGTTTTCATCCGTAGTCGGATGTCTTGTGTATATGTGTTGTATTCATGTGGCAATTGTATGACTTGTATGTATCCCCGTCTAGTAATGTAATGGTACGATGTAATGATATCCATCTTGCTAAGAGCCCGAAATGCGGTTGTGCCCCAATCACAAAGTTATCACGTGATTGGGATAGAATCGCATCTTGGGTGTGATATACATCCAACATGGTTGGCAAATCCGGTGGTGGTGCGCAAGGCAAATGGGAAATAGAGGCTCTGCATAGATTTCACAGATCTAAACAAAGCATGACTGAAGGAACCATTCCCCTTGTCGCGCATCGATCAGATTGTGGATTCCACCTCCGGATGTGACCTGCTTTCCTTCTTGGATGCATACTCCACATACCACCAGATATTCATGTCGAAGGAAGATGAACAGAAGACTGCGTTCATAACCCCATTGTCGGTGTACAAAAGTAGGGGCGCTCTTTTTTACCCCTTACTTGTGCACGGGTAGTCAGAGCCACGCCTGTGGCCAAACATAACGGAGCAGAGGAGGGAACCCAGGAACACGGAGTTACCAGAACAACACCAAGACGGCGGCACGAGAAGACCAAGCAAGGAGACATGCTCTTCCCCGGCAAGGACTCTTGCCAGGGCGGCCCGCGCGCCCTCGCTAAGTGCTCTTGCAGGGGCGATCCACTCAGACGCGTCCGTCGCAGCCACCCTTGGAGCCTATGGACTCCAACGGTATCAACAACATTGGAGCCAAGGCTCGGGAAGCGCCCACATGATGTCATGCAGATCTTTGTGAAGACAAAGAGCTATGACTCCCAAGATAAGAACCAGAAGCCATGGCGATCACAAGGGTCCTTGCCGAGGACGCCCACGAGGCCCCGATAAGGCTCCTTGCCAAAGACACCCTGGAGCCCCGGAAAGACTCTTGTCGCAGGACACTCACGGAGGCCCCGGCAAGACCGTTGCCGGGAACAGAAGCAAGACTGCGACAAGCCCTTGCCGCCCCGTCACCGCCCCAGCTCGGCGGCTGACCTGCTGTCCCAGGCAGGCACCCACGTGGTGATACATTGTTCCTGGGCCCTACCATGACGCCACCTCATCTGCCTACCTCGCTGGCCTGGACGCGCGTCGCAACCAGATAAAGCGGCCACGTACAGGACGGGCTTCTTTTCCGTCCCCGATAAAGTAAATAGACACCGAAGCAGCGCATTTAATGCGCCTTGTCCCGTAATGGATGGGATAAGCCTATACACTGTTCACCTTTCCACCTCCTGTGTGCCACTATGGCAGCCCCTTTTAGACTATAAAAGGAGGCCCGCGGCATACTAAAGAAGGATTCGGATCCAGGAAACCTGGACAGGCACTGTATCTAGCTCAAGAACTCAAGAACACTCGAATATACGCCAAAGCAGGACTAGGGTATTACGCAACCTCGCGGCCCGAACCTGGGTAAGTGATTGTTGTGCTGACTCTTAGACCTGCTCTTTGTACAACCTCGCGCCCGCCAACCGTAGAAGGGATTCCAGTGATCCCATAGGTGTCGTTTCGTACCGACACCCATGTGGCATGTACTGCTTTGTACGGATGCCCTTCGGATTAAAGAGCGTTGGGTCCACCTTCGCAAGAGCCGTCCATATTGGTTTTGAACCTCAACTACACGGGAATATTGAAGCTTAATTACATGCATGACATTTTGGTCAGCACCAAGGACAGATCAACACTTATCGAAGACCTGGAAGAGACCTTTGCAAACTTGTGCATGATCAACCTGAAGCTTAATCCGGGGAAGTGCGTGTTTGGAGTGCCCTTCGAAAAGCTTCTGGGCTTCTTTGTGTCTCACAGTGGATAGCAGCCAACCCCGACAAGATCAGAGCGATTGAGAAGATTCAAGCACCCAGGTCAGTCAAGGATGTAAGGCATTTAACTGGATGTGTTGCCGTTCTGAGAAGGTTCATCTCCAAGTCTGCCGAACGCGCCCTACCATTCTTCAAAATCTTGACGAAGGTAGGGCCCATGAAGTGGACCCGGAGGTAGAAGCAGTGCTGCAAGACATGAAGACCTACCTATCGTCTGTTCCCACCTTGGTTGCTCCTAAGCCACAAGAGCTGTTACTGCTGTATCTACCAGCGCCCAATCAAGTGGTTAGTGCAGCCCTGGTGGCATAGCGGGAAATGGAAGAAGGAGCAGCTGCAGCTACTATTGCTCCTGGAGAAGAAAGTGAACTAGTCACCGCAGGATCGAGCTCAGATCAAGAGAGAGAAGGGCAGGGTACTGGAGACAATTCCAGGACCGTGGCAAGAAAGAGAGTGGTGCAATGACTAGTTTACTTCGTCAGCTCCCTATTGCAGGGAGCATGATCAAGGTATTCTGGAGTACAAAAACTAATCTTCGGGCTCATCATGGCCTCGAGGAAGTTGCGCCACTACTTCCAGGCTCATGAGATCACATTTGTCACCCGTTTTCCACTACAACGCATATTGAGGAACCCTAAAGCCACCGGCAGGATAGTTGAATGGGCTTTGGAATTATCTAGCTTTGGGACTTAAGTATGAAATCACCTCAACTATCTAGAGAAGAGCACTGGAGGAGTTTATTGCAGAGTAGACACCAACTCCAGAAGATGAGACGCCAAAAACAGTCGTCCCCAACAAGGAAGCGCCTCAGGAATGGATCATGTAATTCAATGGCGCATTCTCACTTCAGGGTGTCGGGGCTGGCATGCTCTTCATCGCACCAACCAGAGAGCTCCTGAAGTACGTGGTCCAAATGCACTATCCTCGACAAAGAGCTACCAACAACACTATGGAGTATTAGGGGCTCCTTGTCGGACTCAGGATCGCAATAGAGTTGGGAATCAAGAAGTTGATCGTTTGCGGAGATTCATAGATCATTGTGAGGCAAGTCAACAAGGATTACCGGAGCCCATTGATGGAGGCATACATTGAAGAAGTGGGAAAGTCGGAGGAACACTTTGACGGATTACAAACGGAGCACGTACCACGTGCGGAGAACAACACAACTGCTTATTTGTCAAAGCGTGCCGCGTAAAAGCTTCCTGTGGAACAAAGAACTTTTGTCCTCCATCTGACTCAGCCATCCGTATCCCCATTGACAATGGCCAATAAGAGGAGGAAGTTGGACTCTGGCAAGCCTTCACCGGCAGCACCTTCAGTGGTCCCCGGTAAGGAGGCTGCTGGGAACAACTCCACCTCGCCTGGTGAGCCGCACTCTTCTACAGGACCTCAGATCTTTGCGGTCGAGGTAAGCTCTCCTGCGAGTGAGGAGGTGTCGTTAGCCATAGTTGTCGAACCACTCGCTCCAACTTGGGCGCAGCTCATCGTCCACTACCTCCAAACTGGAGAACTCCCCGAAGAGCAAGAAGAAGCTAAAAGAGTAGCCTAGAGGGCCAGTATGTATCAGTACATTGACAACACACTATACAGAAGGAGGCCCAACGGTGTGGAATTGAAGTGCATTTGCCCAGAAGAAGGAAAGGAACTGCTGGCAGAAATACATCAAGGCGTGTGTGGATCTCATATTAGTTCAAGAGCCTTGGTTGGAAAAGCTTTCCATCAAGGTTTCTACTGGCCCACGGCCCTCCAAGAAGCAACTGAGCTAGTCACCAGAGGTGAAGCCTACCAGTTTCACTCCAAGAATACTCATCAACTTGCTCAAGCTCTCTAGACGATCCCTTTGTCATGGTCGTTTTCGGTCTGGGGGCTCGATATCTTGGGCCCCTTCCCCCATGCTGCTAGGGGCTTTGAATACGTGTACTTCGCCATCGACAATTTTTCCAAGTGGCCGGAAGTAGAGCCCGTGAGGAAGGTGACCACGCAGTCAACTATCAAGTTCCTGAAAGGATTGGTGTGCCGTTTTGGAGTACCCGTCAGAGTCATCACTGACAACGACACCTAGTTCACGAGTTGCGCCTTCGTGCAATACGTTCTTTCCCTCGGAAGCATGGTCTCATTCGCCTCTGTTTCTCGTCCCAAAAGCAATGGACAAGCTGAGAGGGAGAATGCTGAAGTGTTGCGAGAACTCAAGACAAGAACATTTGATAAGCTTCCTAAGTGTGACAGGTGATGGATCGACGAGTTGCTGGTGGTTCTTTGGTCCCTCTGTAGGACACCAAATCGAGCTACCAGCCAGACTCCCTTCTCCCTAGTCTATGGGGGTAGAAGTAGTGCTCCCCACAAAACTCATATACGTTTCACCTTGAGTACTTGCCTACGATGAAGTAGCGCACGAAGAACACCAGCGTGACGACGTTGTGCTACGTGAGGAGAACCATCTCTGGGCTGTTGTACGTGCTACACGATACAAGGAAGCCCTGCGTCACTATCACAGCCGCAGGGTCCATGCCCGGAGTCTTGAGGAAGGCAATCTTGTCCTTAGGCACATAGGGTCCACCAAGGGTGCAAACAAGTTGACACAGAATTGGGAAGGCCCTTTGTCGTGGGAAAACCACGACCACCTATGGGACAGGGGTCCCTTTTTGGTTTGGCGAGGGGATGGGCACATTGCACAAAGAGCGGAGAGCATAGTAGTGCAGAAGAGATCACACGGGCAGTTTTAACCCAGGTTCGGGCCACCGCGAGGCGTAAAACCCTACTCCTGCTTTGGTGGAGTGATGGTGAAATGGTGGAAAAGAATGCGGCGCTCTTGCCCAGCAAGGTTGCCCCGGGGCGAGAGCGGTCGGGCGCGTATGAGTGTGTGTGGGTTTGAATGACCAAATCCTTTCTACGGTTGCCATGGGCCTTCTTTCATAGCTAAGGGGTCACTACAGTAGCAAATTAGTATTTCTAGGCTGATTGGATAGCAAATAGTGCTATCATACCTAACTCTATAGGCTGCTAGAGCGCATTAAATGTGCCGCTCAGTGTCACATCACGGCTTGCCCGGCAGGCCCTGCCGTGCTATTTTGCCAGCTTCGCGCCTGATTGCTTGACACGTCGCAGCACAAGTGTCCTTTGCAGACTCTTTCTATAGGAAGTGGCTGCCATGTGGCAGGAGGCTGCCACTGGGCCTCTTAGGAGCTTGACACCGCACTGATTGACGACGGGCATCGTTGTGATGTGGTGGTTTGCCTCCGCGAGCCCCGGCAGGCCTGCGGGGGTGATGTTCGAGGCTTGCTTCCGGGGTGATCCAACCCCGCTAGGCTCGCATGCCCAACAAGGCGGGCTCTTCCTCCAATGATATCTTGCCTCTTTGGCTGGTCATGATTGTCTTGATCTCCTTGACCAACTCTTTGATTCCTCAAAGAGATGATCCCATCAAGTGTTTGATCTGATGCAGGTGTGGTAAATTTGTCCTTGGGCCTCTGCATAGTCTGGGGAAATGGACCCAGGGTTTGTTACACCGACAGGAGCCCCCGAGCCTGGCACGATCGCGCCGCTGGGCGGCGCCAGAGTAGGCTCTAACCAGTGCACAAGCGAAGGTGCTTCTTTGGTTCTTCATTAACTTTAGCTCGGGCCAGTTTCCGCATCTCCCGCGCATCGCGTAACTCCAATCTTGGTGGGTCCATTCTTGTAATGGCCCGTGAATGACTTTAACACATGAGAGAGAAACTTCCAATTCACTCTTCCCACCACGCCCTTATCCTTAGCCATGTATGCTGCATGCATTGAGTGGGGTAGGTAATGGAGGTGCATGGTGTGGAAGAGCGTCAAGGCAGGGGCCCGGGCTTCTCAGATTGGCGGAGGAGGGCGGTGGTTACTGGCGGGGGAATCAACTCCCACTCCCAGCTTGCCTATAAAAGGAGGAGCGGGGGATGAGCAGAGGCACTCATCCATACTCCTCTCTTCCTCTATTCCTCATTCTCCTACTTATGCTGAAGAGGAGACCTTGGGGCCAGGCCCCGGGCAGTTGCTTGTTGCTAGCGATATCGAATACTCGCCCTGGAGCTTGGGGAGTGGGTCTTCTTCCTCGTTCTCCCACAAGCCTTGGGAGGATGCGCGGATGGCGCGGCAGTAGCACCGGTGGTGGCGACTCCGGTGCGCTCATTACCGGGTAGACTCCGGCTTTAGGTTTAGTGAGGGGCGACGCAAACAACACCACGCTAGGGCTAGCAATAGGTGTGAGGCATGGTAGTAAACAGAGGCATATTCTCCTTCCTTTTGCAGTGTTGGTGGAAGGTTGCAGAATGGGTCCGTCATCGGCACGGGAAAACCTGACCTTCCTAGGCACTGCTTGCTCGACGTACATGGGAATTTCTTGTCCCGATGCACGTTCCTTCAAGATGCAGTGGTTCTTGATCTTTGGACTGTCTGGGATGACTGTGCTCTCTGTAGAATCTCCCGGAAAGCATGGCGTCCGAGCCGACTGCCGCGAAAGGGGCTTCAGATGCCCGTGGTGTTGAAGGCGGCAACAACCCACGACGCGTCAAGAATGTGGTGACCGTTTCAATGAGTCATGTTTACCGGTGATTCCATCGCTCTCGTCTAGTCTTCCGGCAGCGCCACCATGCAGAGGTGGGATGCCTCTATACTCCCAAGTAAACAAGTTTCCCCCGGTAGAATACCTTGCCGGTACCCTTAGCCTTGTTGCTGCAGAGCTAAGCTTGCCGGGCGTACGACAAGAAGAGGGACTAGCCCCCCGCCAATCCATTTTTGACAAAGGCCACTGCGACCGTCCTAACCGAAGCAGCGTTCGGGTCAAAGGATGATAGCACCTAAGTCTCGAAAGGTAGTGGGGTTTTCTTATGCACAAGACCTTACAGAACAAGTATGGATAAAGGAAAGGACTTATCTATTTGGCTTCCAGAGATTGCATTGTTGGCTTCTCTTTTCATCTCCTCTTGGGGAACCAAGCCCATGGTAGGAACCTGTGGTTTATGTAGATGAAAATGATGCCAAATGCAATCTTATCTACATGAACACGGGATGCTGGTGATATGCTTGTGCATGCATGCAACTTGTCACCCCCCTCTCAGCACTTCATTTATTTATCTGTTGCTCAGGGTCTGTGCCTGGCTTTATACAAGGGGTTACATGCAAATGAGGCAAGCCCTATATAAAAGGGTGGCTGCCAGGCAGGGCCCGACAGCCGCGCCTTACGGGTAGTACTTACATAGATGCTCAATGTTCCATGAGTTTTGCAATTGAATGCCATCTCTGGTCTCCAGACGGACTGCGCCATGTCTGGTGACTCGTACCACCTGGTAAGGGGCTTCCCACTTCGGCGATAACTTGTTTGCACCCTTGCCGGACTGAACGCGCCTATGGACAAGGTCGCCTTCCCCAAACACCGGGCATGAACCCTGCTGCTGTGATAATGATGCAGGGCTTGTTGGTAGCGTGCGACACTCGTAGCTTCCCGGAGATGGTTCTCCTCGAGAAGCACATCGTTGTCACGCTGGTGCTGATCCTGCGCTACTTCATCATACGCAACCACTCGAGGAGACCCGTAAATGAGTTCCGTGGGGATAACTGCTTCTGCCCAATAGACAAGGGAGAAGGGAGTCTGCTCGGTAGCTCGGTTTGGTGCGTTCTGATGGACCAAAGAACCACTAGGAGCTCATCGATGCATCGCCTGTCGCACTTCTGCAGCTTATCAAATGTTCTTGTCTTGAGGCCTCGCAACACTTCAGCTTTCGCCCTCTTAGCTTGTCCATTGATTCTGGGATGTGCAATAGAGACAAATGAGTTCTTTCTTCCGAGGGCATGAACATATTGCATGAAGGCGCGGCTCATGAACTTCGTGCCGTTGTCGATGATGATCCAGACAGGGACCCCGAAGCGGCACACCAATCCTTTCAAGAACTTGATAGCTGAATGAGCAGTCACCTATCTCACGACATCTACTTCCTGCCATTTTGTAAACTTGTCGATGGCAACAAACAAGAATTCAAAGCCCCCAGTAGCTCTGGGGAAAGTGCGTAGGATATCGAGCTCCCGGACCAAAAACGACCATGACAAAGGGATTGTCTGAAGAGCTTGGGCAGGAAGATGGATGTTCTTGGAATGGAACTGGCAGGCCTCACATTTTGTGACTAGCTCGAACACATCTTGGAGGGTTCTGGGCCAATAGAATCCTTGGCGGAATGCTTTCCCAACTAATGCCCTTTATCCAATATGGGAGTCGCACATGCCTTTGTGTATTTCTGTCAGCAATTCCTTTCCTCCTTCATAGCAAATGCACTTCAATTTCACACCATTGGGCATCCTTCTATATAGAGCGTCATCGACAAACTGATACATACTTGCCCTCCGGGTTACTCTTTGAGCTTCTTCTTCCTCCTTGGGAAGTTCTCCAGTTTGGACGAAGTGGACTATATGCCTTGCCCAAGTTGGAGCCTGGGGCTCGGCAACGAGGACTAGCGGCACCTCCGCATTTGTTGGGGCGCGTTCCTTGACCACGGGGACCTGAGGACCGGCAGGAGGGTGAAACCCAACAAACGAATGGGAGTTGTTCCCGGCAGGGTCCCTCCCAGGTGCCCCGGAAGGCTCTACCGGGAGAGGCTTACCGGAGTCCAATTTCCTCCTTTTTCTGGCCATTGTTGCAAGGGATATGGAGGGTTGAGTAATGTGGAGAACAAAAGTTCCTGGTCCCACAGGAAGCTTTTGTGCAACACACTTTAACAGATGATCAGTGATGTTGTTTTCTGCACGGGGTACGTGCTCTGTTTGCAATCCGTCAAAGTGTTCCTTCAACCTTCTTACTTCCTAGATGTATGCCTCCATCAATGGGCTTGTCGACTTGCCTCAACACAAGTTGTGAATCCCCTCTGATGATCAACTTCTTGATTCCCAATTCTGTGGCGATGATGAGCCCGGCAAGGAGCCCTTCATACTATGCTGTATTGTTGGTTGCCTCCTCCCGGGGAAAATGCATCTGGACGACGTAATTCAAGTGCTCCCCAAAGGGAGCAATGAGAAGCACGCCAGCCCCGCAACTTGTGGGGAGAAGGCACCATCAAAATACATGATCCATTCTTGGGGGGATTCCTTAACGGGAACAACTATCTATAGCACTCCCTCATTAGAGGTTGGTGTCCATTATGCAATAAAATATGCCAATGCCATGCTTTGTATTGTTGAGGTGCTTTCAAACTTTAAGCCAAAGCTAGATAACTCCAATGCCCACTCTACTATCCTGCCGGCAGCCTCTAGGTTCCGGAGTATCCTTTGCAATGGAAAGCGTGTAGCAACCGTGATCTCATGGGCTTGGAAGTAGTTGCACAGTTTCCTTGAGGCCATGACTAGGCCAAAAATCCACTTTTGCACGCCAGGGTGCCTGGATCTAGCCCCCTGCAACAGTGAGCCGACGAAGTACACTGGCGTTGCACCACTTTCCTCGCCACGTCCTTGGGGTCGTTTCTGCTGCCGTGCTCTTCCTTGTCCTGACCCGTATCTGACCTTGCCGAGTTGTTCTCATACTCTTCTCTGGAAGGGATACTAACCGAGACTGCTTCTTCCTCCACTTCCCGTTGTGCCACTAAGGCTACGCTAACCACTTGATTAGTTGCTGCTAGGTATAGCAGCAACGGCTCTTGTGGTTTGGGAGCAACCAGGGTAGGCATATAGTACAAGTAAATCTTGAAATCCTATAGTGCCATATCTGCTTCCGGGGTCCTGCCTTCTTTGAGATCTTAAAGAACAGCAAGGCACGCTCGGCAGACTTAGAGAAGAATCTGCTAAGTGCGGCGATGCACCCTGTCAAGCGCCTGTCATCCTTAACTATCCTTGCCGCCTGAATTTGCTCGATAGCCTTGATCTTATCAGGGTTTGCCTCTATCCTATGATGGGACACAAAGAAACCAAGTAGCCTGCCGAAGGGAACACCAAGCATGCACTTTCCGGATTCAGCTTCAAGTTGATCTTGCATATATTGGCAAATGTCTCTTCCATGTCCTGGATGAGGATTGATATGTCCTTTGTTTTGACCACAATATCATCCATATAGGCCTCAATGTTCCTATGCAGCTGTGACTCAAAACCAATCTGGACTGCTCTTGCAGAAGTAGGCCTGGCACTCTTCAAGCCGAAAGGCATGTGCACGAAGCAGTATGTGCCACATGGGGTGATGAATGAGGTCTTCTCTTTGTCTTCCTTGAACATAAAAATCTGATGATACCTAGAATAAGCATCCACGAAAGAGAGCAGATCACTAACTGAAGTGGAGTCCACGATCTGGTCGATGCGCGGCAAGGGAAATGGGTCCTTCGCGTAGGCCTTGTTCAGATTGGTGCAATTGATGCATAGCCTCCATTTTCCATTAGCCTTTTGTGTGACCACTAGGTTTGCTAACCATGTTGGATGCAATACTCCTTTGACCAAACCACCTGCCTCAAGCTTCTTGATCTCCTCGGTGATAAACTGTTGCTTGTCCAAAGCTTGCTTTCGGACCTTCTGCTTGACGGGCCGGGCATGTGGGCAGACAACAAGGTGGTGCTCGATTACCTCCTTGGGAACACCGGGGATGTCGGATGGTTGCCAGGCAAACACATCAACATTCGCCCGCAGGAAGGCAACGAGCGTGTTTTCCTATTTGTCGTCAAGGGTGGCACTGATAGTAAAGGTACCGTTAGTGCCATCCAACCCTGTCGGGACCTTCTTCACAGCAGGCGCAACAACTTTGGATCTCGTGCTGTTGGAGCTCTCTAGCAAATCATCAACGGGTGCAGCCTATTCCGGAGAGGTGCACTTTCTGGGTTCCTCACTGGGGCTCTTAAAAACTCTCTTATTTTTCTTGCTATCCTTGCTAGGACCAGTGATCTTCGTGGGCTCTGCCGCAACCGCAACCATGTACATCTTATCCACGCAAATGATTGCGTCCTTCTCGTCAGATGAAATGGAAAGGACCCCCATTGGCCCTGGCATCTTCAAGGTATTGCAGGCGTATTGGGATGCCACCATGAATTTGGCCAGAGCTGGGCGTCCAAGGATTCCATTGTATGGCAGGGGGAGATCAACCACATCAAAAATAACCTTCTCAGCCTAGTAGTTCAACTCTTCCCCAAATGTTACCGGCAACGTGATATTTCCCTTAGAACGGCTCCTGCTGGGATTCACTCCTTGAAACATGCCGGTAACCTCAAGCTCTTCCTCTGCTATCTGGAGTCTGCTGGTGACCTTTGGGGAAATTAGATTCAATCCGACCCCTCCATCAAACAACATCTTGGTGACCTTGAGGTTGCGGATTGTTGGTGAGACCAACAACGGCAAGCACCCTATTGCGGTAGTGCAGCCAGGGTGGTCCTCTTCGTCAAAGATGATAGGCGTGCGAGACCAATTGAGTAGCTACCGAAATTCCGTTGCTGGCTCCACGACATTGACCTCACATGCCCACTTTTAAGTTGGAGGTCAGAGGAATGCAGAGATGCACCCCCGTCAATGCACAGGGCTTCAGTGGCCTTTTGGAACTCCTGCTCACTGGTTTCCTCTTCATCCCCTCCATCACTCTCTTTGTTGTAATCCTCCTTCTAACGGCCCCTGGCGGGTTTCCCTTGGTTTTTAGGAGCCTTGCCGGGGCAATTTGCTTCACCGCCCGAGCCCTTTCCACCAGTGCCATTCTGACCTTTTTCCTGATCCCGCTTCTCATATTCAGCCCTCTGCTTCTTCACAAGCTGATCAACCTGATGATACTCCTGGAGATCGTGGCCCTTGGTCTGATGGATCTTGCAGTACGGGCCATCACTATTCCCATCTTTCCGGGTAGCCACAGCTTCCCGGCAATCATTGCACGTGGCAACTTCCTTGCGGGGGGCCTCAGCCTTAGCCTTTTTGCCGGTACTAGGCGTGTGTCGCTGCAACAAACCCTGGGTCTATTGCCCTGATTGTGCACAGGAACGGGTGCAAGATTGAAGCACCAACCCAAGTCAGAGTACACGAAACCAAGAGGTTGAAGGAACCTGCAATTAGATCAGAGAAACCAAGGCCAAGCCGGAGAAGCAAGATGTCACCACGAGAAAGGCCTCCCTTGCGGGGCAGGCGAGCCCGGCAAGGGGCAAGGCCACCCCTAGAGAAAAACAACCAATGCATTCCGGCAAAGCCTGCCGGGACTCGCGGAGGCTAAACCACCTCACCAACCGCTCCTCCACGACTCACGTCATTGATCAGTCCAGTGTCAAGTCGCAAAGTGACTGAGTGGAAGCCATTAGCCACATGGCAGCCTCTCCCTACATGAAAAACCCACAGATGACACCCGTCCTGCGACGTGTCAAGTAAGCAGGCGCATAACTGGCAAGATAGATCAGCAAGCCTTGTCGGGCAACCAACAATGTGACATTAAGCAGTGCATTTAATGCGCCCTGTCAGCCCGCAGAGTTAGGTATGTTAGCACTGTTGCTATCATATCAGTGCATAATGACTACTTTGCCACTGTGGTGACCCCTTAATCTATAAATGGAGGCCCATGGCAACCGGGGACAGGGTTAGAAGATGGGATAACTCACACACCCATACGCGCGTGGTCGCTGCTGCCCTGAGGCAAACCTTGCCGGGCAAGTGTATTGCGCTCTACCACATCATGTCCACCATCTATCCACCAAAGCAGGAGTAGGGTCTTACGCCACAATGGCGGCCCGAACCTGGGTAAAACTGCCCGCGTGATCTCCGCCGTGCTGTCCCACACTCGTCTGCTCTTTGTGCAACGCGACGTCTCCCCACCGAACCAGCAAGGGACCTCCTGGTCCCATATGTGGCCGTGGTTTTCCCCGATATCCTTGGCGCGCCAGGTAGGGGGGCTCGCTTGCGCGAACCTGAAGGAGTGTGCAACGCGTCATCTTCATCGCCGTCTTTATCTTCAAGGACGCCATCGACCATGGTGCCCAAGAATAAACCTGCTTCTTCGGTGCGTCCATCCACCTCAAAGGCTCCGCAGCCCGCGAACTCTAATGTTGCGGGAGGTGGGAGGCACATGAGGACGTGGACGCTGCTGGGGATGTGGTCGGAGAAGGTGGCACCGTCAACACTTCCCATGTGGCCGATGCCGGAGCAGGAGGCCCTGGAGGAGAGCAACATCAGCAACACCCCGACGACCATGCTCCCCAAGGCCCGGGTGAAGGGATTACTCCATCTGCGCCCCTTCTGCCCACCGGGGCAGATCACCGTCCTCCGACCATTCCCACCACAGGTGCGGTCGTAGCACGTGCGCCTCCCCCAGGACGGGTCGACCAAGCCGCTGCGCTTGACAGAGCCGTTATCCCTCGTGCGCCTTTGCCGCACAACCCTGCCATCCAGGTGGTTGCCCTGCAGGAGTAGGGGCGCAGTTCCACCGCCGCTGGCACCGTAAGGATCCGCGCAATGGTACGATCGAGTTCTTCAGCACCCATGCCAATGCAGCCTCGGAGGCCATGGTGTGGGTTCAGCTGCTACTGAGATTTCCACCAACAGCAGAGCAGATGGACGAATGGCGTGCCACCATCCAAAGTCTGCTCGGTTTCACCGAAGCTAGGGGATCATGGCGAGCTGACCCACCGCAGCCTCCCCAATCGACAGCAACGGCCCATGCTGCTGGCCGTACGGAGGGAGTCGTCCCCATGGTGCAGTCCCCGCCATGGCAGCCAGCGCGAGTGTCGCAGAATCAATAGCGCGACGATGTCTCGATGGCCTCTTCTAACCCTCTAGCGTGTCCAGGCTAGTGTCGAGCCCCGGAGGATAGGCGGAGAGGAGAAGCGTGCGTCGCTGTCGAGCAACGCCACTGCAACCTCCGCTAGACCGACGGGTGCGACGACCCCGACGTCGACGAGCCCGCGCTCGGTATCGGCGGGTGCCTACCTTTCGAGGTTGGCTGCCCTGCCTTTATTCATGAGCTGCGGCATGTCCGTTGGCCGTCCGTTCGCACGTTCAAGCCAGATACACCTGAGAAGTACGACAGGAGGGTAAACCTGGCAGTGTTCCTGAGCATCTACACCATCGGTGTTCAGGCTGCTGGGAGAAGAGATGAGAAGGTGTTTGCCAACTACTTTCCTTTGGCCCTCAAGTCCAATTTGAGGTCTTGGGAGATGCACCTACCGGAGAAATCCATTTCGTCATGGGCTGACCTGTGCCACAAATTCATCGACGCCTTCACCGGTGGCCACCAAGAACCCGGCAGGCCTAGCGACCTGCAACTTCTCCAACAAAAGGAAGGAGAAACCCTTCATAAGTATTTATATAGATTCAGCAAAGTTCAAAAAAATATCCCAAATACCCATCCGGCAGCTATGATAGCCGCCTTCCAGTCCAATGTGCGCAACCACCGGTTTCCTTCTAAGATGAACGTGATGTTGCCCAAGACTGTGAAGGAGCTCAACACCCTGGTGGATAAGTATGCTCAGATGGAGGAGGGATGGAAGTTGCCCGGAGAGGAAATTGCATCAATGTTGATTCAAAGGATGATGTTGAATCAACCAGTTAGAAGAAGGGCGAGAAGCACAGTAAGAAGCGGAGAGATAAGGCAGTGATGACTGCCGAAGGATCGGGTACACCAAGTACCAGCAAGAAGGCCAAAGATGAGGGCCCCAGCAAGGAAGCTGGTGTGTGCACTGACTGATGGGAAGCCGCTGCTGCCGAGAAATCCGGGAAAGGTGATGGGCTGTATTGCAAGATTCACCGGACCAAGGGCCACGACCTTCAGGAGTGTCATCAGGTTGAGCACCTTGTCAAGAGAAAAATAGCAGAGTATGAGAAACATGATAAAGAAAAGTGTCAGAATGTTGCTGGCGGTAAGGGCCGAGGTGGTGAAGGAAATCACCACGGCAAACCCCTTTGGAACCAAGGAAAGCCCGCCAGAGGTAGAGAAAAGGGAGTTTGTGATGATGAGAGTGATGGAGGGGATGGAGAGGAAACTAATGAGCAAGAGTTTCGGAAGGCCACTGACGCCCTGTGCATTGACGGAGGTGCATCTCTGCACGCCTCTCACTGTCAACTCAAATGGTGGGCACGAAAAGTCAATGCCGTGGAGCCAGCTCCAGAGGCCCGGAAGCCGCTCAAATGGCCCCGTACGCCCATCATCTTTGACGAACAGGATTATACTAGCCGTACCACTGCGGTAGGATGCTTGCTGTTGTTGGTCTCCCCAATAATTCGCAACCTTAAGGTCACAAGGATGGTAGTGGACATCGGGACCTGCTGAATCTGATTTCCCCAGCAGTTATCAGCAAGCTCCAGATAACATAGGAAGAGCTAGAGGTTACTGGCACGTTTCAAGGAGTTAATCCCGACAGGAGTCATCCTAAGGAAAAGATCACATTGTCGGTAATGTTTAGGGGAGAATTGAACTACCGGAGTGAGAGGATTGTGTTTAATGTGGTTGATCTCCCCCTGCCGTACAATGGGATTCTTGGATGCCCGACACTGGATAAGTTCATGGCGGCATCCCACTATTCCTACAACACCTTGAAGATGCTTGGGTCACTTGGAGTTATCACTATCAGATTAGAT
Source organism: Secale cereale (assembly GCA_902687465.1). Taxonomy (NCBI): domain Eukaryota; kingdom Viridiplantae; phylum Streptophyta; class Magnoliopsida; order Poales; family Poaceae; genus Secale; species Secale cereale. The sequence goes on from LR738715.1 coordinate 405,598,917, forward strand.
GAGAAGGAGGCAATCATTTGTGTGGACAAGATGTACCGGGATGCAATCGCAGCAGAGGCAGCGACAGCAGCAGTTCCCGCCAAGGAAAGTAAAGGAAAGAAGAAGGATTTTAGGACCTCCTGCAAGGAGTCCGAGAGCGTGCCCCCACCGAGTGTACGTCACCCGTTGATGACGCGCCGGAGTGTTCCTACAGCAAGAGGTCCAGGGTTGTTGCACCCCAAGTTAGAAAGGTCCCGGCAGGGTTGGCTGGCGTTGATGGTACCTTTACTATCAGTGCCACCCACGATGACAAATAGGAAAGCACGCTCGTTGCCTTCCTGTAGGCGAATAACAATGTGTTTGCCTAGCAACCATCTGATATCCCCAGTGTTCCCAGGGAGGTAATCGAGCACCACCTTGATGTCTGCCCACATGCCCGACTAGTCAAGCAGAAAGTCCGAAAGCAGGACCTGGAGAGGCAGCAGTTCATTACAGAAGAGATCAAGAAACTTGAGGCAGCTGGTTTGGTCAGAGGAGTGCTACATCCAACGTGGTTGGCAAATCCAGTGGTAGTCCGGAAGGCTAATGGGAAGTGGAGGCTTTACATAGATTTCACAGATCTCAATAAGGCTTGCACGAAGGACCCATTTCCCTTGCCGCGTATTGATCAGATTGTGGATTCCACTTCAGGCTGTGATTTTCTCTTCTTTCTGGATACGTACTCTGGGTATCACCAAATCTTCATGTCCAAGGAAGATGAGGAGAAGACGTCGTTCATCACTCCATGTGTTACATACTGCTCTGTCCATATGTCATTCAGATTAAAGAGTGTCGGGTCCACTTTTGCAAGTGTAGTCTAGATTGGTTTTGAGCCACAGCTGCACAGAAATATAGAAGCCTATATGGATGATATTGTGGTCAAGACCAAGGATAGGGCCACCCTTATTTAGGATTTGGAGGAGACATTTGCTAACCTGTGTAAGATCAATTTGAAGCTCAACCCGGAGAAGTGTGTATTTGGTGTTCCCGTCGGCAAGCTACTTGGGTTCTTTGTATCCCACCGCGGAATCGAAGCCAACCCCGACAAGATCAAAGCTATCGAGAAGATCCAAGCGCCCAGGGCAGTTAAGGATGTGAGGCATCTAACATGATGTGTTGTCGTGCTAAGCCGATTCATTTCCAAGTCTGCCGAGCGCGCCCTGCCATTCTTCAAAATTTTGAAGAAGGCAAGACCCATGAAGTGGATCTCGGAAGGAAATGCAGCTTTGCAAGAGTTGAAGGCCTATTTGTCCTCTATGCCTACCTTGGTTGCTCCCAAGCCCCAAGAGCCGTTGTTGTTGTACTTAGCAGCAACCAACCAAGTGGTCTGTGCAGCCTTGGTAGCACAGCGAGAAGTAGATGAGGCAGAGAGTGAACAAAGGCCGACAGGGCCAAAGAAGGATCGGGATAACAATGAGCACGACAGCGAGAACAACCCCAAGGACGTGGCCAGGAAGAAAGTGGTGCAACGCTAGTGTACTTCGTCAGCTCCCTGTTACAGGGGGCTAGATCGAGGTACTCTGGCATGCAAAAGTTGATCTATGGTCTCATCATGGCCTCAAGGAAACTTCACCAGTACTTCCAAGCCCATGAGATCATGGTTGTCACTCGCTTCCCATTGCAATGGATACTCCGAAACCCTGAGGCTACCGACAGCATAGTGGAGTGGGCTTTGGAGTTATCCAACCTTGGTTTGAAGTTTGCAAGCACATCAACTATTTAGAGCAGGGCATTGGCAGAGTTTATTGCAGAGCCAACCCCCGATGAGGAGATAACAGAGAAAGTTATCCCCGACAAGGAATCACCCCAAGAATGGATTATGTATTTTGATGGTGCTTTTTCCCAACAAGGTGCAGGAGCTGGCGTGCTTCTCGTCACCCACTCCAGGGAGCGCTTGAAGTACGTCGTCCAAATGCATTTTGCCTGGGAAGAAGCAACCAACAATACAGCTGAGTATGAAGGGCTCCTTGCGGGGCTGAGGATTGCAATGGAATTGGGAATTAAGAAACTGATCGTTCGAGGAGATTCACAGCTTGTGGTGAGATAAGTCAACAAGGATTATCAAAGTCCGTTGATGGAGGCGTACGTCGAGGAAGTGAGGAGATCGGAGGAGCACTTTGACGGATTGCAAACAGAACACGTACCCCGTGCGGAAAACAACATAGCTCATCATCTGTCAAAGTGTGCTGCGCAGAAGCTTCCTTTGGAACCAGTAACTTTTGTTCTCCATCTCACACAACCCTTTGTATCCCGAACAACAATGGCCCGGAAAAGGAGAAACTTGGACACTGGTAAGGCTCTCCCAGCAGAGCCGTCCTCTCCCGACAGAGACCCTGCCGGAAACAACTCCTCACAGCCTGCTGGACCACCCCCTCCAGCCGGGTCCTTGGACCCCGCGAACGAGGCTTGTGCTCCTGCAGCAGAGGAGGTGCCGCTAGTCCTCGTTGCCGAACCCCAGGCGCCAACTTGGGCAAGGCACATTGTCCACTTCCTCCAAACCGGAGAGCTTCTCGGCAACCAAGACAAAGCTAAAAAGTAGCCCGGAGGGCCAGTATGTACCAGTTTGTCGATGACACTGGGTACAGAAGGTGGCCCAATGGTGTGAAATTGATGTGTATCTACCGGGAACACTACAAGAAATATGTCAACTTGTGACCTTCTATGAGTGACCCTGGAAGAATTGGTCATAAATCTACGACCATTTGAGACCAATTGGTCAAAAGTTGTTCGTGGGGCTCCAAACCCTAAACTATAACGACCATTTTGGTCAGAAAGGTCGTAATTTCCTTACACGAAATGGTCATAAAACAGACATCACTGGTCCGCTGCCTTATTTCTAGCTGGTCACGACCAGTATAGATGGTCATAACCTTGTAAGTTGTGGTGGATTGCTATGACTAAGCGCCACCACATCAGTTTTACCTATGTGTCATGTCCATGTGTCAATTTTTCCCTAGTTTGTGAAGAAACCTATATTTCTATTACAAAAATTCCCAAAAAAATCTCGTAAATTCTTTGGATCATATATTCGTCAAATATGTCAAAAAACTTGCTCCCCTAGTTCAAATATAATTCAACAATATTCATTTTCCTACTCTGTTCAGAACTGCACTTTGTGAAGGAAGTGCTATTTATATATTCTTGATTGCCCTCATAAATTTTGGGCACTCTTTCTTATCCAAATCATTGCCTAATGACAAAATTCAGCTCCAGTTGCCTAGTAAATATTCCTCGGCAAATTTCCAAAGTTTTTGTTCAGCTAGAAGCTTTGTGAAGGAAGTACCACCTATGCATATCGTAATGAGTTGAATTTTGGCCACATCCTCTATATGCCCATATCATAGCTATCCACAAAATTTTAGCTCCATCTAACGATCCATGAGAGCTCACCATCCAATAATTGTTTCTAGTAATATTTTCAGTTTGTGAAGCAACAGCATTTTATATTGCTTTATAATTGCTGCCAATTACCAGGGCATTACCCTGACCATAGAAACTCTCTATACTAAATTTTAGCTCATTTAATATAACCAATGTCCCTCAACATTTTTTCCCAATTTTATGTTTAGTGGAGAACATTGTGAAGGAAGTGCCATTTTTATATATCCAAATGGCAGAAATTTGAAGTACCATTTTTATATATCCAAATGGCATGAAATTTATACAGTTCCTTCATATGTCAAACTTGTCATCCTACTCCAAATTGCAGCACAATCCAATCATCTATGTGAGCCCACCTTCAATTTCTATTTTTTTGTCCAGATTGGCACATTACAAAGCAAGTGCTATCTAGACACCTCCAATTGCCCTCAAACTTTTTGTGCCATCTTATATATCCAAATAATTGCCACATTCCAATATTCAGCTCCATTTGCGAGTTAAATATTCCTCAGCACATTTCCAAAGTTTCTATTCAGAGAGAAGCTTTGTGAACGAAGTACAAGCTAGGATTATCTAAATGGTATAACAATATTAAAGTGCTTTCCTATGCCCAAACTACCACACTCCAAAAAAAATCAGCTCAATCCATTTATTCATTTGAGCCCAGCTTCAACACTCATATTTTTGCCCGATGTGGTACTTTGCAAAGCAAGTGCCATCTAAGCTCCTCCATTTGAGCTGAAAATTTACCAAGACAGTTTCCCTAGTATATGATCATCCTCAGCCAAAACTCAGGCCCATTGGCCACGTGCATTTCTTGTACCACTAATCAAACACTTGGCTGCTAATTCATGTTTGAGCATAGTTCGGTCTCCTCGTGAAATTCTTCTGTTGTCATTTTATTCCTAGCACCTACCTAGGGAGTGAACGACCCACTAGACACGCCTAGGCCACCCAGAACGCATGGCAACACCATGGTCTTGCGATGACTACGCGGCGGGCATGCGAGTTTACGCGCTCTAAAGTGGGGCCCTCGGCCACCGTCCAAACCTCAACGTATCGCCACCAAACCATGTATTTATGATTAAATATATACTTTTGTACCTATAAACGATTTTTGGAAAAAATAAAGAGCAAACTACAAGTCAACTGCAGTTCAAATTTGACCCATTTCCAGCTGGATCATCAGAAATTTGTCTTTTTGACCAGAGATGGATAAAAGCTTTGGACACCCAACCATTTTGTCAAGTGTGCAATAAATATGGCCTAGTATTGTATAAAAATGATTTGGTACAAATTTACAACAAATATATGGTAGGTCCTTCACACACAAAAACTCATTTCGGGCACTCAAAAAAATGGAAAATGAATTTTACATCCAAAGAAAATGAAAAATTCCTTAGGCAACATTGTTTGCTATTCCAAGATGCCCCCTTGTACACGATATGAGATCTTTTGAACAAACTATGCCATGAATGTGGCCATAAGATTGATCATTTGGCTTGAAAGCCATGAATCTTGACAAATGATGGCTCATTTTCCGAGAACACTTTTTTAAAAGAATTGCCGTATTACAAGTTTATTATTTGTTCTGATAACTTGGTCACATATAATGACACGATCTGATGGTTTTTCCAATTTTTGAATTTTTTGAAATTTTTATGCCCGTTTCGAAATGCGGTCAAAACGGTGGGCATTACCGTTCCTAGCTAGTGGTTGTTGGAAAACAAATATTGTGTTTCTATGATTAAATAGATACTTATGTACCTAGAAATGATTTTTGGAAAAAATAAAGAGCAAACTACAAGGCAGCTGCAGTTCAAATTTGACCCACTACGAACTGGATCGGCGGAAATTTGTCTTTTTCACCAGAGGTGGATAAGATCTTTGGACACCCAAGAAGTTTGTCAGTTGTGCATTAAATATGGCCTAGTATTTTATAAAAATGATTTGGTCCAATTTTGCAATAATTCTTTGGTAGGTCCTTCACAAAAAACTTCATTTTGGGCACTCGAAAAATGGAAAATGTTTTTTTCGTCCAAAGAAAATGAAAACTTCCTTCGGCAACATTGTTTGCCATTCCAAGATGCACCCTTGTGCACGATACGAGATCATTTGAAAAAACTATGTTATGAATGTGCCCATAAGATTGATCATTTGGCTTGAAAGCCGTGAATCTTCACACATGATAGCTCATTCCTGAGACCACTTTTTCAAAATAATTACTGTATTACAAGTTTATAATTTTTCTTCTGGTAACTTGGTATCATATAATGACACAATCCGAATGTTTTCCGGTTTTTTGATTTTTTTGAAGTTTTTATGCCCGTTTCAAAATGCGGTAAAAACAGGGGGCATGACCGTTCCTAGCTAGTGATTTCATAGTTCTTCATACGTCTTCTGTTTTTATCTGTTGAGTTTATGTAAACCTCAAATATTGGCGGCTGAGATTTAAAACTAGATGTACACACGTAAGGAAAAAAACGCTCGTCCGTCATAGTTTTCGTCCGTCGTCCGTCTAAGTCCCTAATAAGTTCCGTCCGACCGGCTTGATCGAGTGGGCCGTGTTGATCGTTCCTGTCAACCGCGTGATGACTGAACTGGGCCTGGTCAACACATCTTCTTTCAGAAAAAAGATGCAAAAACTACTACATGTGAGTTTCGAAGCCATGACCAAGGGCCTCTGGTCCGAAGGACTAAGCCATCTTAGATGATCTACTTGTTTTGCAAAAGTAGGTCCCGCTTGTTTTGCAAAACTAGGTCCCGGCCGATATAATAGTCGCACCTCGCTTCTTTGCACTCAATCCTATCGACTTCTATTGTCGGGACCCCGATCCTAAGTCACACAGGTCTAGCCTGTAACACATCATATCACTTTGCGGCCTCACGCACGGTATCCCCACGGGTGCCACCTTACCAGGCCCGGGACCATTTGCGCATTTTGGCACACGTATATGATAGTGTCGCTAGCATCCATATGACAGAGAACCCGGGCCGACATGACTAGTTATAAACCAAAAGTGGCGCTAAATTACAGAGACAGGCTTACATGACCCAGCAACGAACGTGTCGGTCATCAACGTATGAACCCAAGTCGTAGCAAGCTACAAGGACTTAAAGGAACAACGCATGACATTTCCCCTAAGGGACAGACACAGGAACGAAGAAGGACACATGCCGGCCAGCCTAAGTGTTCCGGAGCAGTAGCAAGCTACCAAGGCTCAGTGGAAGCACTAGGAGACATTTCCCTGTAAGATAGGCTACCAAGGGTAAACAACTAGGTGTCGGATCCCACACATAGCAATACACATTACACGTACGCATAACATGCAAGTATGTGTTGTACAACATGGCATCACAACATAACTCAACAACTCATATAGATAAAGGCCCAGAAGAGCCATCATAGCATTTATTACAAACAGGGGTCACATGACCCAACATACAGAGCATACAGGCAACGGAAGCATAACATGTCTGAGTACAGACAACTACAAATGAAAAAGGCTGAGAAGCCTGACTATCTACAAGACCCTCCCAAGGGCACAAGATTGTAGCTGAGGTAACAAGTTAAACGTCGAAGTCCACGCGGAACCACTAGCGAGACTGAAGTCTCTCTGCAAAAACATAAATTAAGCAAATGTGAGTACAAAGGTACTCAGCAAGACTTACATCAGAACTAACTACATATGCATCAGTATCAACAAAGGGATGGTGGAGTTTGACTGCATCAAGCCAGCTTTGACTCGGTGGCTATCCTGAACTACAACTGCAAGTAACTCTTTGAGGTGGCGCACACGAGTCCACATATTCACCAATCAATACACCACTATGGATCCGCTCCCGTCTACCTACGAGAAGGCCATCCATAGCACTCACACTTGTCTTGAGTATTTTAGAGTATCCACTTTCACTTGTCTATGTACCACGTAAGCATCCAAGAAGTCCATAACCGCAGGAAGCCTGGCGAGGGTGTCGGCCACGACCTGACTAACCACACAAGACTCTAGTCCAGTTTTATCGCCTATTCGGGTTCCATCCGTGGGGAGATCCGGCCGGGGTGTCGCTCACGGCCCCAAACGATGTACGCAGGGTTCCCAAGGCCACCTCGACGGATGGATCTACGCTAGGTACACCGTGCCATGGTGCCTAGTCTGTCCCAAGCCCACATGTACCGTGTGCCACTTGGTAGACTACTAACACTACCTACAAACACCAGAAACTAGTTGCAACTCCTGGACAAAGATCTAGTTGATTAATAAGTCGAGAGGGGTCGAGTTACCGGAACCCAATGTGTGGTAGTAACTAGTCATTGGACAACTTACACAGAACTCAGTTCTTAAGGACGGCTCCAGTGAGACAACCCACCATGTACTCCTACATGGCCTCTCACCGCTACCTTTACCAAATCGTGTTCACACACTTAGCTCACACACAGTAGGACATGTTCACCACATTCCAATTCATCCCCGATGAATCAGACCTGACACAACTCTAAGCAATAGCAAGCATAACAAAAAAGCATGAATGAGTAGGCACAAGATGGCTCAAACACCTCCTACTCATGCTAGTGAGTTTCAACTATTTACTGTGGCAATGACAGGTCATGCAGAGGAAAGGGGTTCAACTACCGCAGCAGGTAACACTTGAAACGTTGTTGTCATAATGCAGTAAAGAGAGCAGGAGCGAGAGAGTGGGATTGTATCGGAATGAACAAGGGGGTTCTGCTTGCCTGGCACTTTTGAAGATAGTAATAGTTCTTCATCGGTGTCATCGAACTCATCGTCGGAACGACGTCTACTAAGAGGGGACAAAACCGACAAATAGAGAAAGAACACAATCAATGCAATGCAACAATATGATGCATGAACATGACATGGCAATATGATGTGATTTGGCCTAATGCAACTAGCAACCATATTAAATGAAGTTGATTTGAACAAAAGGTTCAAATTCAAACTCCATATGTGATTATTCAAATGCCATTTATTCAAATTGTCCTAAACAGTGGCTGTAAGTTATTCAAACATGCATGAAAATGCCATAAACAGATTCCTTGGATTTTTCTGATCAATTGTCATATATAAATTATTTTCATCTGAGTTATAGATTATTTTCTGTGATTTTTAGAAGTTTTGGCTATTTTCTGAAATACATAAATCATTTCCGATTTATTTAAAATCTCAGAAAACATTACTACGTCAGCACTGCATCATCATGACGTCAACAGGTCCACGGGCTAGTCTAGGTCAAACATGACATGTGGGCCCGGCATGTCAGTGTCACAACTAATTAACAGAGTTAATTAGTGCTAAGCTAAGAACTAACTAACTGTCAGTGGGGCCTGGGCCCATAGGTCAGTGACTAACCTAACTAACTAGATTAATTAGCAATTAACTTAACTAACCTAGCTAATTAGGGGGGCAGGTGGGCCCACACGTCAGTGACCCAGGGGTGGTCAACCTGTGGTCAAAACGTTCAAACCCACCGGCAATGTGACGCCGGCGAGGCCAAACATGGCGGCGAGCTTCGGGAATCGCCTAAAGGCCGCAGTTTGAGCTGTGGTTGGGCTCTACGGCGAGCTGGGGCCCGTGCGCATATAGTGGAGGCGACGGTGGGTGGTGGGGTGGCCGGAATCATCGGCGGCGAGCTCAAAGGCGGCGGCCGGAATTCGGGCCTCGGCGAAAACGACGCTACATCGCACGGTAGGAGCAACTAGTGGGTGCTCTGGGCTCCTGGCGGCGTGCTGAGCTTGGTGGTGTGCTCGGTTACGACCCTAGGTGGCAGTGTGCACGGTGGCGACATGGCCGGCGGCGGGGAGCTCTCAGCTCCGGTGAACACGGCAGCTACACGACGCAAACAAGGCAGAGGAGGGAGGGGTTCAGTGCAGGGGCTCATAGCGGGGCTAGCGAGCTCGAGGGAGAGGTCGGGGACGCTCTGTAGCTCCATAATCGACGGCGAGGAGCTCCGGCGATTCGAGGATGGGGACGACAGCGTGAAGGCGACGCAGAGCTTCCGGCGAAGCGTGGCTCAGCGAGGAGGAAGAGGGCGTCGCGGCGGTCCTTCTGGACATAGTCATGGGACGAGGGGTGGCCGGTGGTCATGGCTACGGTGAGCAGCGGCGACGGTGGCGTTCGGCCATGGCTGGAAGGGAGTGAGGCAGAGGCAAGGGGGAGGACTGGAGAGGCCGGCTCGACCCAGACGACAGCGGCGAGATGTTTCGCGGCGTCGCGCTGTCCTCGGGCGACTAGGCAAGCAGGTGGCGTGGCAGCACGGCCGTGCGCACGCGGCGGCCACACGCCTGGCCGACTGGCGCCAGGAGGACGACGGCGGTGGTGGGCTGGGCCTGTGGGCCGCACAGGAACTGGGCCAGGCGGGCTGCTAGGTAAGCCAGGTAGTTTCCTCTCTCTCTGTTTTCTATTTTAATTTCTGTTTCTGTTTTTCTTTCTTTGTTTATTTTCTTTTGCCACTGTTTTGAAATTAAGCAATTTCAAACAATGCCAAAAACTCCTCTGAATATTTTTATTTTGCTAGATGGACTTTTCCAGAAGCTCATAATACATTTCAGGGGTATTTGAAATTATATTCTAATTATATGAATATAATTCAAATTCAAATAGCTAATGATTTAAATTCAAAGTCCCAGAAATAAATCCTTAAAAATGTTCCTAAATTTTGGTTTGGTCACAAAGCCTTGCCAAAATTATCAAACAATGATGAAGGCATTTTGGGTTCATTGAATGCATTTTTTTAAGCTGGACCTATTTGGATTTCAAGGTGCTAGGGTTTGAACATCCCCAATTCAAGTTTAACAAAATTAAAACATGATGACATGATGATCAGGCAAAGACCACAGGGGTTGATCTAGGGATGTGACAACTCACCCCCACTAAAACAAGAATCTCGTCCCAAGATTCGAGACGTGAGATAAGAAATCAGAGGGGACACTAACTAACACAATCTTCACGATCCAATTTTCCTTCTCGGAGATGTTGATTTATTGCATCATATTGATCCTGTCATCCTTGCTTTGAGATCTTCATCCAACCAGATGATAATAGAGACATACTCCATAGAAATCGATCTTCCTAAAGATCGAGGAACTCAAGGTCAACTCATGGAGTTAGACATTGAAGCATCTCTTGAGCTGAGACACGGAACACACATCTAGAGGGATGGAGTGAAATAAATGATAAGGTTCACTTGGTAGGCAATAATTCCACACCTAAGAAGATGGTGATCGATGCCACCAGACGGGGCACCTTAGAGAAGGTGACTCGTAGAATTATTCCCTTAAGTGTCAAAAAGAATTACTTTTGATATAGAGATCATTGAAATTTCCTATACCAGCCTGAGGCAATCAAAATAGATAGTTTGAAGGAGTTCGAGAGAACGACATACTCCATCCAGAATAGATGATGTGGACTACCTTGTTGAAGACAACACAACGGATGATTTTGCTTATCTTCGAAAATGGGTGGAACCCATGGTAAAATGGCACATTGGCGGTGCAAGATGGGAACAAAATGCAAATGCTGGGAATGATTCTGGTAACTGGGGTGAATCCCAACAGTAGAGAGTAAATCTACTCTTTGAGAGGTTATAACATAACCAAGAACACTGGGAGCAATCCCGGTTAGTGCCAGTGATAACGCCTAGTGCTTGTGCGTGCTCTCAAGAACTTGAGCATTCCCACATTCATCAAGGTTTTACCAATATCCGTGTCAAGCATCCTGGCAACACCACATACTACCATGATGAATAACGATGGATAGTGCAGATGCAAAGGAAGATAACACTTTCTCGGATTTCACCTTAGCGAGGCCAAGGGGACGAAATCTGGATGATCGACCGAGAGACATTTAGCACTCTGCTTCTAATGTTCTCCTTGATGTGTTAGCGTAAGCCATTCATAGATATGTTTGGTATCTTGAACATCAAGTAAAGGTCGGACTTCGGGAGCACAAGAATCCATAAGGAACAACTAGGAAGTAAATCCTACGAAATCCTTATGGGGAGGTGGCCAACTTCTTCAATCAAGATTCTACAACAATAGGTCTTCCAGCTGGTGTGTTGGCCACAACATCCACTTACCGGTTATCGAGAGACCAATATTATAGTTCTTGGGAAACGTTGAACCATGATATCTGCCTGAGATTCAGTTCTGGTTGGTGTCAGGATATTCCAGACTCATCGAGTCTAGAAAGAAAAATGAAAGTTTGCAACATAAATCGATGAGATGACGTTGCGAGATTCTCGGGGATTGAACTGCGATAGTAAGCTCCAAAACATGAGCTAGTTCTGCTACGCACATGTGAACACGCTGTCGCATAGAAGCATGACCACGTAGTAGTCTTATAATAAAACACTACCGAGTTCTGATGTGGAATCAACATCGAGGATATCAAGTCCTTGCATAAGTCCGGATTAGCTCTTAAGTAGGAACTTCTTCTCCTTGAACAAATCAATCAGTGGCTTGGTGTGCTAGGGATACATACAGAATGAAGATGATAGAACAAATCTATCAGACCATAGAATACTTCGCACGTATGCATGACTGACTTGGGATGACTCCAAAGGAGCAATATCGACTTTCTCGAATTCACAGCGGCAACTTGCATCAAATGTACGTGAATTAGAGGAAGACACTTCTTTCGTCCAAGCATATGCTTCATGAATAGGACATGAAGATAATTCTTATAAAAGTTTCCAACACTAGCTAGATGTTCAACGAGATCATGGAGAAGATAAGGATGTTTCTTGATGGGCTCAACAATAATTCATCCAGGTTTCCATATAGATGGAATTCCATGACAATGTGAACAAAGTGATACCATTGGTCAGACCAATAGATGTAACGGTGTATGCTCGAGGGATCAACCACGAGTAAGACAACATTACGAATATCATTGGTTCTGATTTGATTTGAGGATAGCCCACACTCAAGTCAAAGTTTTGGCAAGACAATAGGTCCAACAACTGATCACGAGGATCAATGTAACACCGCAAAAATTTAGCAATGTTTTATTAAATAAAATTTTGCCAGTAAATTAAAAAAATTGCCTTCTGCTAAATGTTCCTTTGGATTCCAGGACAATTCTTGCTCTGTTTTGTTGGAATGTTTGCCCCGAGCAAAAAAAATTCCAGTTAATTTTAAATTTTCTTATGCACCCATTAAATTTTTTGCTCATATCAGCAGGATTAATTATATATTGGTCCCCAAAATTTTGTTCTCTATATAAATAGCTATCCTTAGTTTTAAGGCCCCTTTTGCACTACAACTACTTGATAAATTTATTTATAAATTCAACCAAAGATTTGAGATGTCTAGTAATACTATTAGATCACTTTTATGCAAGAATATAATTATTTCAGTTAATATCTTGAGCTCCACAACTTGTTTGCCAATCTGGTCCAGTAGACCAAATTGCACTACAACCCCTTTACATATTCATGCAATGCTTCCACCAAAATTATGGGATGTTCATAGCAGTATGTTATCCAACTTTATGCAAAAAACCATCTGAGTCCTTTGGAAAAATTGAGTGAATCAACCTCTTTTTTATTCTGGTCCAATTTGGCATTTTGCACTGCAACCCTAGTTTATCTTGCTCCAGTGCTCTTGAGCTTCCTCCTGCTTGTAGCCCATCTTGCAAAACCCTTAAGTCCAGAAGAGTGGACCCTTTGGGACAATTTTAGTTCATGAAACAGTGCCTTCCATTTCCTGTCCAGAATTGAAGATTTGCAAAACTTGCACTAACAAGTTTCTGGTTTTGCTCAACTAACTTGGCCATCATGACTTTCGCCTAAAGAGACCCTGGCCTGGAGTTTTTGGCCACCAGAAGAAATTCCCACATGCCCATGGCATTCTGTCGAGCACTTGGTATGCATGGCCAGTTTTGGCATGAGTTTTGCCTTGCACTGTGAACTTGACCCTCAGTGCCAAATGTCATGCCCACTAACCTCCCCTCAACCCCTAAACCAGACCTGCTAAATCCCAGCTCCATCCAAGCTCTGTAGCTAGCAGTGGCATTTCGTCGAGCGGCTGATGTGCGTGCCCAGAGCGCACGTTTTGCACGCGCGCGCACCGAGCCGCCGCGTCCCTCTGCCGACGCCCCGCGCACGTTTTGGCCGCTCCCCTCGCCCAGACAGCACGCCGCCTTATCCCTGCGCCGCAGAGACAACCCTGGAGCTCCACAGTGCCGCCGTCAGGTTGGCCGCGGCGGCTAGCGGGCAGCTCCAGCAGCTCCTGCCGCAGACAGAGCCGCCCAAGCCACCCGCATTCGCCACCTTCCCCCTGGAACAGCTCCAGTGCGTCAGCGAGCTTGTCCCCTAGCATGCGTCGCCGGCACGTCGCCCTGGGCAGCAGAACGTCGATCGTCGGCGTCCTTATCCACGGCCGCCACGGAACCGCCATCATCCGCCTACTTAAGGAGGCCCCGAGCTCCTCTCTAGTCTCGGACAACCCCGAGCCATCCCATAGAGCGCTCCCATAGCAGCCAATCGCCTCGACGAGGCTTCTTCTCCGACTCCAGCGAGTACAGCCGCCGCCTCTGTCCAGTTCAATTCGCCTCAGCCCGAGCCCCTCCCTTCCAACCAGCGTAGCCACTCGACTCCATTTGACCTTGCGAAGCTGCCCAGCATCTCAAACAAGCTCGAGAGCCACCGTAGGACGGAACCCCATTTCCGCCCGAGACCGCTGTCCGTCGCGAAGCTCGTCGCCGATGATTTTCCCCACCTTCGTCGCCCCCTCAACCACCGGGAGGACCGCCCCAGGCTAGCGGATCCATCCCCGCACCCGAACGCCCTCGAGGCGCCACCGTTCGCCAGTGTTGATCGCCGGAGCAGCGCCTCCGTTCGGCCAGAGAAAGAAGGAGGCGGGGGCGACTGGTCAAACCTGACCAGTGGACCCCCGGGCCCCTCTGTCAGCGAGCCAGCGCCGCCCCACGCGCGCATAAGTGGAGGCGCAAACCCCCAGAGTACGTCTTCACTATTTCGAAAGCGTATTCTCAACAGAAGCGTTTTCCTTTTTCTGTTTTTATTCTAAAAACAGAATTGACTAAACTTTGACTGGCAATATCTTTTTAAATATAAATCCAAATGAGTTTATTCTTTTTCTGCTGTTCCTCAAATTTGGTCTAGTTTATTTTCAAGTTTATTTGAAAATTTTACAGACAACTTTTTTGTGCTGTTGTGATTCTATGTATTAATTTTATATTCTTTTATTAGGATTTTGAAGAGGGAGAAAACTTCCAAAACTCTTGGAATGCTTTTCTCCTCCCCTCTACTCGAAGGCAAGCATTTGGAACACCGTGATAACACACTTTGTGTATTGTTTGCATTAATCTCAAGAACTCTATTAATATGCCAAAATGGAACAAATCATTATTTCATGTGAAAGTCTTACTCTTGAATACCTACTTGTGGTGAAAGATCTTTTCTGTCATATTTGTGATAATGGTGGCAGTAACCACTTCCCATGCCTCATATGTCTGACGATGGTTCGGATGGAGTCCGAAGGAAAGTTGTGCCCGGTAAGCACAACTGAGTGACTGACATCTCGCGGTGACGAATGATGTGCAGTAAGGCAGGATGAAGCATGAGGGGTGGTGACCGTGTCAGAAAGTGGTGCCTAGCAATGCGACACTAACCCTATAGTAAAGTTGTAACCTCCTGAGTCGACCATAGATCGAGTCTTGCTCCAGTAACCCCCACACTTGTTTCGTGCTGCCACGTGTCCCTGCTACAGGTGGGGTGTGGTTCAGTAAACTTGTCGACCCCTGTTCTATCACACACCGTATAGAGAGACCACGGTGGAAGATACCGGCTGCATCCGGTAGGCAGGCCACCTCATCCGGGAGCATGGGTGTTTCGGTTGTAGCAGAAGGGGATAGCTTCCCCATTTTTTTCGCGCGCGTTATAAATTGTTGTGATCCCATGCTAGTCGAGGTTGTATCCTCCCCACTTAGAGTTTGGCTTCACTAGTGTCGTGGGTGGTTCCAGACACCGGTAAGTTAGGTTGGTGTGTGTAATCAGGTGCTTCTTCAAATTAAAAGAACGTAGACGGAATTAGTCCAGAGGGACTATAGAAAATCCGTTATTCGTGGGTAAAGAGTACACCCTATGCAGAGATATAAAACCTATTCGAATAGTGGTGTCCATGGTTAAGGACTACAGTCTGGGATGGATCGAGTGTCGGTCTCAGTGTCGGTCTTCGGAGGAGAAATCCATTTTTAACCAGAACAATATTTATGACCTGTGACAGGTGGTGATTGTGAGTTATCATTATTAAGGACTAACCATTCATACTATTTGAGACAAGGAGTATCCTTGGGACGGTTCTACCTCTCGGATATTCACTATTATTTTTATCTTGCTTTATGAGCCCTTTCTGTGATGTCGCTCAGACGTCCGACTGTGGCATTCTTTTTGTTTACCAGCCCTTTCTGTGATGTCGCTCAGACGTCCGACTGTGGCATTCCTTTTATTTACAAGCCCTTTATGTGATGTCGCTCAGACGTTCGAGTGTGGCATTCCTTTTATTTACAAGCCCTTTCTGTGATGTCGCTCAAGCGTCCGACTGTGGCATTCCTTTTATTTACAAGCCCTTTCTGTGATGTCGCTCAGACGTCCGACTGTGGCATTCTTTTTATTTATAAGCCCTTTATGTGATGTCGCTCAGAGGTCCGACTGTGGATTCTTGTCTTTTACTTTCTTTTCCTTATGAGCCCTTTCTGTGGTGTCGCTCAGACGTCCGACTGTGGCATGCTGGTTATTTATTTCATTACTACTTTCTGATTGCATATACCCTTTGACTCGAATGTCCTGCTGAAAGTTATATCCTGTCGCATCATTGTTATCTTAGTGATCATAAATCATCCTTGAGCTTGTTTATGTCTCACCCATGTTCTTAAAGTTTGGGAGTACATTCAAAGTACTCACTGGCTTGTCCCTGGCTATTGTCTTGGCCAGATTCCTTGCGTGGGAAGGAACGACGTGATGCCACCCCGGAGCCCACACTATTGGAGTGAGCAGTTCCGTGAAGATAGGTGTTATCCTGGTCAGCCGTTCCTATGGGAAATGGAGTCCCATAGTCACCGACGATCCACAAACCGCTTCCGCCATCATCCATTAAAAGCTTGTGTTGTACTCTTAGGCCAGAATGGTCTTGTACTACATATTTGTAACTTCGCTTGGAATTTTCTGTATCGAGAGGTGCCTCATCAGCTAACAATAATCCTGGGGCTGGTGAGCACAAGGTCCGAATTTTGGGGATTTAATACCCCGAAATCCCGGTCCTGACAACCTTGGTATCAGAGCCAGGCTGACTGTTGGCTAATCCTATCTTAGCCAGGTCCAAAAACCTAGATTAACCACCACATCAGACCATATTCCAACCCCAGCCAAGCTTCTCGCGTAAGATACCCACACAGTGGACCGACGCCTTTGGTAGTCGGTGCCCAACCTACTAGCCTAGCTTATCGATCACGCGCTAGTAACCGACACCTAAACGGTTCCTCTCCGCAAGCGTGCGAAGGAAGACTCCGTCCTTTCCTATAAATAGGGCACGCTAGCCCCCAAACCCAGCACCACACAGCCTTTGCCCCCATACCGAGCAAAAATGCCAGGACCCATTGTCCACAACGAAACCATAGCAACCAACCTTGGAGGTTTTGTGACCGTGCTCGCAAACCTCTCCCGTCGTGCTTTTGAGATGGAAGAGCCCCCATAATATGTTGTGTACCAAGACTCCATGGGCGGTGAAAGCCGTCAATTCTGGGCCACTGTGCACATCTACGGTAGAGGTCTGACGCCAGAGCGCCCCTACAGGTTCACCGGAAGGACAACTTCCTTTGAGCCGCAAGCTATCCAACTAGCCGCTCGGGAGGCTATAGTTCAACTCAGGCACCTATCGCCCAGAGTTAAGTGTCGCTCATTCTACTACTACCCTAGTCATAATGGGCATGGTAGGCCTCCCCGAGTTGCGAGCGGAGACCACGAGACGGATCCTGCATTATTGCATCTGGTACGCTATGTTAGTGTACTCGAGGAACTGTTCGATCAAATCACCCTTGATCTGATCGCGGCTCGTGGAGAACTGCTTCGCCAAGCCCCAGCAAGGGGACGAAACGAGTCCGGCACCGACAACCCAGTCATGTTGTTCGGACAACCAATCGAGTCCCCAAGGCCTGCCGTGGTCATTGACCAGAATGCCTTGGTATCTCCAAAAGTGATGTGTCGCTTGTTTGGCGCACGCTCCAACGGGATTGTGGCTAACAATCCTCGCGAGGGTCATCATCACTACCCCGACCCTGCACCTCCTCAGCCACCGCCAGCCAATCCCAACGATGAAGCTCCCGGAGAAGCTTCAGCACCCACAAGGCAGGGCCGCTTAGATATAAACGAGGTTGATTAAACCACCCGAGTAGCTACAAGCCGTATCTTGCCCTCACCCGTGGTCATGTAATTTGTATGCCTATATGTATGTATAGTTTACTTTTGCTCTCTTATATGTATAGCATCTATTGTGCGAATGCCTATTTTGTCGGATGTGACTTCCAGAGCACCTCACCGACAACCCCACAGTAAACACGTCTTTTTGCAAGACGTGTGTACCTATAGCATTGACCTCGACCCCGTAAAGCGAAACCGACAGTAAAGATGCCCTCACCATAACCCTATAAACCAGCCAGGCTGCTATATATAGGCCACACCGTGAACTTGCCGAGCATCCATCGCCCGGTACTCTCCTCTCATAGTCATTACCTTCGCCATGCCGATCCCTAGCATCTACCTGAGAAACTCAGAGGCCTCCCCGGGTAGTTTCGTGAAGATATTGTGGGATTTTACCTGCAGTACCATGAGTGTTACCCGTCCACCCCAGTATGAGCTGCTCAAATGAAGGATCACACCATCCACCTCGAAATACTGGGCAGTGGTACACATCCCACCCGCAAACCCTAACAAAGACCCCACAGAGGTTTCCTTCATGGGGAAATCCATGCCAACTCCTCAGATGGCCATAGAGGTTGCCGCCTGCGAAGCGCTTGCTCGCCTTCGATTCATGGTGCCCTATGCCAGCGAGCGAGGATATTACTACTTTCCAAGCCGCGCAGCACCCGGAGAAGCAGCATCTTTTCCTGGTGGGCGTATTG
Organism: Secale cereale; assembly: GCA_902687465.1. Taxonomy (NCBI): domain Eukaryota; kingdom Viridiplantae; phylum Streptophyta; class Magnoliopsida; order Poales; family Poaceae; genus Secale; species Secale cereale. The sequence continues at coordinate 405,617,471 of LR738715.1, forward strand.
AGAGAGACCCGGTGCTAGCCAACCTTTCGCAGTATGTGATCGCACAAGAGCGTCTGAACCAGCGGATAATGGGTTGTCTCCAGAGCCTCGCCGATTTAAATCCTCGGATCGCCATCGGCAGACCATTGAGGCCTGCGTAGGAGAAGCACATTCATCGACTGGTCAACCCACTACCACCGATAGAAGAAGAGTGTCCCCCAGCACCAGAGACCTTTTCTCAGGACCCTGTCCATTTACCGTTTATATTTTAGACGTAGCTGCCACGTGAATGTACCCGTACCTTTATTTTGAAAACTATGTAACGCATCGTGTGTTAAATAAATTCTTTCCTGTGTGATTGCATCTGGTCCATCTGCATAACATAGATTTTTCGTTCATCACGCAGCATCAGAACAACGTTAATACAACTCCGGCCACTCCACTCAGTACACTAAGTTGCTAATCCGCCTGCACCTGCTTCATCAAACACCTCCTCACACGCCACAGTTTCTTGAGAAGAAGCTCGTGGAGATTTATTCGAGCGCTAGATTCCTACCCCACGCTAACCACCATTAGCCCTGCTACTCTCACCTAATCCCCGTGATCGCCGCCTCCGCGGAGAGCTAGCACTTGAGCCGCCGCATCACGACGATCATCGAGGATCATCGCACACAAGAGCACCGATACCCCCAGCAATGCCGCCAACCCCACGCTCATGAGAACCATGCACCAGTCCGGCATCACCTCCGCCATTAGAGCCTCGACCCGAGCTCCTGCAAACACAAGCGGAGAAGAGGGAAGAAAGAAGAAGAAGAAAGGCCAGGTGAAAGGAAGAAGAAGTAGCACCTCGGCCGTTTTATAGCTCGAGATCGGTGTACGGTGGGCGGAGTCCACCAGCGCAGCTCGTCGCTCGACCGCCGGTGTTCGGAGGCGAATCCGCGAGCAGTGCCGACAGCACGCTGGCTCGCGAGGTGAGTGCACGCTGCACCGGCAGCTAGCGCTCCGCGCACTACGGTAGTACGGCCTAGATACCCTACGAGCTAGCCGTCGCCGATGGAGAAAGTGTGGGAAATCACGCGCGAGAGAGGCGAAGAGAGAACCGGAGGAGGAAGAAGAGGCTGACAATGGGCCCAGGCCCCACCTGTCAGCCAGTGAGAGCACTGTGCTCTCGGGTGCAACCGACATATTTGTAAATTTAGGAAAAATACCATTTCTAAATTTACTATGTCCCAGAGTTGAAATATATCGTTTTCCACAACAGTAGATTTTTCTTTCCCCGTGCCACGCCAGTGTTTAACACTGCAGTTTACACCACTGTTTGCTCTTACACTGTAGTAGCTGCTATTGGCATAATTAGAGCAGTAAAAATTTTGGTAGTATCTTTTGAGGCAGTAGTTGACCTTATAGCAACCCTTAACAAATCTCAAGGACGAGATTTTTCTTAAGGGGGGCAGTGTTGTAACACCCCAAAAAATTAGCAATGTTTTATTAAATAAAATTTTGCGAGTAAATTAAAAAATTTGCCTTCTGCTAAATGTTCCTTTGGATTCCAGGACAATTCTTGCTCTGTTTTGTTGGAGTGTTTGCCCCTAGCAAAAACTTTCCAGTTAATTTTAAATTTTCTTATGCACCCATTAAAATTTTTGCTCATATCAGCAGGATTAATTATATATTGGTCCCCGAAATTTTGTTCTCTATATAAATAGCTATCCTTAGTTTTAAGGCCCCTTTTGCACTACAACTACTTGATAAATTTATTTATAAATTCAACCAAAGATTTGAGATGTCTAGTAATACTATTAGATCACTTTTATGCAAGAATATAATTATTTCAGTTAATATCTTGAGCTCCACAACTTGTTTGCCAATCTGGTCCAGTAGACCAAATTGCACTACAACCCCTTTAGATATTCATGCAATGCTTCCACCAAAATTATGGGATGGTCATAGCAGTATGTTATCCAACTTTATGCAAAAAACCATTTGAGTACTTTGGAAAAATTGAGTGAATCAACCTCTTTTCTATTCTGGTCCAGTTTGGCATTTTGCACTGCAACCCTAGTTATCTTGCTCCAGTGCTCTTGAGCTTCCTCCTGCTTGTAGCCCATCTTGCAAAACCCTTAAGACCAGAAGAGTGGACCCTTTGGGACAATTTTAGTTCATGAAACAGTGCCTTCCATTTCCTGTCCAGAATTGAAGATTTGCAAAACTTGCACTAACAAGTTTCTGGTTTTGCTCAACTAACTTGGCCATCATCACTTTCGCCTAAAGAGACCCTGACCTGGAGTTTTTGGCCACCAGAAGAAATGCCCACATGCCCATGGCATTCTGTCGAGCACTTGGTATGCATGGCCAGTTTTGGCATGAGTTTTGCCTTGCACTGTGAACTTGACCCTCAGTGCCAAATGTCATGCCCACAAACCTCCCCTCAACCCCTAAACCAGACCTGCTAAATCCCAGCTCCATCCAAGCTCTGTAGCTAGCAGTGGCATTTCGTCGAGCGGCTCATGTGCGTGCTCTGGGCGTGCCCAGAGCGCACGTTTTGCACGCGCGCGCACCGAGCCGCCGCGTCCCTCTGTCGACGCCCCGCGCACGTTTTGGCCGCTCCCCTCGCCCCGACAGCACGCCGTCTTATCCCTGCGCCGCAGAGACAGCCCTGGAGATCCACAGGGCCGCCGTCAGGTCGGCCGCGACGGCTAGCGGGCAGCTCCAGCAGCTCCTGCCGCGGACAGAGCCGCCCAAGCCACCCGCACTCGCCACCTGCCCCCTGGAACAGCTCTAGTGCGTCAGCGAGCTTGTCCCCTAGCGTGCGTCGCCGGCACGTCGCCCTGGGCAGCAGTACGTCGGTCGTCGGCGTCCTTATCCACGGCCGCCACGGAACCGCCATCATCCGCCTACTTAAGGAGGCCCCGAGCTCCTCTGTAGTCTCGGACAACCCCGAGCCATCCCATAGAGCGCTCCCATAGCAGCCAATCGCCTCGAGGAGGCTTCTTCTCCGACTCCAGCGAGTACAGCCGCCGCCGTTGTCCAGTTCAATACGCCTCAGCCCGAGCCCCTCCCTTCCAACCAGCGTCACCACTCGACTCCATTTGACCTTGCGAAGCTGCCCAGCGTCTCAAACAAGCTCGAGAGCCACCGTAGGACGGAACCCCATTTCCGCCCGAGACCGCCGTCCGCCGTGAAGCTCGTCGCCGACGATTTTCCCCACCTCCGTCGCCCCCTCGACCACCGGGAGGACCGCCCCAGGCTGGCGGATCCATCCCCGCACCCGAACGCCCTCGAGGCGCCACCGTTCACCGGCGTTGATCGCCGGAGCAGCGCCTCCGTTCGGCCAGAGAAAGAAGGAGGCGGGGGCGACTGGTCAAACCTGACCAGTGGACCCCCGGGCCCCTCTGTCAGCGAACCAGCGCCGCCCCACGCGCGCATAAGTGGAGGCGCAAACCCCCAGAGTACGTCTTCACTATTTCGAAAGCGTATTCTCAAGCGAAACGTTTTCATTTTTCTGTTTTTATTCTAAAAACAGAATTGACTAAACTTTGACTGGCAATATCTTTTTAAATATAAATCCAAATGAGTTGATTCTTTTTCTGCTGTTCCTCAAATTTGGTCTAGTTTATTTTCAAATTTATTTGAAAATTTTCCAGACAACTTTTTTGTGCTGTTGTGATTCTATGTATTAATTTTATATTCTTTTATTAGGATTTTGAAGAGGGAGAAAACTTCCGAAACTCTTGGAATGCTTTTCTCCTCCCCTCTACTCGAAGGCAAGCATCTGGAACCCCGTGATAACACACTTTGTGTATTGTTTGCATTAATCTGAAGAACTCTATTAATATGCCAAAATGGAACAAATCATTATTTCATGTGAAAGTCTTACTCTTGCATATCTACTTGTGGTGAAAGATCTTTTCTGTCATATTTGTGATAATGCTGGCAGTAACCACTTCCCATGCCTCATATGTCTGAGGATGGTTCGGACGCAGTCCGAAGGAAAGTTGTGTCCCGGTAAGCACAACTGAGTGACTGACATCTCGCGGTGACGAATGATGTGCAGTAAGGCAGGATGAAGCATGAGGGGTGGTGACCGTGTCAGAAAGCGGTGCCTAGCAATGCGACACTAACCCTATAGTAAAGTTGTAACCTCCTGAGTCGACCATAGATCGAGTCTTGCTCCAGTAACCCCCACACTTGTTTCGTGCTGCCACGTGTCCCTGCTACAGGTGGGGTGCGATTCAGTAAACTTGTCGACCCCTGTTCTATCACACACCGTATAGAGAGACCACGGTGGAAGATACCTGCTTCATCCGGTAGGCAGGCCACCTGGTCCGGGAGCATGGGTGTTTCAGTTGTAGCCGAAGGGGATAGCTTCCCCAGTTTTTCGTGTGCGTTATAAATTGTTGTGATCCCATGCTAGTCGAGGTTGTAGCCTCCCCACTTAGAGTTTGGCTTAACTAGTGTCGTGGGTGGTTCCAGACACCGATAAGTTAGGCTGGTGTGTGTAATCAGCAAATTAAAAGACCGTAGACGGAATTAGTCCAGAGGGACTATAGAAAATCCATTATTCGTGGGTAAAGAGTACACCCTCTGCAGAGATATAAAACCTATTCGAATAGCCGTGTCCATGGTTAAGGACTACAGTCTGGGATGGATCGAGTGTCGGTCTCAGTGTCGGTCTTCGGAGGAGAAATCCATTTTTAACCAGAACAATATTTATGACCTGTGACAGGTGGTGGTTGTGAGTTATCATTATTAAGGACTAACCATTCATACTATTTGAGACAAGGAGTATCCTTGGGACGGTTCTACCTCCCGGATATTCACTATTATTTTTATCTTGCTTTATGAGCCCTTTCTATGATGTCGCTCAGACGTCCGACTGTGGCATTCTTTTTGTTTACCAGCCCTTTCTGTGATGTCGCTCAGACGTCCGACTGTGGCATTCCTTTTATTTACAAGCCCTTTCTGTGATGTCGCTCAGACGTCCGACTGTGGCATTCCTTTTATTTACATGCCCTTTTTGTGATGTCGCCCAGACGTCCGACTGTGGCATTCTTTTTATTTATAAGCCCTTTATGTGATGTCGCTCAGACGTCCGACTGTGGCATTCTTGTCTTTTACTTTCTTTTCCTTATGAGCCCTTTCTGTGGTGTCGCTCAGACGCCCGACTGTGGCATGCTGGTTATTTATTTCATTACTACTTTCTGATTGCATCTACCCTTTTACTCGAATGTCCTGCTTAAAGTTATACCTGTCGCATCACTATTATCTTAGTGATCATAAATCATCCTTGAGCATGTTTATGTCTCACCCATGTTCTTAATGTTTGCGAGTACATTCAAAGTACTCACTGGCTTGTCCCTGGCTATTGTCTTGGCCAGATTCCTTGCATGGGAAGGAACGATGTGATGCCACCCCGGAGCCCACACCATTGGAGTGAGCAGTTCCGCGAAGATAGGTGTTATCTCGGTCAGCCGTTCCTGTGGGAAATGGAGTCCCATTGTCACCGAGGATCCACAAACCGCTTCCGCCATCATCCATTAAAAGCTTGTGTTGTACTCTCAGGCTAGAATGGTCTTGTACTACATATTTGTACCTTCGCTTGGAATTTTCTGTATAAAGAGGTGCCTCATCAGCTAACAGTACTCATGGGGCTGGTGAGCACAAGGTCCGAATTTTGGGGATTTAATACCCCGAAATCCCGGTCCTGACAATCAATCAATGAAGATATCATCTTTTCTGCACACACATACAAGATATCCCTTAAGATTAACTAAATCGGACAAGCTTCCATCTTCCAACTCTCCAAGTTGTTGTTTTAGCTTAACTAACTACTTCAGGGTATCCGACACAGATTCTTGGAGAAGGGGTGGTTTATATGTAAACCAACTTGATCAAGAGCTCAACATAACGGTCAGGGATCAACCTGGTAATACTTCCGAGAAGATATTCGGAAAATCACGATCCACCGATATGTTAGGAAGCTCGAGATAAATCTTGCATTTCGGGGCAAGACGATATGATCAAAAGAGCGAGAGATTGATACAATCCTAACTCATTGATCGAGAAGTGCACCAGGAAAGATGGACTAGAAGCACGATCAATCTTAGAATGATGATGCAGTAATCAACACGCTAAGAATGATATTGTTGTCCTTTAACTACCAAGCAACAAAGTTGCTAGGAGTATTGATTTCACATCATGATTCACTTGTCGGCATTCCTGTTATAACAATGCGGAGACCGAGGAATGAACGACGATGGTGAGAAGTATTACTGTATCAAGAGTTTATAGGAGGTTGTGCAATTCCCATGACATTCTTGATACTCCAAGGTAGAATAGAACAAAAGCCGGATTGGCATTTGATCTGCGGGATACCACTACTCTGACCCAATCCTAGGAATGGATGAGGTACTGGGGTTTGTTTATCCTAGTCATTCCAGAATAGAATGGCTTGACGGACCACAGGAGTAAAAGGCATCGATGCACGAGTGCACAACTACTCATGACTATCAACTGATAGACGAGGGTCATAATACAACTAAAGAGGGACAACTCAAGGAACATATAACTTTCTGAGTTGCTGATGCATAGATTAACGTGTCGAACTAGTTCAACATATTTCTTCCGGATAACCCATGCAGAAAGGTAGAATTGGCAGAATCACAATGTGGAATGGAGAACTCATCAAGAGCACTCTGGTTGTGGTCTTTTGGTTCAAAAGAACTTCTGCCATAACGGTTCATGGTATTGGAAGAATGACATACCACGGACCTCGAGGACTATCACAAAGTTACTAATATCCTAAAGGGACGAGCAAATACTACCAACATGAAGTAAGTAGAGTGAATCTTGGGTTCAAGAACCCAGGAATAGAATGCCTACTAACTAAATGGCATCACGGGATGCTTTCGAGAATAATGGCCAGAATCATCACACTAGGAAAATAAAGCATTTCTAGATTACTGGGTGATCCTCTGAGATACTTAGGGTCATAATAATAACTCCAACATATATGTCGAGGCAACAGAGTACCTCAACTCACCGACTAGTGTGGTTAATCTGGCCTAAAAGGACATGAAGAACATGAAGGAATGATTTGCAAATGCACCAGACTATTTAGAAACCTGGGATGACTCGGACAGCATAACGGCTGTAAATGCTCAAAAGATTTGAGAGATCCTGCAAAATGGTGGCATAACCACTCAAAATCACAAAACAAGATTTCGAGACCAACTATCAACACACGGAGGTAGAAGAAACTTAACTGAGGGTTGAATCCACAATTAACGTGATCCTGATAGACAGAAGAGAAAGCTTAGTTCCTTAGTCCCCGTAGAAAAGAAGAGGATGACTCAGATCAGAAGGTCATAAGGTAAAGGAGTAAAAAGAGCCTTACGTTCCCTTCCACAATCAATTCCCTTAATAACTAAAGAATTTCTAGACACGACTTCGACCAGTTTGGCTTGCTAATCCTACAGGCAGTCAGGCTCTGATACCAAAGCTGTCGGGACCCCGATCCTAAGTCACACAGGTCTAGCCTGTAACACATCATATCACTTTGCGGCCTCACGCACGGTATCCCCACGGGTGCCACCTTACCTGGCCCGGGACCGTTTGCGCATTTTGGCACACGTATATGATAGTGTCGCTAGCATCCATATGACAGAGAACCCGGGCCAACATGACTAGTTATAAAGCAAAAGTGGCGCTAAATTACAGAGACCGGCATACATGACCCAGCAACGAACATGTCGGTCATCAACGTATGAACCCAAGTCGTAGCAAGCTACAATGACTTAAAGGAACAACGGGTGACATTTCCCCTAAGGGATAGACACAGGAACGAATAAGGAAACATGCCGGCCAGCCTAAGTGTTCCGGAGTAGTAGCAAGCTATCAAGGCTCAGTGGAAGCACTAGGAGACATTTCCCTGTAAGATAGGCTACCAAGGGTAAACAACTAGGTGTCGGATCCCACACATAGCAATACACATTACACGTACGCATAACATGCAAGTATGTGTTGTACAACATGGCATCACAACATAACTCAACAACTCATATAGATAAAGGCCCAGAAGAGCCATCATAGTATTTATTACAAACAGGGGTCACATGACCCAACATACAGAGCATACAGGCAACGGAAGCATAACATGTCTGAGTACAGACAACTACAAATGAAAAAGGCTGAGAAGCCTGACTATCTACAAGACTCTCCCAAAGTCACAAGATCGTAGCTGAGGTAACAAGCTAAACGTCGAAGTCCACGCGGAACCACTAGCGAGACTGAAGTCTCTCTGCAAAAACATAAATTAAGCAAACGTGAGTACAAAGGTACTCAGCAAGACTTACATCAGAACTAACTACATATGCATCAGTATCAACAAAGGGGTGGTGGAGTTTGACTGCAGCAAGCCAGCTTTGACTCGGTGGCTATCCTGAACTACAACTGCAAGTAACTATTTGAGGTGGCGCACACGAGTCCACATATTCACCAATCAATACACCACTGTGGATCTGCTCCCGTCTACCTACGAGAAGGCCATCCATAGCACTCACACTTGTCTTGAGTATTTTAGAGTATCCACTTTCACTTGTTGATGTACCACGTAAGCATCCAAGAAGTCCATAACCGCGGACCCGGCTATTCGAATAGATCATGTTAACCCTGCAGGGGTGTACTTCTTCACACACGCTCTCGCCACTTACCGCCATGTACACGTCATGTATCTCGGCAACCTTCAAGCGGAAGCCTGGCGAGGGTGTCGGCCATGACCTAACTAACCACACAAGACTCTAGTCCAGGTTTATCGCCTATTCGGGTTCCATCCGTGGGGAGATCCGGCCGGGGTGTCGCTCACGGCCGCAAATGATGTGCGCAGGGTTACCAAGCCCACCTCGACGGATGGGTCTACGCTTGGTACACCGTGCCACGGTGCCTAGTCTGTCCCAAGCCCACATGTTCCATGTGCCACTTGGTAGACTACTAACACTACCTACAAACACCAGAAACTAGTTGCAACTCTTGGACAGAGATCTAGATGATTAATAAGTCGAGAGGGGTCGAGTTACCGGAACCCAATGTGTGGTAGTAACTAGTCATTGGACAACTTACACAGAACTCAGTTCTTAAGGACGGCTCCAGTGAGACAACCCACCATGTACTCCTACATGGCCTCTCACCGCTACCTTTACCAAATCGTGTTCACACACTTAGCTCACACACAGTAGGACATGTTCACCACATTCCAATTCATCCCCGATGAATCAGACCTGACACAACTCTAAGCAATAGCAAGCATAACAAAAAAGCATGAATGAGTAGGCACAAGATGGCTCAAACACCTCCTACTCATGCTAGTGAGTTTCAACTATTTACTGTGGCAATGACAGGTCATGCAGAGGAAAGGGGTTCAACTACCGCAGCAGGTAACACTTGAAACGTTGTTGTCATAATGCAGTAAAGAGAGCAGGAGCGAGAGAGTGGGATTGTATCGGAATGAACAAGGGGGTTCTGCTTGCCTGGCACTTTTGAAGATAGTAATAGTTCTTCATCGGTGTCATCGAACTCATCGTCGGAACGTCGTCTACTGAGAGGGGACAAAACCGACAAACAGAGAAAGAACACAATCAATCAATGCAATGCAACAATATGATGCATGAACATGACATGGCAATATGATGTGATTTGGCCTAATGCAACTAGCAACCATATTAAATGAAGTTGATTTGAACCAAAGGTTCAAATTCAAACTCCATATGTGATTATTCAAATGCCATTTATTCAAATTGTCCTAAACAGTGCCTGTAAGTTATTCAAACATGCATGAAAATGCCATAAACAGATTCCTTGAATTGTTCTGATCAATTTTCATATATAAATTATTTTCATCTGAGTTATAGATTATTTTCTGTGATTTTTAGAACTTTTTGCTATTTTCTGAAATAAATAAATCATTTTTGATTTATTTAAAATCTCAGAAAACATTACCGCATCAGCACTGCGTCATCATGACGTCAGCAGGTCAACGGGCTGATCCAGGTCAAACATGACATGTGGGCCCGGCATGTCAGTGTCACAACTAATTAACAAAGTTAATTAGTGCTAAGCTAAGAACTAACTAACTGTCAGTGGGGCCTGGGCCCATAGGTCAGTGACTAACCTAACTAACTGGATTAATTAGCAATTAACTTAACTAACCTAGCTAATTAGGGGGGCGGGTGGGCCCACACGCCAGTGACCCAGGGGTGGTCAACCTGTGGTCAAAACGGTCAAACCCACCGGCGATGTGACGCCGGCGAGGCCAAACACGGCGGCGAGCTTCGGGAATCGCCTACAGGCCGCAGTTTGAGCCGCAGTTGGGCTCTACTGCGAGCTGGGGCTCGCGCGCATCTAGTGGAGGCGACGGTGGGTGCTGGGGTGGCCGGAATCATCGGCGGCGAGCTCAAACGCGGTGGCCGGAATTCGGGCGTCAGTGAAAACGATGCTACAGCGCACGGTAGGAGCAACTGGTGGGTGCTCTGTGCTCCTGGCGGCCTGCTGAGCTTGGTGGTGTGCTCGGTTACGACCCTAGGTGGCAGTGTGCACGGTGGCGACATGGCCGGCGACGGGGAGCTCTCAGCTCCGGTGAACACGGCAGCTACGCGGCGCAAACAAGGCAGTGGATGGAGGGGTTCAGTGCAGGGGCTCACAGCGGGGCTAGCGAGCTCGAGGGAGAGGTCGGGGACGCTCTGTAGCTCCCTAATCGACGGCGAGGAGCTCCGGCGATTCGAGGATGGGGACGACAGCGTGAAGGCGACGCAGAGCTTCCGGCGAAGCGTGGCTCAGCGAGGAGGAAGAGGGCGTCGCGGCGGTCCTTCTAGACACAGTCACGGGACGAGGGGTGGCCGATGGTCATGGCTACGGCGAGCAGCGGCGACGGTGGCGTTCGGCCATGGCTGGAAGGGAGTGAGGGAGAGGCAAGGTGGAGGACTGGAGAGGCCGGCTCGATCCAGACGACAGCGGCGAGATGTTTCGCGGCGTCGCGCTGTCCTCGGGCGACCAGGCAGGCAGGTGGCGTGGCGGCACGCCATGCGCGCGCGCCGGCCACACGCCTGGCCAACTGGCGCCAGGAGGACAACGGCGGTGGTGGGCTGGGCCTGTGGGCCGCACAGGAACTGGGCCAGGCGGACTGCTAGGTAACCAGGTAGTTTCCTCTCTCTCTGTTTTCTATTTTCTATTTCTGTTTCTGTTTTTCTTTCTTTGTTTATTTTCTTTTGCCACTGTTTTGAAATTAAACAATTTCAAACAATGCCAAAAACTCCTCTGAATATTTTTATTTTGCTAGATGGACTTTTGCAGAAGCTCATATAACATTTCAGGGGTATTTGAAATTATATTCTAATTATATGAATATAATCAAATTCAAATAGCTAATGATTTAAATTCAAAGTCACAGAAATAAATCCTTAAAAATGTTCCTAAATTTTGGTTTGGTCACAAAGCCTTGCCAAAATTATCAAACATTGATGAAGGCATTTTGTGTTCATTGAATGTATTTTTTTAAGCTGGACCTATTTGGATTTCAAGGTGCTAGGGTTTGAACACCCCCAATTAAAGTTAAACAAAATTTAAACATGATGACATAATGATCAGGCAAAGACCACAGGGGTTGATCTAGGGATGTGACATCTATACTCGATAGACTTGTCGTCGCAGAAGTCAATAAGCAGAAGATGGAAACCGAACGAAAGAATTAACCTCAGAAGTGAGAAGAGGGAGCACGGAATAAAGAAGTAACACTGGATGAAGTTGGCCAGAAGAAGGTCGGCAAAAAAAAGCAAAGATGTAGATGGTGGACATGAGACAGGTGATGGGATAAAGAACAAATGCCGGCGGCACTTGGCCAAAAGAAAGGCAGGTCGAGAGCATACTAATTCTCATGGATAAGGAAGAGAGGGAAGAATGAGGGCTCGGAGAGTGTCACATGGCATGGGTTGGCAGAAGAGTGGGGCGGCCAACAGCTTTGACTCCGTTCTCCTCACACGGTGTCACGGCTCCTAATAATCTAGCGGCGCTGCGGGTGCAGGATTGAAGGACGTACAAGCATAGGGTAAATCGAGTCAAGCATTAGCAATTAGCAGCTAGCACATATACCTATTTAGAAAACCTAGCTATAGATAGTTGTGATTGCAGTTTCTATCAGCCTTTTCTGTATGTAGTTTCACCGTTATTTTGTAAAAGCTTGTCTATGATAATGTCTTTTTTTACGAGAAAAGTTCCAATCTATTCATATTCAATCATGGAAGTACAACGAACACCAAAAATAATAAAAATTACATCCAGATCCGTAGACCACCTAGCGACGACTACAAGCACTGAACCAAGCCGAAGGCGCGCAGCCGTCATTTCCCCTCCCTCGCCGGAGCCAGGCAAAACGTGTTGATGTCTAACATACAATAATTGTGAATTTGTGACTAATAATTTGTTTAAATTATACTTTACGCACTTTTCTATAACTTAAAGGCTGCATTTTTCAGATGTACAGTACTATACATATCTATCGTACATAATGAACTATTTATAGGTCTCTGTTGTTCCATTTGCATGTTTGAAATTTTATGCTTGGTCCAGTTATTTTAGCTCAAGGATAGTATGAACGGTAAGAAACACTTGCAAATGTATGTCATGTGTATATAAACGCGTGCTCGGGAAGATAAATATGGCCACAAAGACTAAGTTTTCTTTAAAAAAATATTGTCAAGCGTGAAGGATCTTACTGGCATATGTTCAATTAAATTGATACTTATAAAAAAATTAGATGCACTAATTAGAAAATATGCATTTAAAGTCAATCATCTCCTTCGCCTGTAGCAACCCATGGGCCATTGTGCTTGCTACTTTGAGCTATATATTTTTATAAATGAGTTTAGCTACTAATTTTAAAGAGGTTCGCTAAATCTCAGTCAATTGAGATTTGAGATTTAACTTAGTCTCAATCACCTTTCCTAGCTGTTGGATACATGCACACTAAGATTATGTGCTAGGAAACTTTTCTTTGTTATTGTAATGTGGAACGAAAAGAGATGCGTGTGTGCCTTTCTCGAGTATCCGAAGTGTGCATGTTTTTTCAAGGAAAGAGCCTACAATCTACATGAGAAGCTTGTGTTTGGGCCAAGTCCAAGAACTGCAAAAGGAAAAGGAACATAATATAGTTTGACAACCCAAACAACCAACATTTTCTATAAAGAAAATCAACATAACAAGAACACATTTGCTTTCGAATATTAACAAATAACTGTATGTAAACAATCTCACTTCAATGCACCACTCCTCTAACAACCGGCAATGGTGTGATGTTGATTGAGGCAACATCGAAGGACATTAATGTAGGTTCATTTTTTCCGAATTGTGGACACCAAAAATTGTATCATCATTGACAACGGTGGCAAACATGAAAAGTGGAAACACGAGCGAGTCACTAAAAACATGCGAAGACTTTCTCCTTCCAGTGCAACACATGACACATTAAACGCCGCATACAAAGGTTAAAGCGAACCTCCTTTTGAAATACACAGACAAACGGAGACTCATAAACATGTACATACAATAACCCCTAGAGAGACTGAGCCGACATGTCTTGAGAGTAATGAACACACCACAAATGTCTCGCTTCGACGCGGACGTCGCCATCCACTGAAATAACATTTCCCCTTTGTGAGACATGAAAGAATCTAATCTAGGTTTTAATTCCTGCTAGCATTTGGGTACCACTTCCCTCCAAACCATCCAACCAGAGGTTGGTTCTCAGGGTTAAAGCCAAACCCCCCTACCCCTGCCATGCTACACCGATGGGTGTTCTGGTGGACACATCAATTTTCTCTCCTGTTGCAACACACATGCATATTTTCTATAAAAAAAAATAACTCTTCCAAACGAAACAAACAACTATTTCTAAAAAATCCACCATAATAACAATCATTTTGCTTTCAGATGTTTTGAAAATTCTAAAAAAAGCTTTTGGATTAGTTATTAAACTCTCGGTTAGTATAGAACATTCCAATGTTTGTATGTCCTACTAAAAATATATACACCACTCTTCCAACCAGTGATAGTGCTAAGTTAAAGGAGGTGCTATCAAAGGAAACCACTACGAATTTCTTAACTATGTACTCCATGGTCCTGACACCAAGAATCATTTTTTATTTACCAGCACCGAGCGTGTGCTATTTTAGATAATGAGCATTTCTAAATGTTCTTGGTTTCAAAAAAATATTCATGTTTTAAATATGTTCAAACTTTTTAAGAAATGCTCAAAATTCCCCAAAATAAATTTCTAATTTTAAAACATTTATAATTGTTCACAAAATCATTAAAAAAATCAAAAAATCGCATTTTTATAAATTGTTTGGCTTCAGAACATGTTTCAATTCTAATAAAAAAATAATATGCTCAATTTCTTAAAAAAATGTGTTTTTAAAAGCAAAGAAAATAACCAATTTACATACTATTTCATGCACCACTACTCTTCTAACAGACGAAGGAAGTTAGGTTAGTTCTTTATGTCCACACTTCAAGCTCTGAACATAAATAAGAGTGTTTACTGAGGTTTATCAGCATTGGATATGTGAATGGAACATGAAGCGCATCGCTTTTGTCCGTTGCAACGCACGGGCATTTGTACTAGTAGATACTTATGTACCAATAAATGATTTTTGGAGAAAATAAAGAGAAAACTATGAGGCAGCTGCAGTTCAAATTTGACCCGCTTCCCGCTGAATCGACGGAAATTTGTCTTTTTCACCAGAGGTGGATAAAAGCTTTAGACACCCAACCATTTTTTAAATTGTGCATTAAATATGGCCTAGTATTTTATAAAAATGATTTGGTACAATGTTACAATAATTATTTGGTAGGTCGTTCACAAAAAAACATCATTTTGGGCACTCAAAAAATGTCGTCCAAAGAAAATGAAAACTTCCTTAGGCAACATTGTTTGCCATTCCAAGATGCACCCTTGTCCACGATATGAGATCATTTGAAAAAACTACGTCATGAATGTGCCCATAAGATTGATCATTTGACTTGAAAGCCGTGAATCTTCACACATGAGAACACTTTTTTAAAATAATTACCGTATTACAAGGTTATAATTTTTTCTGGTAACTTGGTCACATATAATGACACAGTGCGAATGTTTTCTAATTTTTTGAATTTTTTATGCCCGTTTCAAAATGCGGTCAAAACAGGGGGCATGATCGTTCCTAGCTAGTGGTTGAATTTTGGAAATTTTCTGGTGTTCCTATGATTAAATAGATACTTATGTACCTATGAATGATTTTTGGAGAAAATAAAGAGCAAACTATGAGGCAGCTGCAGTTCAAATTTGACCCGCTTAATGCTGAATCGATGGAAATTTGTCTTTTTCACCAGCGGTGGACTGAAACTTTTTGGCACCCAACCATTTAGTAAGTTGTGCATTATATATGGCCTAGTATTTTAAAAAATGATTTGGTACAATTTTGCAAAAATATATGTTAAGTCCTTCACAAAAAAAAACTTATTTTGGGCACTCAAAAAATGCAAAATTGTTTTTTCGTGCAAAAGAAATAAAAACTCTCTTTGTCAATGTTGTTTGACAATCTAAGATGTAAACTTGTGCAAAATATGACATCATTTGAACAAATATTTGATAGGTCTTCCACAAAAACTCATTTTGAGCATTTAAAAATGGAAAGAAAATTTTGTCTGTAATCAATCACGACCAATTTATATGGTCAAAAGGTCTTCAAATTGTTTGCTGCATCCTGATTGGTCCATAGACATATCACGCGGACCATGCATCAACCACCATCAGATGCTTCCAGATCCAACGACAGCCCTCACCCCCTCACCCTCTCACCCAAACCCTAACTCAGATCCCCTCCTCTCCCCCGATCCACTCCCGTCGGGCACCTCTCCCCTCTCCCCCGATCCACTCCCGCCGCGCCGCCGCCCCCGCCCCAGGACAGGTGCCGCAACGGAGAGATAGACGCCGTTGTGGCTGGCTTGCTTGTTGGTGCGCGCGTGTGTGCTTTGATGCACGACACTCCATCCTCCTGATTCCCCATCATCTCCCACCGCCGGCAACCACATCTTCGCCTCTGTCCTCCCATAGCTAGCCGTCGGGCTTCCTCCTCCCCTCCTCGCAGCTCTACAGCTGCCAAATCTGCCGCTCTCCAACCACTCCGTCCTCGAGGTCGACTGGATATACCCCTCCTACTATCCGAAGCTCGCCGTGACCCCTTGCCCGTGGCTAGTGTTTTGGCTGTGGTGCTGCATCCATCGATGATGCGTCTCAGGTGGCTAGTCTCCGTCGCCCACCCCGGGCTCCGCGCAGGTTAATCTGCTCAGGTACTTCAAGGAGTTCGCACGGCGCTTCGACCTCCTTTGGCTGGTCCAGTTCAGGACAGGGGTGGTGAGCGTCCTCCGCGGTAGGGAAACAACATGAGCTGGAGGATAAGACTCGCCTGCGCTTGGCACTTTGCCGAGCCGTGTGTGGCCGCCATCGCTGGTAATTAGTTGGTCCGATTTATCCCCCACTCGAGCTCCTTTGCCCCCACACCAGGATTCGACCTAGCTTTTGCAATCCTGCTAAACAATTTCAACATGAGTAACATGCCAAGAAACCACCAAACGTTAGTGCTTCGCACTAAATTTGTGTGGTCCTAGTTATAGTTTGCTTCGATTTTTGGTGTGATTTCTTAGCAAAGCTAGCATGTTGCCATCGATAGGTGAAAGGAACTGACCGGGGAGTGCTGCTGCTAGAGGAAGGCCATCAGGAGGTGGCCGATGTGGCACAGCAGCTGGGGAAGTACTGCATCGATGATCCTGTCAAGTCCCTACCTATATTCGTAGGTGAGTCATGCACCCCTATTCCCGACCAAACCGTAGTTGAATCTTATCCATGAGTATTGTGGTGTGGTTGTGCCACTTGCTGACAGACATGCCAAACCTTTGCAACCATCAAACATGTGAGAACTGCATCTTTTATTGTGTTGGTAACACTGCATTTGGGGCTGCAGTGTTTGGTGAATCTTGTTCGCAATAGCTACTTCCGATCGATCCGAATATTTTTTAGAAGCATGAGTAGAAGATAATGTTTGTTTGTGCTGTTGTTGCAACCACCATGTGATTTTATCTGTTTGCTTGCTGCATGTTTGATGTTTTGCCTGAGCTGGGGACTGCAAACAAAAGGCCTTCGATCACCCCAAACCTGGGTACCTGCTGGGCAGCCTTTGTTTAACAAGTACTGTACTTACTGATGTTAGACTGCTAGTGTTGATCCGTCACTCATATCACAAGTAGAAATCTCATTATACTTTTTTTCTAGAGAGGAAGACACATGTGTTGCTTATTTAGGTGTCGTTTCCTTATTTCGGTATATTATGTCGGTTTAATGGTTCTATTGTTTGATGCATAAAAGATCTCTAGGTTGTTTATACGATGATCCATTCTAAATTTGTATACCAACAGAAAGGTGATTTGAGATACAATGCACCCCTTTTTCTAAATTCATTATCCACACTATAATATTTCCTTCAGTCTACAGTCTGTTTACAATGTATTCTGACTATAGTAGATTTTAGTTGGTTTCAGAATATCTGTTTCATGGTCTTTTCTTATAATGGAAGAACTTATATTAATTTGATGCTTTATATATGTCCCTAGATGTCCTTATGTAATACCTGATATGATAACATGTCCTTATGCAATACCTGATATGATGCTCGTGCCTCCACTCTCCCTCTGCTCTCTTGTTCTCCCTCTCTCTCCACCTGACCCCTGACCCCTTCTTGTATCGTCTATGCAGGTTGACCACGTTGGCAAGCGACCAGGACAACGCCTAGAGAGGAGAGGAGGGCCTTCTCCTCACCGTGTAGTCATCGGTCTTGTCCAGCTCGAGGAGGAGGAGCAGGAGGGGCGCACCCAGCCACCACAGTCGCTGCCGTCAAGGGCTTGTTTCACCTGGACCTTGAAATCAACGGCGCCATCGTCCAGCCACCCAAGGTGAAGGTGTCCCCAACTCCCCTTTGTCCCCTCTCCCCTCTTTGTTTCATTCGACCAAGCAACCATGGATTTGGGTTCTTCCAGGCTGCCTAATTACTTTACTTTGTATGGATCCAATAATTTTGTCTGGTACAGAATAGCACCACCCTAGTTAGTCTAGAATTTTGTTTACGGTGATGCCCCTGCACATGATGTGCAGCAAGCCTTCCAATATTCTTGTTTTTGTTTATGTTAGTGTGTGTATGTGCAAAATGATAGGCACCTACCTTGTATCTTTCTTAATAGATAGCATTCTAGTGTGGTAACATATTATTTACGGTTGTCTATTCATGATGCTATACAAACTCTGAAAATTGGTACTTCAGTCAAATGTGCTTCCTTTCTGAACAATTGTTTCTACATCTCCATCCTGGAAACCGATTGCATGCTATCATAGATGGGTCTGGGTGTGCAGCGCTGTCGTTGTGTTACTACTATTGTGGTTTATGTTGACTGAGAATGGGCTGCTTTATTTCAGAGGAGCACCGCTGATCTGATACTGCGGGATCTGCAAAATAACCCTGAGATGTGGCTGCAACTGGTGCACATCCTGTAGAACTCCCAGAACCTCAACACCAAGTTCTTTGCCCTTCAAGTAAGCTTCTGCTCCAGAATGTTTTAATTTCAGTAGTTTACAATGTTGTTCTCAACTGAATGAAGGTTGATCGATGTCGTGGCTGCAGCTGATCTTTGATTAGACCATGCATGTTTTGCATTTAGTACTACCAGCACTCGCCATTAATTATACTTCCTATTGTGGTTCACCAGTTATATTAGGAAATGGCGCTGCTAATATTTTTCTTGTTGAATTTGTAACCAGTTTTAAGCGGTTAAAATGCCTAGTTGCTTCGTATCCTACTGGGCCATGTTTGCATGTGTTTCCCTATTTATTTCGTAGTCAACCAGTTCTGTCCTTGCCAAACATGTATGTACTGCACCAAGGAAACATTATATCCTATTTTGTGTAATGGCAATTCACAATGCACATAAGAGCTAATACTAATGATATTATTGTTCATGCCATTGCTCTTCAGTATACGTGCCATTGATACTTGAGCATAAATTAGTTGTTTGCTTGATCAAAAGCTTTTGTGCATGATTCTGTTCGTTAATTTGTATTCTTACAAGTGAGATACAGCATGAACCTGTTTGCATTCCTATGTGCATAAATCTGCTTGCATTCCTTGATGTCATTTCTGGTACCAAATTGCAATCATATGACATGTCACATTCTGAAAATGAATATGGAGAGATTCTTCATGATTTAGTCCCTAGCTTCTTTATATAATTGTCTTTATTTTGTTTCTAACTCTTTTGATTTGTTGGTAGGTGCCTTCGTTCAGTGTGTATGAACATATCCAAAAAGGGTGTTTCCTCTCACTTAAGAAGCTCCAACCTGAAAGTGAAGAAGTGATGTCTACTACGCAACCTTCTCCTTGTATAGGTTGTTTGGCCTCCAAGTGCAGAGGTTTGTAGGACAGTAGGAAATTTCCCTCAAGTGGATGACCTAAGGTTTATCAATCCGTCGGAGGCGTAGGATGAATATGGTCTCTCTCAAACAACCATGCAACCAAATAACAAAGAGTCTCTTGTCTCCCCAACACACCCAATACAATAGTAAATTGTATAGGTGCACTAGTTCGGCGAAGAGATGGTAATACAAGTGCAATATGGATGGTAGATATAGGTTTTTGTAATCTGAATATATAAAAACAACAAGGTAGCAAGTGGTAAAAGTGAGCATTAACGGTGTTGCAATGTGTAGAAACAAGGCCTAGGGTTCATACTTTCACTAGTGCAAGTTCTCTCAACAATAATAACATAACTGGATCATATAACTATCCGTCAACATGCAACTAAGAGTCACTCCAAAGTCACTAATAGCGGAGAACAAACGAAGATATAATGGTAGGGTATGAAACCACCTCAAATTTGTTCTTTCTGATCGATCTATTCAAGATTCCGTAGTAAAATAACACAAAGCTATTCTTTCCGTTCGATCTATCACAGAGTTCATACTAGAATAACACCTTAAGATACAAATCAACCAAAACCCTAATGTCACCTAGAAACTCCATTGTCACCTCAAGTATCCGTGGGCATGATTATACGATATGCATCACACAATCTCGGATTAATATATTCAACCAACACAAAGAACTTCAAAGAGTGCCCCAAAGTTTCTATTGGAGAGTCAAGATGAAAATGTGTGTCAACCCCTATGCATAGATTCCCAAGGTCACGGAACCCGCAAGTTGATCACAAAAACATACATCAAGTGGATCATGTGATATCCCATTGTCACCACAGATAAGCACATGCAAGACATACATCAAGTGTTCTCAAATCCTTAAAGACTCAATCCAAGAAGATAACTTCAAAGGGAAAACTCAGTCCATTACAAGAGAGTAGAGGGGGAGAAACATCATAAGATCCAACTAAAATAGCAAAGCTCGCGATAAATCAAGATTGTGCCATCTTAAGAACACGAGAGAGAGAGAGAGAGAGAGAGACAGAGAGAGAGAGAGAGAGAGAGAGAGAGAGATCAAACACATAGCTACTGGTACATACCCTCAACCCCGAGGGTGAACTACTCCCTCCTCGTCATGGAGAGCACCGGGATGATAAAGATGGCCACCGTAGAGGGATTCCCCCCTCCGGCATGGTGCCGGAATGGGTCTAGATTGGTTTTCGGTGGCAACAGAGGCTTTCGTCAGCGGAACTCCCAATCTAGGTTATTTTCTAGAGGTTTATGTATGTATAGGATTTTTTGGCGTAGGGCACAAGTCAGGGGGGTCTTCGGGCTGTCCACAAGATAGGGGGATGCGCCTAGGGGGGGTTGGCGTGCCACCCACCCTCGTGGGAAGCCTGTGACTCTTCTGGCCCAACTCTTTTACTCCGAGGGCTTCTTTTAGACCATAAAAAATCATCAAAAATTGGCACGTCAATTGGACTCCGTTTGGTTTTCCTTTTTTGTAAAACTCAAAAACAAGAGAAAAACATAAACTGGCACTCGGCTCTAGGTTAATAGGTTAGTCCCGAAGATAAAATAAAAGTGTATATTAAAGCCCATAAAACATCCTAGAAGGATAATATAGTAGCATGGAACAATAAAAAATTATAGATACGTTGGAGACGTATCAAGCATCCCCAAGCTTAATTCCTGCTCATCCTCGAGTAGGTAAATGATAAAAATAGATTTTTTTATGTGGAATGCTCACCAACATAATTGTCAATGGGATTTTCTTTATTGTGGCATGAATGTTCAGATCTGAAAGATTTAAGATAAAAGTCTATATTGACATAAGAATAATAATACTTCAAGCATACTAACAAAGCAATCATGTCTTCTCGAAATATCATGGCCAAAGAAAGTTATCCCTACAAAATCATATAGTCTGGCTATGCTCCCTCTTCATCACACAAAATATTCATATCATGCATAACCCAGATTTCAGCAAAGCAATTGTTTCACACTTTAATTTTTTAAAACCTTTCAACTTTCACGCAATACATGAGCGCGAGCCACGGATATAGAACTATGTGGAATAGAGTGGTGGTTGTGGAGAGGACAAAAGAGGAAGATAGTCTCATATCAACTAGGCGTATCAATGGGCTATGAAGATGCCCATCAACAGATATCAATGTGAGTGAGTAGGGATTGCCATGCGATGGATGCATTAGAGCTATATGTGTATGAAAGCTCATCAAAAGAAACTAAGTGGGTGTGCATCCTACTTGCTTGCTCATGAAGACCTAGGGCATTTGAGGAAGCCCATCATTGGAATATACAAGCCAAGTTCTATAATGAAAATTCCCACTAGTATATGAAAGTGACAAAACAAGAGACTCTCTATCATGAAGATTATGGTGCTACTTTGAAGTACAAGTGTGGAAAAGGATAGTAGCATTGTCCCTTCTCTCTTTTCTTTCATTTTTTTGGAGGGGGCTTCTCTTTTTTTAGCCCCCTCTTTTTTTGGGCCATCTTCTTTTATTTGGCCTCTCCTCTTTTTTATTTCCTCACATAGGACAATGCTCTAATAATTAATATCATCACACTCTTATTTACTTACAACTCAAAGATTACAACTCGAAGCTAGAACAAAATATGACTCTATGTGAATGCCTCTGGTGGTGTACCGGGATGTGCAATGAATCAAGAGTAACATGTATGAATGAATTGTGAATGGTGTCCTTGCCACAAATACGATGTCAACTACATGATCATGCATGGCAATATGACAATATGAAGCGTGTCATATGAACGGAACGGTGGAAAGTTGCATGGCAATATATCTCGGAATGGCTATGGAAATGCCATGATAGGTAGGTATGGTGGCTGTTTTGAGGAAGGTATATGGTGGGTGTATGGTACCGGCGAAAGTTGCGCGGTACAAGAGAGGCTAGCAATGGTGGAAGGGTGAGAGTGCATATAATCCATGGACTCAACATTAGTCATAAAGAACTCATATACTTATTGAAAAAATCTACGAGTTATCAAAACAAAGTATTCAATGCATTCTCTTAGGGGAAGGGTTGGTAGGAGTTAACCATCGCGCGATCCCAACCTCCACACAAAGGATGACACTCAATAAATAAATCATGCTCCAACTTCGTCACATAACGGTTCACCATACGTGCATGATACACGAATCACAAACTTTAACACAAGTATTTCTTGAATTCATAATTACCCGCATAACTCTAATATCATCATCCTCATATCTCAAAACAATCGTCAAGTATCAAACTTCTCATAATATTCAATGCACTCGTATAAAAGTTTTTACTATACTCAATTTCGATGCCTATCATATTAGGACTAGTTATATAACCAAAGCAAATTACCATGCTGTTCTAAAAGACACTCAAAATAATATAAGTGAAGCATGAGAGTTCATCTATTTCATCAAAATAAAACCACCGCCGTGCTCTGAAAAGATATAAGTGAAGCACTAGAGCAAAGGACTAACTACTCTGAAAGATATAAGTGAAGATCAATGAGTAGTTGAATAATTATGTAACTATGTGTAGACTCGCTAACATTTTAGAAATTCAGATCTTGGTATATTATTCAAACAACAAGCAAAACAAAGAAAAATAAATCGACGCTCCAAGAAAAACACGTATCATGTGGTGAATAAAAATATAGCCTCAAGTAAAGTTACCGATGAACGAAGACGAAAGAGGGGATGCCTTCCCGGGGCATCCCCAAGCTTAGGCTCTTGCCACTCCTTATTCCGTAGTCCATAGAATCTTTACCCGAAACTTGAAAACTTCACAACACAAAACTTAACAGAAAACTCGTAAGCTCCATTAGTATAAGAAAATTAAACCACCACTTAGGTACTGTTATGAACTCATTCTAAATTCATATTGGTGTAATATATATTGTATTCCAACTTCTCTATGGTTCATGCCCTATGATACTACTCATAGATTCATCAAAATAAGCAAACAACACATAGAATAGAATCTGTCAAAAAACAGAACATTCTGTAGCAATCTGTAACTTTCCAATACTTCTGTAACTTTAAAAAAAATCTGAAATAAAATTTTGGACCTGAGGAATTTGTCTATTAATCATATTAAAAAAGAATCAACTTAAAAGCACTCTCCAGTACAAAATGGTAGCTAATCTCGTGAGCGCTAAAATTTCTGTTTTTTACAACATGATCACATAAACTTCACCCAAGTCTTCCCAAAGGTTCTACTTGGCACAAAAACTAATTAAAACACAAACCACATCTAAACAGAAGCTATATGCAATATTCATTCCTAAACAGAACAAAAATAAAGTTGGGTTTCCTCCCAACAAGTGCTATCGTTTAACGCCCCTAGCTAGGCATGATGATTTCAATGATGCTCGCATAAAGGATAAGAATTGAAACATAAACAGAGCATCATGAAGAATATGACTAGCACATTTAAGTCTAACCCACTTCCTATGCATAGGGATTTTGTGAGTAAACAACTTACCGGAACGATAATCAACTAGCATAGGAAAGCAAAACAAGCATAGCTTCAAGATTTTCAACACATAGAGAGGAAACTTGATATTATTGCAATTCCTACAAGCATATATTCCTCCCTCATAATAATTTTCAGTAGAATCATGAATGAATTCAACAATATAACCAGCACATAAAGCATTCATTTCATGATCTACTTGCATAGAAATTTTACTACTCTCCACATAAGCAAATTTATTCTCATCAATAGTAGTGGGAGCAAACTCAACAAAATAACTATCATGTGAAGCATAATCCAATTGAAAATTAAAATCATGATGACAAGTTACATGGTTATCTTTATTCTTTATAGCATATGTGTCATCACAATAATCATCATAAATAGGAGTCATGCTTTCATCATAATAAATTTGCTCATTAAAACTTGGGGGACTAAATATTTCATCTTCATCAAACATAGCATCCCCAAGCTTGTGTCTTTGCGTATCATTAGCATCATGGGTATTCAAAGAATTCATACTAACAACATTGAAATCATGCTCATCATGCATATATTTTATGCCAAGCATCCTATGTAATTCTTCTTCTAGTACTTGAGCACAATTTTCCTTCCCATCATTTTCACGAAAGATATTAAAAAGCTGAAGCATATGAGGTAACTTTAATTCCATTTTTAAGTTTTCTTTTACCAAACTAGTGATGAAACAAGAAACTAAAAGATTCTATTGCAAGATCTAAAGATATACCTTCAAGCACTCACCTCCTCGGCAACGGCGCCAGAAAAGAGCTTGATGTCTACTAGGCAACCTTCTCCTTGTAGACGTTGTTGGGCCTCCAAGTGCAGAGGTTTGTAGGACAGTAGCAAATTTCCCTCAAGTGGATGGCCTAAGGTTTATCAATCCGTGGGAGGCGTAGGATGAAGATGGTCTCTCTCAAACAACCCTGCAACCAAATAACAAAGAGTCTCTTGTGTTCCCAACACACCCAATACAATGGTAAATTGTATAGGTGCACTAGCTCGGCGAAGAGATGGTAATACAAGTGCAATATGGATGGTAGATATAGGTTTTTGTAATCTGAGAATATAAAAACAGCAAGGTAGCAAGTGGTAAAAGTGAGCATAAACGGTGTTGCAATGTGTAGAAACAAGTCCTAGGGTTCATACTTTCACTAGTGCAAGATCTCTCAACAATAATAATACAACTGGATCATATAACTATCCCTCAACATGCAAGAAAGAGTCACTCCAAAGTCACTAATCGTGGAGAACAAACGAAGAGATTATGGTAGGGTACGAAACCACCTCAAAGTTATTCTTTCTGATCGATCTATTCAAGAGTCCGTAGTAAAATAACATGAAGCTATTCTTTCCGTTTGATCTATCATAGAGTTCGTACTAGAATAACACCTTAAGCTACAAATCCACCAAAACCCTAATGTCACCTAGATACTCCATTGTCACCTCAAGTATCAGTGGGCATGATTATACGATATGCATCACACAATCTCAATATGCATCACACAATCTCAGATTCATCTATTCAACCAACACAAAGAACTTCAAAGAGTGCCCAAAGTTTCTACCGGAGAGTCAAGATGAAAACATGTGCCAACCACTATGCATAGATTCCCAAGGTCACGGAACCCGTAAGTTGATCACCAAAACATACATCAAATA
The DNA here is from genome assembly GCA_902687465.1 of Secale cereale. Lineage (NCBI taxonomy): Eukaryota > Viridiplantae > Streptophyta > Magnoliopsida > Poales > Poaceae > Secale > Secale cereale. The sequence goes on from LR738715.1 coordinate 405,643,169, forward strand.
GATCACGTGATATCCCATTGTCACCACATATAAGCACATGCAAGACATACATCAAGTGTTCTCAAATCCTTAAAGACTCAATCCGATAAGATAACTTCAAAGGGAATACTCAATCCATTACAAAAGAGCAGAGGGGGAGAAACATCATAAGATCCACTATAATAGGAAAGCTCGCGATACGTCAAGATTGTGCCATCTCAAGAACACGAGAGAGAGAGAGAGAGAGAGATCAAACACATAGCTACTGGTACATACCCTCAACCCCGAGGGTGAACTACTCCCTCCTCGTCATGGAGAGTGTCGGGATGATGAAGATGGCCACCGGAGAGGGATTACCCCCTCCAGCAGGGTGCCAGAAAGGGTCTAGATTGGTTTTTGGTGGCAATAGAGGCTTTTGGCGGTGGAACTCCCGATCTAGGTTATTTTCTAGAGGTTTCTGTATTTATAGGATTTTTTGGCATAGGGCACAAGTCAGGGGGGTCTCCGGGCTGTCCACGAGATAGGGGGGCGTGCCCAGGGGGGTGGGAGCGCCCCCACCCTCATGGGCAACCCGTGACTCTTCTGGCCCAACTCTTTTACTCCGGGGGCTTCTTTAGGTCCATAAAAATCATCAAAATTTGGCACATCAATTAGACTCCGTTCGGTATTCCTTTTCTGTAAAACTCAAAAACAAGAGAAAAACAGAAACTGGCACTGGGCTCTGGGTTAATAGGTTAGTCCCAAAAATCATATAAAAGTGTATATTAAAGCCCATAAAACACCCTAGAAGGATAATATAATAGCATGGAACAATAAAAAATTATAGATACGTTGGAGACGTATCAAGAAGTCAGGAGTATAGTTTTATTAGTTATATGTTGTGATAGTATCACATGTAATGGTGAAATGAATTATGTAAAGATTGTGCTATTAGCCAAAATTGGCATGTGGTTTGACAATTTTCATTTCTTTGCTATTCTGACTGAAATAATTGTGTGGAAATTGAAACCTGGGTTGTCTTTAATTAGAACCTGATAAGCGGGGCCTAATAGTATTTGGCATCTAAAAAGGGCATTTTCCAAATAATATTTACCGGGAAAACTAAAAATTAAGGAAATGGACTGTAAAAAGGCCAAGGCCCAATTGAGAAACTGATGCGACCCAAAAAAGAAATGGTCTATAAAAGGATCACGGCTAAGGATGCCCTAGAAAGAAAAAGGCTGAAATGTTGGGCCTGGCCCATGTGGTTGACTAAAATTAATAGGAAAAAATATATAAAGGCTGAATTGTTAGGCTAGGCCCATGTAAAAGACCGAACTGGGCCAGGCTGATTCTTATTGACGACCTTTTCATTTAGTCGCAATTTTGCCACATCAGCTAGCCATGTCGGATCCGACGTGGTCTCGGCAGGCAGCTAGCGACCAAAACAGAAGGTCATAGGATCAACGACCTTTTGTTTTGGTCATTGCCTTCATCGACCTTATCACAAAAAAGTTCATCAATTTCAGTTTACGACGACCAACTTTTGACCATCTATTTTTGGTCACAAAAAGGTCACAGATGGAAAAGAATGACCATTCAGTGACCAATTGTGATGGTCGCAAGTTGACGTATTTCTTGTAGTGGAAGTAGGAAAGGAACTGCTGGCTCAAATACACAAACGCATGTGCGGCTCCCACATTGGATCAAGGGCATTGGTTGGGAAAGCATTCCGGCAAGGATTATATTGGCCTAGAGCCCTCCAAGATGCAATCAAGCTCGTCACGAAATGTGTGGCCTACCAGTTCCATTCCAAGAAAACCCACCTGCCTGCCCAAGCCCTTTAGACAATTCCTCTCTCATGACCGTGTTCGGTCTGGGGGCTCGATATCCTCGACCATTTCCCCCGAGCTGCCAGCGGTTTTGAATTCTTGTTCATTGCCATCGACAACTTTACAAAGTGGCCAGAACTAGTTGTTGTGAGAAAGGTGACTGCTCAGTCAGCTATCAAGTTCTTGAAAGATCAGGTGTGTCGTTTTGGAATTCTGGCCAGGAACATTACCGACAATGGCACCCAGTTCAGGAGCCGCGCCTTCATGCAATATGTTCATGCCCTCGGATGCAAGATCTCATTTGCCTCTGTGGCACACCCCCAGAGCAATGAACAAGCTGAGAGGGAGAACGCTGAAGTGCTGCATGGACTCAAGACAAGAACCTTTGATACGCTGCAGAAGTACGGTAGGCGGTGGATCGAGGAGCTGCCGGTAGTTCTCTGGCCCCTCAAAACGACACCAAACCGAGCTACCGGGCAGACTCCCTTCCCCCAGGTCTACGGGGCAGAAGCATTTATCCCCATGGAACTCATTTATGGGCCGCCTCGAGTGCTTGCCTACAATGAAGTAGCGCAAGTTGAGCACCGGCGTGACGACACTATGCTACTCGAGAAGAACCATCTCCTGGCTGCTACGCGTGTTGCACGCTAGGAGGAAGCCCTGCGTCGCTATCATAGCCGCAGGGTTCATGCCCGGTGTTTTGAGGAAGGTGACCTTGTCCTTAGGCGCGTTTACTCTGCCAAGCGTACACACAAGTTATCACCGAAGTGGGAAGGCCCTTACCGGGTAGTACGAGTCACCAGACCTGGCGCTGTCCGTCTAGAGACCGGAGATGGCAATAAATTGCAAAACTCATGGAATATTTAGTATCTCTGTAAGTTCTACCCATAAGGCGCGGCTATCGGGCCCTGCCTGGCAGCCACCCATCGTACATGCCTTGTCTCAGTTGCATGTAACCCCTTGTACAAGCCGGGGCGATGACCCCGTGCAAGAGAAAAACAAAGAAGCGTTGCAGCGGGGCCCAACCAAGATTGCATGCATGCATAAGCATTCCAATATCAGTGCATAAACATTTCATGAGCATTTGCATATGCATATATATATATATAGGATTGCATCCTCCATTCATTTTCATCTACATGAAACTGCAGGTTCCTGCCATGAACTTGGCTTCGACAAGGAGTTGAGAAGATTGCGCGGCACTGCAATCCCCGGCAAGCCAAACAAATAAGTCCTATCTCATGTCCGTAAGTGCTCTGTAAATTATAACTTGTGCATAAGAAAACCTCGCCACTCTCTTGAGGCTTGGGTGCTCCCTTCCCAGACTCGAATGTTGCTTCGGTCAGGATGGTTGTAGTAGCCCTTAGCGAAAAGAAGTTGGCTGGGGGCTGGCCCCTTTGTCTGTTCCCCGACAGATATGATTCTCCGGCAGACAAAAAGGGTGCCGGCAAGGTAGCTTGCCGAGAAAACTTGTTTATTTGCATAAAGAGGCATCTCACCTCTGCATGGACAAACACATGCACGGGTCCCCGGAAAGGTTCATCTTTTTCATTATAGAAGACAAACATGGACTCGAGGGTTGCATTATTTGAATCAAAATTTGGCAAGTGCCTACAGATTTAATATTGAAAAAGGATAAGTGTGATGTAATCCCTTTCTCTATCCCTCCTTCCCCAGATACTGCAGCAGGAGGGGAAGGGGACAAAAGGAGCGCCCAGGCAAAGGTGGCGATGAGGGGATCAGCAACAGCGATCCCCTGATCACCGGCACCAGGGCCAGCAAGACACGGCAGGGCGGATGAAGCCGGAAACCACGAGGAAGCCTGACGGGGATCCTAGTGGAGGACTGCTAGAAGAGGAAAAAGAGTGCCAAGGAGGAAGGGAAGAGTTGGACTCAAGACGGCGAGCCAGTGGCACGGGTACAAGGGCGCCAGTGCGATCGTATGCCTCCTCAAGGGCATGCCTCACGCTCCCTCCATCCTCCTTCATCTTCCCGCCATCACCGCAGCGGGGAGATGCACCGAAGGCCAAGCGCCCACTACGGCCTGCGGGTGGCATGCACTCAGGAGCTGCACGGAGTAATGGGTGAAACCCGGCGCCTCCCTCAAAGAAGCAAGGAACGGTAGCAGTGTTGCCCGGAACACCTCTAAAACGCCGCTACCCATCTCGGTGGGCAGGAAGAGGCTCCCTTCCTCTGCAACAGCCTCGGCTCCACTGGAAGGAGCAGTGTTGGGGATGCCAACATCCCCGAGCGCTGCACCCCGGGATGGCACCCACAACCCCGGGGATTTTAGCAACAAGAAGATAAGCTCCGGCGACCCATAGCCAAGCCCGGCGCCCGTCCTAAGGCGACCAGTTCGGGAAAAGGAGGTAGGTACCTCACCATACAGGTATTGTTCATCCCATCAGATGCCCTGGACACATCGGCTACTATGTTGTGCTACATCTCGAACCAGACTCACTCACCGAGCACCAACACCAGTGTGTGGCAACATTAGCCCTAACCAAGAGTCGGGGTGCTGGCCCCAGGCTCTCTTCTTCGACATGATCTGAAAAACAAAAGATAAAAGAGGAGGAATGTGAGGATGGGTGACTCTGTCCTCCTGCACCCCTCCTTTTATATGTAGGACAAGGAGGGGAGGCGCTCCCTCAGCGGGTGACCATCGTCCTCCTCCGCTAATTCAAGATGACAGGGCCCTCGCCTTGACGCTCTCCCACGCCACGTGCCTCCGTTACCTACCCCGCGCAATGCATGCAACATACGTGGCTAAGGATAAGGGCGTGGTGGGAGGAGTGAATTGGCAGTTTCCACCCCGTGCGTTAAAGTCATGCACGGGCCATTACTGGAGCGGCCCCCACCGTTGTTGGCTTTACACGACACGCGGGGAAACCAGAAACTGGCCCGGATTCAAGACTAATGAAGAAGCAATGGAGACCTCAAGAAACCAGCCTCTTCAACAACCCCATCTTTGCACTTATTAGGCCCTACCCCGACGATGCTCGGCAGCACGTTCGGGGCAGGCCCAGGGGATTTTGTCGGTTCAACAAACCCTGAGTCTGTTGCCCTGGTTGTGCACAGGCACATGAGCAAGATTGAAGCACCAACCCAAGTCAGAGTACAAGAAACCAAGAGGTTCGAGGAACCATCAAGTAGATCAGAAAAACCAAGGCTAAGCCAGAGAAGCAAGATGTCACCAAGATAAAGGCCTCCCTTGCCGGGCAGGCGAGCCCGGGCAGGGGCGAGGCCACCCCGAGAGAAAGACAACCAATGCGTGCCGACAAAGCCTGCCAGGACTCGTGGAGGCTAAACCACCTCACCAACCACTCCTCCATGACTCACGTCGTCGATCAGTGCGGTGTCAAGCCACAAAGTGACTAAGTGCAAGCCATTAGCCACATGGAAGCCTCTCCCCACATGAAAAACCCACAGATGACACCCGCCATGTGACGTATCAAGCAAGCAGGAGCGGAGCTGGCAAGATAGCCCGACAAGCCTTGTCGGGCAAACAGCGATGTGACATTAAGCGATGCATTTAATGCACCCTATAAGCCGGCAGAGTTAGCTATGATAACACTGTTGCTATCATATCAGTGCATAATGACTACTTTGCCACTGTGTTGACCCCTATAATAGGAGGCCCGTGGGAACCGGAGACAAGGTTAGAAGATGGGATAACTCACACACCCATACGCGCGTAGTCGATGCTGCCCTGAGGCAAACCTTGCCCGCAAAGTGTACTGCGCTCCACCACATCATCTCTACCACCTATCCACCAAAGAAGGAGTAGGGTCTTACGCCACAATGGCGGCCCAAATATGGGCCCCGCGTGATCTCCACCGTGTTCTCCCATGCTCGTCTACTCTTTGTGTAACACGATGTCCCCCGTCGAAATACCAAGGGACCTCCTGGTCCCATAGGTGGCCGTGGTTTTCCTCGACAGCGTGCTTGACCCTCGGCTATCATCGCTGCCTTTTCCTTGTGCTTCTTACTGCTCTTCTTGTTCTTCTTCTACTGACTGGTGGTATCGTCGTCATCCTCTGAGTCAATGTCGATGCCATTTTATTCTCTAGGGAGTTTCCTCCTCTATTCCACCCGAGCACACTTGTCCACCAAGGTGTAAAGCTCCTTCACAGTCTTGGGCAACTGAACGTTCATCTTAGAATGTATGTGACAATTGTGCACGTTGGACTGGAACGTTGCTTTCACTGCAGCTGGGTGGATGTCTAGAATATTTCTGTGGACTTGACTGAACCTCTGCATGTACTTCCACAGAGTTTCTCCATCCTTATGCTGGAGCAATTTTAAATCGCTAGGTCACCCTTGTTCTTGGTGGCCGCCCGTGAAGGTGCCCACGAACTCATTATATAGGTCAACTTAGGTCGAAATGGAGTTCTTCGGCAGATGCATCAGCCAAGACCTCACATTTGGCTTGCGTGCCTAAGGGAAGTAGTTGGCGATTACCTTCACATCCCTTCCCCCAGTAGCTTGAATAACGATGGTATTGATTCTCAACAACTCTGCCGGGTTCGGTCTTCCATCATACTTCTTGGAATCTCTGGTTTGAACATGCGAACAGATGGGCAATGGACTTGCCGCAGTTCATGGGTGAAGGCGGGGCACCCTGCCTCAAAATTCAAGTACCCGCCCCCGTCGAGTGCGGGCTCGTCGACATTGGGGCCATCCTGCCCATCGGGTTGGCAGTGGTCGCTAAAACGTTGCTCGATGGTGACACCGGCGCCCTCCCCCTTCCTGCCCTCTGGGGCTGGCTGTTAGCCTTGATGCGCTCGAGGATCCGATGAGGCCATCGAGATGTTGTCTGGCTCCTAATTGCATGGCTCATGCGCCGGCCGCCGTGGTGGGGACTGCACCGTGGGGGTGGCCCCCACTGTAGGGCCAACAGCTTGGGTCGTCGCCATCGCATGGGGAGGCTATGACGAGCCAGCTCAATGTGATCGTCTCTCCTTTGCGAAACCAATTAGACTTTGGATGGTGGCTCGCCACTTATCCATCTGATCGGCCCTCGGCGGAAATCTCAGCAGCAACTGGGCCCGTGCCATAGCCTCTGTGGTGGTGCTTGGCATAGGTGATGATGATGTGGACTGTAGTGTCTCCCGGCTTCTAAGGGTGCCGGTGACGATCGCGCCGCACTCTCATCATTGTGAGGCAGCCGTTTGGACGACATGGGGACAAGGCGGAGGGGCTTGAGGGCCAGTGGCTCCGTTGAGCATAGTGGTTGCGAGGCCGCCTGCGCTGACCATGTCTCCCGCAGCATCTGCATTCCCATGCATCCCCGCATTCCCTGCAATGTTAGAGGCCGCGGGCAGCGAGGCCCTCGAAGTGGACGGGTGAGCTGCAGCACCGGACTTCTTATTGGGCGCCATGGATGATGGAGTCGAAGACGATGAAGCTGGTGACGAAGATGACGCGCTGCTCATGCTCTCGGATTCGCGCAAGTGATCCCCTTACCTGTCGCGCCAAAGATGTCACGGAAAAACCACGACCACCTATGGGACAGGGTTCCCTTTTTGGTTCGGCGGGGGGATGGGCACGTTGCACAAAGAGCGGAGAGCGGAGCGTTGCGCGGAAGAGATAACACAGGCAATTTTTACCCAGGTTTGGGCGCCGCGAGGCATAAAACCCTACTCCTCCTTTGGGGGATTGATGGTGTAATGGTGGAAAAGAATGCGGCGCTCTTGCCCGGCAAGGTTGCCCCGGGGCGAGAGCGGTCGCGTGCGTATGAGTGTGTGTGGGTTCGAATGGTCGAATCCTTCCTACGGCTGCCATGGGCCTCCTTTTATATATTAAGGGGTCACCACAATGGCAAATCAATCTTTCTAGGTTGATTAGATAACAAACAGTGATATCATACCTAACTTTGCAGGCTGATAGAGCGTGTTAAATGTGCCGCTTAGTGTCACATCATGGCTTGCCCAGCAGGCCCTATTGTGTTGTTTTGCCAGCTTCGTTCCTGATTGCCTGACACGTCACAGGATGGGTGTCCTTTACAGACTCTTTCTATAGGAAGTGGCTGCCATGTGGCAGGAGGGTGCCACTGAGCCACTTAGGAGCTTGACACTGCACTGATTGACGACGGGCGCCGTTGTGAGGTGGTTGTTTGCCTCCGCGAGCCCCGGCAGGCCAGCTGGGGCGATGTTGGAGGCTTGCTTCCAGAGCCATCCAACTCCACCAGGCTCACATGCCCGACAAGGAGGGCTCTCCCTCCGATGATATCTTGCTTCCTTGGCTGGTGTTGGTTGTCTTGATCTCCTTGGCCCGCTATCTGATTCCTCAAAGAGCTTATCCCTTCGAGCGTTTGATCTGTTGCTGCTGTAGTAAACTTCTCTATGGCCCTGTGCACAGTCTGAGGCAACAGACCTAGGGTTTCTTGCACCGACACCCTTACAGGGTAGTACGAGTCACTAGACCTGGCACAGTTCGTCTAGAGACCAGAGATGGCATTCAATCGCAAAACTCATGGAACATTGAGCATCTCCCTAAGTTCAACTCATAAGGCGGGGCTGTCGTGCCCTGCCGGCAGCCACTCTTTTGTACGAGCTTTGCCAATGATGCATGTAGCCCTTTGTACAAAGCCAGGCACAGACCCTGAGCACCAGAAATAAACGAAGCTCTGGGGGGGGGGGGAAACTACATGCATGCATAGTGTTGCACAAGCATCTCATGATCATATAGACCAGGGCATATGCTGCTATGTTTCCTTCTATGGTAACTCCAGGTTTCTTACCATGGACTCTGTCCCGAGAAGAAGGAACTGAAACAAGTCAACATATCGATCCCCGACATGCAATTCAGATAAGTCCCATTCTCTTCCTATCCATTTGTTCTAACTTCTGCATTTCGAAAGACCTCATCACCTACATAGCATTTGTGCTCCCGTTCTTTGGTTCGACCAACCTTTCATCCAAGATAGTTGTAGTTTCATCTACTAGAAGAGGTTCGACAGTGGGCTGGTCCCCTTCCGCGATGTTGTGTCCGGCAGGCGAAACCCTGTGGCAACAAATGGAAGGTGCTGGCAAGACAACTTGCCGGGAAGAAGCTTGTTACCTTGAAAGTAAAGAGGCATTTTCCCTCTGCATGAATAACATACATGCGCAAGTGCCCAACAAGACTATTTTTCTTTTCATTAAACATGCTGATAAACAAATACATATCTTATAGAGCACAAACATGGATAGAAGGGATTACATATTTGAAACTAAAATTTGGCAGATGCCTACATATTTTAAAATGAAAGAAGATAAGTGCCCCTTAATCCCTTTCTTGTCCCTCCCCTCCTAGGAACCACATTGGTAGGTGAAGAGGACAAAAGGAGCGCCTGGGCAGAAGCCCAGCCTGACCCCGTTAGGAGTTGCCGGGAACAACCTGACAAGATCGGCAGTGGCGAGGAAGTGAAGGAAGGGGCGGAGACAACAGCTAGACGACCCCCTGGTCACCACCGCCAGCAACATCAGGATGCTCCAGCATGGGCACCAGAGGAGGGAGCCTGCCAGGGCCCAGCTGGAAGACTGCTGGAGGAGGCGAAGGCACCAAGAGAGCATCCCTCCTCGGCAACCACCTAAAGAGGCTGGTGATGATGGTGTTGGGGAGGTGTGGCGAAGAGATGGAAGACAGGGCAGCCGCCAGGCAGCATTAGATGAAGGTCTCAGTGCCATCATACTCCGACCTGATGGACTGCCCTCCGCCTTCGTCGTCTCTGCCGGCTTCTTCCTCATCATCTTCGCTCTGGGAGGACAGTGGGCCCTAGGCCTGCCACCCCCATTGGAGAGACGACCAGTGGCGGTGATGCTGCCGGGGCGTGCGGAGAGCACGGTCACCCACCTCGGCGGGCAGAATGGCACCCCATCTTCAGCACGGTCCCCGATCTCATCAAAAAAGGCAGTGCTGGGATTACCGGAAATCCCGAGCATGGTCTCGTGAGCTAGCGCTAGAAGCCACGAAGACTTCGCTAGCAGATCAGCCGGCTCCAACATCTTGTGGCAGACATGACGCCTTTTCACGAAGCGGCGAACCCACGGGGGAGAGGCAATCATCCATGCTAGGTCGACGCGGCGTTTGCGAAAACATCGCCGTGAACTATGACTGCCCCACCACGGTCACCACATCTCTCGCGGCCCCGAACCAGACTCACTCCCCATGAGGTTACACCAACTTTCAGGGTCACCATTCCCAAGCTGAGGCCTGGGGCCTACCCCTGGCCTCGTCCCCTCGCCATTTGAGGGAGAAGAAGGAAACAAGTGGGAAATAGAAAACGATGTGTGTGAGTTAGTCCCCCGCCCATCTCCCCTTTTTATGAGCGGGCTGGGCTGGGGACTTGCTCCTCATCCAGAAGACGACCGCCCCCATGCACCAGTCCGCGCATCCGTTACCTACCCAACGTGACACATCCAGCGTACATGGCAGGAGAAATAAGTACGATGGGATAATCGAAATGGCAGTTACCGACCCATGAAATAAAGTCATGCATGGGCCATAACAAGGTGGCTCCCACCACATTTGGCATTGCATGACGAGCGGGGAAAGCGGAAACCGCCCTCATTCAAGCATAGGATAATGAAGAAGCAAGGAAAATATCAGAAACAAGCTACCACAAGCCCTCTGCCTATGTACTTGATAGGGCCTACCCCGATGACGGTCGATAGCGCGTTCGGACCAGGCCTGGGGGCTTCTATCGGTGCAATAAACCTTGGTGTATGTTGCCCGGACTGTACACATGCACGGAGGCGAGGTTGCGACGGTAAGGCAAGACCAGGTTGAAGATATAGCTCCTTGAGAAATCAAAGGGCGGATCAAGAAGACCAAGGCAGGCGAGCCCGGCCAGGTCGAGGACGCACCAAGACAAGTCCCAAGAGTCCACTGGCAAGCTTGTCGGGGACGGCAAGGGCGGGTACTCCGGCCAAGGCACCATCGCTCCATCGCACAGTGACTTAGGTCACTTATCGGTGCGGTGTCGAGCCCTCGGATGATTAAGTGGCATCCACCTAGCACATGGCGGCCACCCAGAAGGTGGTTCACATCCAAATGACACCAGTCCAGCGGCGTGTCAGGAAGACAGGGCGGTAGACAGATAAAGCAGTGCGGCAAGGCTTGCAGGGCTACTCCACAACATGACACTAAGCTCTGCATTTAATACACCATGTCTTGTGTGCAGAGTTAGGTATGATAGCACATGGTTATCGAATCAACCAACAGTGATCATGTCGCCACTGTGAATTCCCCTTGAACCATAAAAGGAGGACCAATGCACGCTTAGAAAGGATTCGGACCCTTGTACACTCATACGCCCGTTGTTGCTCTCCCCAAGGCCACCTTCCGGGCTTGAGTGCTACGTGATCCTTGCACTCCCTCATCCAATCCACCAAAACAGGAGTAGGGTTTTACGATTAGTGGCGGCCCAATCCTAGGTAAAAACCATCGTGTCACGATTGCCACGCTGCCACTACGGTCTCTGCTCTTTGTGCAATGCGCCCTTCCCCCTCACCGAACCACAAAGGGGCCAATGGCCCCATAGGTGATCGTGTTTTCCCATGACAAACACCTAAGAAACTAGGAGATCCGAATACCAACTATACCATGCTCTATTAAAAGGAACTATGATAAAACTGCTTTGTGTGATTTAGGAGCTCGTGTTAGTGTTATGCACTTCTCTTTGTATTGAAGACATGATTTGAATAATTTAACACCAACTGAAATCTCCATGAAAATGGCCGATAAATCAACCATTATACCTGGTACGTCCATTTTGCATCATGTTTTCCTACTGTTATTTATAATGTTTTTATGCATAATAATGCCTTTAGAGTAATTCTAATGCCTTTTCTCTCATAGTATACAAGGTTTACATCAAGAGGGAGAATACTGGCAGCTGGAACTCTGGACCTGAATAAGCAACATAAGGCTACCTATTCTGTACAACTCCAAATGAGTTGAAACTTCATGGGGATTTTTTATGGAATATATAAGTATTATTGGAGCAAATAAGTACCATAGGGGGGGCCACCAGGTGGGCACAACCCACCTGGGCATGCCAGGGCCCCCAGTCGGGCCCAGGTGGGTTGTGCCCTCCTCGCCCACCGTGCACATCTTCTAGTATATAAGACATTTTGAACTAAAATAATTATGGAGAGGACTTTCGGGATGGAGTGCCGCTGTCTCAACGTGGAACTTGGGCAGGAGCACTTTTGCCCTCCGGCAGAGTGATTCTGCCAGGGGAACATCCCTCTCGGAGGGGGAAATCATCATCTTCGTCATCACCAACAACCCTCTCATCATTGGGAGGCCAATCTTCATCAACATCTGATGACCCACTAGTATAGGGGATCAATCATAGGTCCTTTGATAAGTAAGAGTGTCGAACCCAACGAGGAGCAGAAGGAAATGACAAGTGGTTTTCAGCAAGGTAATCACTACAAGAATCAGACACTTTGCCATCTGCCATGACACACGACAAAGGCATGCTTGGCTGATCGAAAAGGCCTTTGCCGCCAGCAAGCAGACGGCACCACATCCGGCAGCCCAAACTCCGGCGAAGGGCTTCTTTGCTGTCTAATTTTGAAAACCCGACGGCAAACAAGTTTTTCGTCATCCATCATGAGCAGGCAGATGGCAATGGGCATGGATGGAAGAGGGGTCACGTTATGCCTGTGAAAGTGCGTTATATCGACTAGAGGGGGGTGAATAGGAGATTTTTATGAATTCTTCACTTAGGAATTTGCGGGTGAGGAAATTCCTTAGCGAAGAACTACTTGCAGCGGAATAAGTACTCAAAAGTAAACATAGCAGAACACAAGCATGTTCATCATGATGAAATGAAGAAAAGCACAGAGTACAAAAAGCGTAAACACAAGATAACACAGGATGAAGACAAACAGACTGAAGAAATTGAATTGAGGAAATTGAGAAAGTCTCCAGTCAAAGTTTTCAAATAGATATGAACAAGCACACAACACAGTTATGAGGAAATGAAAGAGTTGAGGAAATAGAACCAGTAAGCTTGGTGAAGACAATGATTTGGTAGACCAGTTCCAACTGTTGTCTTAGTTGTACGTCTCGTTGGAGTGGCTAGATATTTAAACCTAAGGACACCCAGTACCGAACACACAGTCCTCACCGTATTCTCCTTGAGCTAAGGTCACACAGACCTTGCCCAATCACTCGTGGTAAGTCTTCAGGTGACTTCCAAACCTTCACAAACTCGGTCACTTGGCAATCCACAATTCCTCTTGGATGCTCTAGACGATGACGCCTAGCCGTCTGGAAGAAGCACAATCTTCAAAGGTAACAAGCGTCGGATCCACACAGGATCAATCTCTTCAGTGATGCTCAGTCACTTTGGGTTTGTAGGTGTTTGGGTTTGGGTTCTCCTCACTCGATGATTTTCGCTCAAAGTCCTCGGAGGATGGGATGCTCTCAAATGACAATTGTTAGTTTCTCTCGGAGCAGCCAACCAGCTAGTGGTTGTAGGGGGGGCTATTTATAGCCTAGGGAGCAGCCCGACATGATAAGACATAAATGCCCTTCAATAATATGACCGTTATGTGGGTAGATATTTTGGGACAGCCGGCGCGCAGCACAGCAACGGTCGGAAATTTGAGTATCAAATTCCTCAGGGCTATCATGTTCCTCACAGTCTAGGCAATCCGCACTCGCGAATTCCTAACTCCTCAGTCAGAACAAATTCCTCAAAGACCAGAAGAACTTCGTCTCTCTCACTGAAGAATATGACTGTACTGTATGAGATTTCCAATGGCTTCACTCGAAGGGTTTGGTAGGTGTAGGATTTTGAGTTGAGCATCACATGGAAATTTTTCCTTAGTATTTCCTTGACCCCCTTTAACAGTACGGTGTTTCCTATGACTCAAGAAAGAGAAAATGAAACTACGAAAACAAAAGTCTTCACGCTTCATGTTCCTCAAATGAGTACCAAGTCTTCAAGGTCACACCAATTTCTTCACTTTCAAAGTCTTCAGAAAGTCTTCAGAAATCTAAAGTATTTAGTTGAAGAACTTAATTTTTAGGGGTCGACTTTCTCTGTAAATATCAAACTCCTCATAGACTTATAGACCTGTGTCACTCATAAACACATTAGTCCCTTAACCTATAAGTCTTCAATACACCAAAATCACTAAGGGGCACTAGATGCACTTACAATCTCCCCCTTTTTGGTGATTGATGACAATATAGGTTAAGTTTTCAACAGGGATAAACATATGAAGTGTAAATACTGTTATTGAGAAGTTTGATTGCAAGATATAGAAGAACTCCCCTTGAAGATGTGCATAGTGAGGAATTTGCTTTTGAAGCAATGCACACTTGAAGAGTAGAATCTTGGAGTTCTCCCCCTATATCTTGTAATTCATACACGCGTTTGACATATAATATGAAGAACTTGAAATGCATGATGAAATATGGTGACTGATGTAATCCAGCATGCGTGCATAAACATTAATGAGGAATAAGCATGCAAAAAAAAAACCACATCAAAAGTATCAGGCCACCATAGAGTTTAAGTTTACAATTCGATCCAGCAAAGTCATCAGAAGAGCGAGAGTTGTAACTTAGCAAAAAAAAGGCCCGTATAAATAGACCCGCTTGAAGATTAACTCAAATTTCTCCCCCTTTGTCATCGAATGACCAAAAGAATCGAAACTAAGGACTAACGCCCCTGAAGAATCTCAAGTTGATGAAGGAGCGCCAGCATTGTTGGGGTCGTTGATTGATGTAGGGCCCGCCGTAGTGTCGTCCAAGTCTTCATGCTCGTCGGTGTCGCGCGTTGAAGAATAGGAGCTGGCCACCAAGGAAGGAACCTTGACATTCTTGTATTTCTTCGGTGGAGGAGCAGACAAGTCAAAATCTTCCTTGAGACCCATTTTTCAGATCTTCTACGCTATAAATGTGAGACAGAACAGCCTAGGTACGGTTGAAGGTTTCATGGAGGTAGTAATGGTTTTTCTTCACTACATTGTGGGTAGCAGTCATGTTGTGAAGAATTGAACCAAACTGACGCTTGACCCATTTATGATTGCCATCAACCTTCTAGTGAAGACTGAGGAGAAGCTCATGATCAGTCATCACCCTGGGAGTTGTGCCTTGAGGATTTTGCTCGGGTGCGTTGGCCGCAGAGTCATGGGTGGCAGAGTCATCATTGGTGGAGTAGGATGCAGCTTTGCGAAATTGACCATCCAATGGACGAATGCCTTCATCAATAACAGCAGAAGCCTTGCCTTTGTCATCAGCTGAGGAAAATGTCCGTTTGAGGACTTCAGTCGGGGGCAAGTAGCTGCAATGGTTCAGTGTATCAGCTATGTAGTTGAGTGAAGACCTTGTTCTGATGAATCTCATCATCCACGGAGCATAAGGCTTCAACTCAAACGGTGACATTGCGACATTTGCCAGAGTCCTCATGAAGAAATCATGGAAGTTGACGGGGACGCCAGGAATGATATTGAATAGCAGATTCTTCATGATGCCAACGACTTCTTCCTCATTCGAGTCGTGGCCCTTGATAGGACGCACTGTCTTCGTCAGAATGAGATAGACAGTCCGAGGCACATATAGCAATTCCTTCACGAGGAATTTGGTTCTTGGGGCCTGACCTGGCTTCAATGGTTTCATCAGCACTTGCATATAGTGAGCTGTAAGCTCAGGCTCTTGGTACATGCAACGAGCAGCTTCAAGGGGAGGACTGAGAGGCAAAGCATGAAGCAATTCAGTAGCTGGTGCCTTGTAGTGAGTATTTTCAGTCATCCAGTCTAGCACCCATGAAGTCACATCTTCAGAGTCTCTGGTGATGTGCGGCGTTGCAAAGAATTGAAGAATGAGTTCTTCATTTCAATTACAGATGTCAGTGCAGAAATTTAACAGTCCAGCGTCATGAAGAACGCTGAGGACTGGCATGAAGCACGGCAGAGATTCCATATCCACGTGAGGAATGTGCTCATGATCGAAGACTTTGTCTTTGTTGAACAGCACTTAGGAATAAAAATTGGCCTGGCTGGCAGTCCAGAAATGCCTCTTCCTAATGCGAGCAGAGTCATAGGGGTTGTAATCAATGAAGAATACGTGCTCGCCGAAGAAATCAGCAGTCTTTAATTTTTGCTTCCTTGAGAATGGATCCTTTGGCTTGGGTTGAGGAGTGTCTGTCAGTTGCATCACAACCTCAGGAATCGCAATCTCAGGTTCTTCAAGCTGAGGAATTTATGGTTCCTCTTCAGTGGCAGTCTGTGTGTTCAATGATTCAGCAGCAACAATTTCTTCAGCACTAGGGGCTGGAATGTCTTCATGTATAGATGGAGTGGGGTGAGTTTCTTCAGAGCCCAATGGAATAGTATGTGCCGGAGACTGAGGGATTTGTTGCAATGGCGTGAACAAAGGGGAGTTGGGATGCTGACTATCCCAAAAATCATCAATCATCAATGGAGTAGTACTCCCAATGTCCACGTCAGAATTTTGTTCATCCAATTCCTCAACGCCGGCCTCTTCAGAAGTGAACTGAGGCATAGGCGAGGAGACAATTGGTGTTGAAGGGATTGCATCCACTTCAATTTCTTCATCCATCTGCTCTGAGGAAGTAGCAGAGGGAATGTCTTCATCGGATTCACTCGGAATCACATAATCTTCATCAAAAGGAACAAGGTCTTTTGATGGCATGGTTGAGATAGGAACAACATCAATTGGGTTGTCAAATGAGCTAGTCAATGGCTTCATCATCTTCGGGGCTGAAGAATCTGATGAAGTTGATGCCTTCCTTTTCTTCACAGCTGCACGCTCTACAGCCTTGGTCTTCTTCACATCTGATGCGGATGGAAGGATTGGAGTTGGAGTAGGCGCAGGAGGAGCAGAGGAATTTGGTTGAGTTTACTCATTCACAACTTATGCAGTTGCCCTGACTTCTTCATTTTCTTCAGGCACAACCATTGAAGCTTCAGCTGTCCTGACATTTTCTTCAGGCACAACACTAGAGGTTGCCGTGGCAATTTCTTCAGCGGCTGGAATGCAGTCATCAGCCCTGGTATTCTCATTTTCTTCAGCGGTGCTGGCATGTACTTTTGTAGACTAAACAGATGATTTATCCTGAGGAATCTCAATGTGCGTTGGAGGTGCAACATTTGAAGAAAATCCTTTTGCCAAATTTACAAATCTGACTTTGGATCCCATCCAGTCTGCACGGTATGAGTCAAATTCATCGTTGATGGCTTTGATTTCACCCTGAATCTTCACAAGTTCATCAGTTGTCATATTGACAACATTCTTCTTCAGGTAGCGCTCTTTCTTGTACTGCGCTTTCTTCGTCTGCCTGGCCTTCTCAAATTTCCACTTTTCTTCGCCTATGAAGGCGATCAGCATGTGACTTTGGCCAGGAGTCAGATTGAAGTCAGACGTAGGAGTGTTGGGATCCTTGTGCCAGAGATCAATGAAGTCGGGGATCAACTTTGGATCCAACAGCAGAGGCACATTGCTTCCCTTGGCTCTAGCGGCCTTGACTTGTCTGTCTCTGATGATTTCGGCTAGTTCTTCATCATCAGCCTCATCATCGTCAGAGGGCACGTGGAAGGCGACCTGCTTTTTGTGAGGACTTGGTCGAGGACCTTGTCCAGCAGTGGTCTTTTTCTTCAACAAAGAGGGTCCAGCTGAGGAACTTGGAGCAGCTGAGGAACTTGCAGAGGCTCCTGAGGCAATAGATATTCTAGTAGTCCTTTGGCATGTGGCGAGATGCACTGGTGCAGAGGATCTGGTCGGTGCAGCCGAAGACTTTGGCGGAGGAGCTGAGGACTTTGGAGGAGCAGGAGCAGTTTGAGGAATTGGCCATGAGGGCTTTGAGGAATCTGGGCGTGAGGGCATTGCTGAGGAACATGGCCTTGAGGGCATTGAAGGTGAAGCACTTGGCTTATGCGCAGGCTTCTTTGCCATGGCCTTCTTCGGCTTGCTAGCAGATGCCTCAGTAGTGGCAGCAGTAGCAGCAACAGAGTCTTCGTTGAATTTCCTCACTGCTTCTCTTGTTTGTCTGGCCAACTTGGCCTGGCGCTTGGCCCATTCATCAGGATAATCCTCACCGCGCTTGAGGCTAGTGGGATCTGCTTCTTGGCCAGGTGCCAATGGAGGTCTTGGGCATTGAGGATTGAGTGTGAATTTCTTCATGTACTTGGGAGTTACATACCTTTACTCCCTCCACTCTCTTGCCCATCTCTTCTCTATCCTCTGTATGCGCACCTTGCGCTGATTTTTGTCTTCTTTTCCAAACTTGGCCTCATCAGGAGTGCAGTAGTCCGCATATACGTCATCAGGGATTTCAAAAGCAGTGTTAATCTCAGGCCTCTTTCCTCCCTTTTGTGGCTTCTTTCCATCAGCCATTTTCTTCAGATGAGGAATTTGAACAATGGAATTCTCTGAAGAAGTATGCAACTTTTCTTCGAGGAACGCTGCAAGTGAGTTAAGTTGATGAGAACCTAGTGATTCAGCAGCGGACATGAGTACCTGTGAACAGAGTATAGTTGCGAGGAATTTGGAGAGGTCATATGCGTTCTCAAAAGGATTTGTAAAAAGAACAAGTTTGAGGAAATTGACCAGATGAGTCTTGAAGAATTTCACTAAGCGTTCTTTGCCGTAGGTTCCAGAGTTGTATAGATTGAGAATCCACACAATTTAGGAATCTTGAAGAAAAACATAGCTTAGAGAAATGAATCAAGAACAGATGACATGCGAGGTGTTTAGTGTGTGAAGATTTGAAGAAAAACACCTTTGATGATTTTGTAGAAATCATTTGAATCAAAGAGGGCAGTAAAAGTAACTTTTAATTACCTTGGACGAAGAACACGAAGAACTAGGAAGTGGAGATGTGAAGTTCGTCAGTGCAGATCTTCCACGCCGTAACTTGGCTGAGGAAGACAGCTACGGCGGCGGTAGAGTGAATAAATCCGCGGCCGGCGCGAGTACGACGACGACGAGGTCGAGGCAGTGAAGCTCTTCCTCACCGGCGAAGATGAAAGTAGCGGCAGCGCTAGGGTTTGAGAAGCTCAAGCGGGAGTGAGATCGAGCGGAGTAAAAGAGAAGTGAGGAAGGGGGGTATTTATAGCCACGGTGAAAAACTGTTCGCCCGAAGAAATTGGACGAACGTGCCCCTGACCCTTCTCATTCGCTTGAAATGTGTCACTCACATACTGAGAGGTGGAGATCGTGTGAGATCGTGGGTGAATAGATAAGTATTATCGTGGGATGCAGAACGATTTGAGCGGCAAAACCGAATTTTTTCGATAAGATAAGTTTTAACATTGCGTTCGCAAATTCTTTAGCTGACAAGGACAGAATGAAGATTTTGAATGAGTTTCAAATAGAACGCACATGAAGAATTTGTGAATAGAATGGGTTAAGTTTAGCATAGAGGGGGAAGGGTCCGATCACATTCACTTAGTAGGAAAAATAGCTTGAAGAATTAGCAATAAGTGAATGTTGTAGAGGGCATAAACTCATATATATATATATATATATATATATATATATATATATATAGCCAATGAAGAAAAATGAAGGAAAAGGTGAAGACAATGTAAAGTTGAAGAACAAGAACAACTGAGGACTTTCAAAACAAAACAAAAACTCAAATTGAAGATTTTCAACTTTGGTGGTGGCGTGATCCATCGTATAAGAATGATGATTTCAGACACCGCGTACAATTGTTGTAGGGTTCTGAGAATCAAATTCTTCGTTAATTTCTTCACACTTAGAGTGTTATTCTTCATTGATTGAAGAAAAACATTTCTTCTTGTGTTGCACATCTAAGTCATCAATTTTGCATAAGTGTTAGGAGTGTCCTATTTAAAGAACATTCGAAGATTATAAGATATTTAGCTCACACCGCAACTTGCTAAATCTCTTCTCATCCAAGGGCTTTGTGAAGATGTCGGCTAGTTGTTCTTTAGTTTTCACATGCTCAATAGAAATGTCGCCCTTCAACACATGATCACGTAGAAAATGATGACGAATCTGAATGTGCTTTGTCTTCGAGTGCTGAACTGGGTTGTGAGCAATCTTGATGTCACTCTCATTGTCACAGAAGAGAGGCACATTCTTCATGTTGACGCCATAGTCCTTGAGAGTTTGCTTCATCCACAGCAATTGAGCACAGCAAGAACCAGCAGCAATGTACTCAGCTTCAACATTAGACAGTGATACGCAGTTCTGTTTCTTCGAAGACCGACAGACCAAAGATCTTCTAAGGAAATGACATGTACCAGATGTTGACTTGCGGTCCACACGATCACCAGCATAGTCAGATTCTGAATATCCAATGAGATCAAAAGCCGAGCCCTTGGGGTACCATAATCCAAGTGTTGGTGTGTGAGCTAGATATCGAAGAATATGTTTCACAACCTTATGGTGTGATTCCTTCGGTGTAGCTTGAAATCGGGCACACATGCAAACACTAAGCATTATATCTGGCCTAGATGCACATAAGTACAATAAAGAACCAATCATGGAGCGGTATACCTTATGATCGAAGTCAATACCATTTTCATCAGTGCACAAATGGCCATTTGTGGGCATAGGAATTTTGACGCCTTTGCAATCTTGCATGCCGAATTTCCTCAGTACATCCTTGAGGTATATCTCCTGAGTTATGAATATGACATTGCGTTGTTGATGAATTTGAAGACCTAAGAAGAATTTCAATTCTCCCATCATTCACATTTGATATTCTTCACTCATCATATAGGAAAATTCATCACTACAACGTTGGTCAGTACAACCAAAGATAATATCATCATCATATATTTGGCAC
This sequence comes from Secale cereale, assembly GCA_902687465.1. Lineage (NCBI taxonomy): Eukaryota > Viridiplantae > Streptophyta > Magnoliopsida > Poales > Poaceae > Secale > Secale cereale. Next base: position 405,663,749 of record LR738715.1, read on the forward strand.
ACAAATAATTCACCATCATAAGATTTAGTGAAAAGAGTAGGATCAAGTGAACCGGGTTTTAAGCCTTTCTTCATGAGGAATTCCTTCAAAGTATCATACCACGCCCGAGGGGCCAGCTTGAGGCCATAGAGGGCCTTATTGAGTCTGAAGAATTTGTCAGGATTCTTTGGATCTTCAAAACCTAGGGGTTGAGCAATATATACTTCTTCCTCAAGCTTACCATTGAGGAACGCACTTTTCACATCCATTTGATATAGAGTGATATCATGATGGTTAGCATAAGCAAGTAATATGCGAATAGCCTCAAGTCTAGCAACAGGTGCAAAACTTTCATCCAAATCAATTCCTTCAACCTGTGTGTAGCCTTGAGCTACAAGTTATGCCTTATTCCTTACCACAAGGCCATTTTCATCTTGCTTGTTGTGGTAGATCCACTTTGTGCCAATGATATTGCGCTTGCGAGGATCTGGACGTTTGACCAGTTCCCAGACGTTGTTGAGCTCGAATTGATGTAATTCTTCTTGCATAGCTTGAATCCACTCAGGCTCCATAAATGCTTCATCTACCTTAGTGGGCTCTGTGATAGAGACAAAAGTAAAGTGCCCACAAAATTTAGATAAATGTGAAGCTCTTGAGCGTGTGAGAGGACCTGGTGCTTCAATGTCATCGATGATTTTCTCAATCTGCACTTCGTTTGCAATGCGAGGATGAGCTGGTTGTCGTCGAGGAATTTGACCAACATTTTCTTCAACACCATTTTTTCAGCATTTTCTTCAGGTGCATTAGCTCGTCGTTCTTCACGTTCTGAAATGAATTCTTCAGCAGATTCTTCGGTCAGAATGACATCCTCAGCAGCCTTGAACTTGATGGTTTCCTCATGTGTTGGTTCATCTATCACAGAAGGTAGGTGCTCTCTTTGCAAGCTATTAGTTTCATCGAACCGCACATCTACAGTTTCAATAACCTTGTGAAGAACATTGTTGAAGACTCTGTAGGTGTGCGAGTCCTTTCCGTAACCAAGCATAAACCCTTCATGTGCTTTCGGTGCAAATTTTGAGTTGTGATGAGGATCTCTAATCCAACATTTAGCACTAAAGACTTTGAAATTACTCACATTGGGTTTCTTGTCACTGAGGAGTTCATAGGCAGTCTTCTTGAAGATTTGTGAAGATTTACTCTGTTGATGATGTGGCACGCAGTATCAATTGCATCAATCCAGAAACAACGAGGCGTTTTGTATTCATCAAGCATAGTGCGACTTATCTCAGCAAGAGTCATGTTCTTGCGCTCCACGACGCCATTCTGCTGAGGAGTATAAGGAGCAGATAACTCATGACCAATACCAAGTTCATCAAGATAGTCATCAATACTAGAATTCTTGAACTCGGTTCCATTGTCACTTCTGAAGTGCTTGATCTTCACACCAAAGTTGGTTGAAGCCCTCGTGGAAAATCGTTTGAAGACCTCCTGCACTTCATGTTTGTAAGTAACAATATGTACCCATGTGTATCGAGAGTAATCATCAACAATAACAAAGCCATATTGAGATGCATCATTTGAAACTACATAATAATGGTTAGGACCGAAGAGATCCATGTGAAGCAATTCAAATGGTCGAGTAGTAGTCATGATAGTCTTCGCTGGATGCTTGGCCTTTGTCATCTTTCCAGCTTCACAGGCTCCGAATAAGTGATCCTTGAGGAATTTGACATTCTCAATGCCAATGACGTACTTCTTCTTCACAAGCGTGTGCAAATTCCTCATGCCTGCATGACCAAGTCGTCGATGCCATAGCCAGCCTTCTGAAGCTTTTGCAAGTATACACACAACTGGTTGAGATCCTGTAGATAAATCAACAATATACAAGTCTCCTTTCCTAAAGCCTTCGAAGACTTTGGAATTTTCATATTCCATGATCACAACACAACGATATTTGCCAAAGACTACAACCATATCAAGATTGCAAAGCATTGAGACAGACATGAGGTTGTATCCTAAGGACTCGACAAGCATGACTTTGTCCATGTGTCGATCCTTTGAGATCGCAACCTTACCTAGACCCAATACCTGACTTTTTCCTTTGTCAGCGAAGATGGTATGCTTCAGATGAGATGGAGATAAGGAAGCATCCATCAATAGATTCTTGTCACCAGTCATGTGATTTGTACATCCACTATCGAGGACCCACTCAGTGACTTTGGGTTGATCATCCTGCAGATGAATTAGTGCAGCTTGCGAACTCATATACTTCATCAATGAATAATATGACATCAATTCATCAGATCAATCTCATCAAGCAATGCAACAGATAAAGCAGTATGAGTACGTGAGAAATGAGAGTTCATTTCTTCATGATTAGCCTGCGTCCTTTCAGGCACTTTTCAGGTCTCCAGCAAATTCTTCAGACGTTTGAGCACGTCTGGAGACCTGACCCTGCAGAAGAGATTAGTTCTTTTTCTTCACCACCCACATCTGAAGGGGTGGCAAAGAGTTCATTACTCTGCGAGCTCCATACGAGAAAGGTGGGATAGAAGCCAGCCCATTTCGTTTCACATAAGAGGAGTTAGGATAAGCATATGAATAAGCAGAGAAATTCTTTGAGGACTTATGAACATAATGGTTAGAAGAATAATGCTCATATTCATAGCCCTTTGCTCTTCCCTGCGAAACAAAGTTGTTAGCACGATGATATTCATATGAGGACTCTGATCGTTTTGAGGAATTTTATCCACGTGAGGAATTTGGTCCGTATGAGGACTTGGATCCATGTGAAGAATTTGGTCCACATGAAGAATTTGATCTGGGGTTCCTATTCTTCACAGGTGGTGTCATGATGACATTCACTTGAAGACTTTCAAGGCACCTTTTGGGAACCCAGATTTTCTTCATAGGGGAACCGTTCCTGCAGTTAGTGCCAACATATCTAGCAAATACTTCACCATTCTGATTTTTGAACAGTTTATAGTTGGAGTCAAATGACTCATCATAAGAATGAGGATTCACATGTAAAGCCAGATAAATTGGATGGATCAACTAGAGGTCCCTTTGCAGCAACCCATGAGGTTTTGGGGTACTGCTCAGGCTTCCAATATGTACCATCAGCATTAAGTTTCCTCTCAAAGGCAATACCCTCTTTCCTACTATTCCTGTTGAGGATCTGCTTTTTAAAAACATCACAAAGAATCTGATGCCCTTTGAGGATTTTGTACATGCCTGTCATGTACAATTCCTTTAGCCCTGCATCATCTGTGATACTAGCAATGTCCTCAGATGAGGAATTAGTGATAGTAGAGACAGTTGAAGAATTTGTAGCATTATAAGCATTTGAACATTCAAGTGAAGAATTAGCAGATTCACGTTCAATGCATTTCAAGCATGGATGAACTAATTCTTCCTGAGAAGCGCTCATTTGTTGAGCAAGTAATGAATCGCGCTCCTTCTGAAGATCTTCATAACTCACTCTTTGCTTTTCAAGATCTTGCTTTCTTTGAAGAAATTCATAAGAAAGCTTCTCATGATCAGATAAGAGAGTGTTATGATGACTTTGAAGGGTGTCAAACCTAGTCTGAAGTCTCTGAAGACTCTTAGCCAAAGCTTTCGACTGATCCATTTCTTCACCCAACATATCATCGCTCTTATTTAGCATGTATTGAAATTTTTCCAAAGCTCTTTGTTGTTTCGTGGCAAGGGAACCAAGTTTGACATAGCTGGGTCCAAATTCCTCATCACTCCATTCAGATAGATATCATTTAGTTACCTTAGCATCATTTGCGAGAAGGCATGGTGTAGAAGATGATGATTCTAGTTCGAATGTCATCTCTTTGAGAGATTCCTTGAAGTCCTCAAACCAAGGATCATGACGGGTTCGATGAACTTCATAGACCTCAGAGAGACGGTCCCAGATAAGCTTTGCATGATCGAGATGCATGATGTTCCTGAACTGATTTTAAGAGAGACAGGAGCAGATGACGTCCTTCGCTGTGAGGTTGAGAAGGGTGAACTTGCGAATGTCATTAGCTTCTGCCATCTTGTACAGATCGGTAAGACAAATCTCAGTGACGATCCACAGCTCACTGTTCATCGCCATGAGACGCTTCTTCATCATGGCCTTCCACTTGGGATACTCGTGACCGTCAAAGATGGGGCATGACACGGTCTTCATTCCTCTGGTCCATATAACTAAAAATCAAGGCGGTTAAACCAAAATCACACAGAACAAGGGAGTACCTTGCTCTGATACCAATTGAAAGTGCGTTATATCGACTTGAGGGGGGTGAATAGGCGATTTTTATGAATTCTTCACTGAGGAATTTGCGGGTGAGGAAATTCCTTAGCGAAGAACTACTTGCAGCGGAATAAGTACTCAAAAGTAAACATAGCAGAACACAAGCATGGTCATCATGATGAAATGAAGACAAGCACAGAGTACAGAAAGCGTAAACACAGGATAACACATGATGAAGACAAACAGACTGAAGAAATTGAGAAAGTCTTTAGTCAAAGTATTCAAACAGATATGAACAAGCACACAACACAGGTATGAGGAAATGAAAGAGTTGAGGAAATAGAACCAGTAAGCTTGGTGAAGACAATGATTTGGTAGACCAGTTCCAACTGTTGTCTCAGTTGTACGTTTGGTTGGAGCGGCTAGGTATTTAAACCTGAGGACACCCAGTCCCGGACACACAGTCCTCACCGTATTCTCCTTGAGCTAAGGTCACATAGACCTCGCCCAATCACTCGTGGCAAGTCTTGAGGTGACTTCCAAATCTTCACAAACTCGATCACTCGGCAATCCACAATTCCTCTTGGATGCTCTAGACCATGACGCCTAACCGTCTGGAAGAAGCACGGTCTTCAAAGGTAATTCAAAGGTAACAAGCGTCGGATCCACATAGGATCAATCTCTTCAGTGATGCTCAATCACTTTGGGTTTGTAGGTGTTTGGGTTTGGGTTTTCCTCACTCGATGATTTTCGCTCAAAGTCCTCGGAGGATGGGATGCTCTCAAATGACAAGTGTCAGTTTCTCTCGGAGCAGACAACTAGCTAGCGGTTGTAGGGGCGGCTATTTATAGCCTAGGGAGCAGAACGACATGATAAGACATAAATGCCCTTCAATAATATGACCGTTAGGTGGGTAGTTATTTTGGGACAGCTGGCCCGTAGCACAACAACGGTCGAAAATTTGAGTATCAAATACCTCAGGGCTATCATGTTCCTCACTGTGTAGGCAATCCACACTGGGGAATTCCTAACTCCTTAATCAGAACAAATTCCTCAGAGACATGAAGAACTTTGTCTCTGTCATTGAAGAATATGATTGAACTGTATGAGATTTCCAATGGCTTCACTCAAAGGGATTGGTAAGTGCAGGATTTTGAGTTGAGCATCACATGGAAATTTTTCTATAGTATTTCCTCGACCCCCTTTAATAGTACGGTGTTTCCTATGACTCAAAATAGAGAAAATGTAACTACGAAAACAAAAGTCTTCACGCTTCATGTTCCTCAAATGAGTACCAAGTCTTCAAGGTCACACCAATTTCTTCACTTTCAAAGTCTTCAGTCAAAGAACTTCATTTTTAGGGGCCGACTTTCTCTGTAAATATCAAACTCCTCATATACTTATAGACCTGTGTACACTCATTAACACATTAGTCCCTTAACCTATAAGTCTTCAATACACCAAAATCACTAAGGGGCAAAATAAACTATTAAGGGGTTAACAGTTTGCTAGCAGACGGTAAAGCATGCCCAAATAGGCCATCCCAGGTGCCTGAGGAAGTTGCCACGTGGCTTGCTATGCCGTCTGCTGGAAGACAGCAAAGATGCAAAGGTCTTCGTCGTCTGCCAGCAGACGGCAAAGTGACCAAATAGGCCAGCCAAAGTGCCCCCAGGTTGCACAGGTAGCTGCCATGTGGCAGCTTTGCCGTTTGCTTGCTAACAGCAAACCTCTTTGTTGTCTGCCAGCAGACGGCAAAGTGCATGTAATGCCCCTATTTTTTTTTCTTAAATTCAATCAATTTTACACACACACACACACACACACACACACACACACACACACATATATATATATATATATTGAAATACTTTCAACAAGCATACATATCCCTGCCACATGGATATGATCATCCAACACATATACATACCAAATCAAAGCTCCATATGGATATGATGACCCAACACATATACATACCAAATCAGAAGTCCATATCCCACACATACACATACAAATATAGCCAACGTATCCAACAACAAGCATACAATTGTTCATCCTACAAAATCAAAACAAAAAGGAAGGACAAGGAGAAGAGTAGACTCCATCAACGCAAGCTTCTGTTATCTAAAGCAAATCTGCAAATTGGGAAAGAAGAAAGTTAGAAGAAGAAGAAGAAGAAGAAGAAGAAGAAGAAGAATACTAGAAGAAGAAGAAGAAGAAGAAGAAGAAGAAGAAGAAGAAGAAGAAGAATTTTTCTTCTCTTTCTTTTTCTCCTCTTCCTTATCTTCTTCTTCCAACTAAGGTAACCGAGGTAATTACAACATTTATAGCTAACTAAGCATATTAAGTCATTTTTGGAGGAAAAAAATGCTAAGTCTAGGTCACTTTAGAGCCAACCTTGGTAAATAGGTCATTTTGGAGCTAAGTAAGGTTATTATGTCATTTTCAAGAAAAATAAGCTTAGTATATGTCATTTTGGAGGCAACCAAGATTATTATGCCATTTTTAACCTAAGTATGCTAAGTATGTCATAAATGAACTAAATAAGCTAAGTATAGGTCACTTTTGAGCTAACATAGGTAGTTATGCCTTTTTTGAGCTAACTAAGCATATTTATTTAATTTGGAGGAAAAATGGTAAGTGTAGGTCATTTTAGAGCTATGCTAGTTAAAATCGGTCATTCTGGAGGTAGGTAAGGTTATTATGTCATTTTGGGGCAAAATAAACTAATTATATCATAGTTTGGGGCTGAACAAAGGTTATTATGCCATTTTTACCTAAGTAAGCTAATTATGTCATAAATGAACTAGCTAAGCTAAGTATAGGTCATTATTGAGCTATCCTAGGTAGTTATGCCATTTTTCAGCTAACTAAGCATATTAAGTCATTTTGGTGGAAAAAATGCTAAGTATAGGTCATTTTATAGCTATCCTAGGTAAAAAGCTCATTTTGGAGCTAAGTAAGGTTATTATGTCATTTTCGAGGGAAATAAGCTAAGTATAGGTCATTTTGGAGCTAAATATGACATTTCTTAAGATAACTATGCGTTTGTTAAGCAAAACACTTGGGAAAACTTACCGTCATCACGGAGGTGAAGGACCGGTCGTGCCAATGGGAGACGAGGAAGGATTGGTCGATGCTTGTCAGGAGGCATGCTGCACCAACGATCATTTACAATGTCTCGTTAGCATGATGCAACTGAAACGTGAATATTAGTAAGTAATCATCATTCAAATGAAACTCACCGTGGTCGCCGGAGAAATCTGGGGCATCAACGGAGGGGTCTGACCGTTGGTCTGGCACACAGACTGCACATTTGGTTTTCACGAGTCAGCCATATTAGTTAGTAATGGAACGAACATTACGTGCATGATTTGGCTAATATGCAGGAGAAACTTACCACCATGAGCTCGTATAGGGCCCGGTTATACGCCTGATTCCGGTTCCTCTCCTCCTCCAACAGCTTAGCCGTCCTCTCCTCCATTTCCCAATCCCTCTCCGCCGCCATCCTGTTTGCCTCCACCAGAAGCGCCTCCGAGTTCACTCTCTCTTTCTCAATAACAACCTACAACACAACTCCCTGTTACCATTGTAATCTTTGACGGCCGCACACACAACGTAATGGAGGAAAGGTATATGAGTCCGTATAACTAACCTCAATGGTGAGCTCCATTGGTCGTGGACGAGGCCTTATCTCAGGATCGAAGCTCGTCAGGCGCTTCTTGATCTACGGGGGAGTGCTAGGACAACGTATCAGTCCATCCCCAATAGCTAACAAGCAATATTTCCTCCCGCCACTAGATAGCATCACCAGCTCTGTATCAAAAGGACACTGGCTCACGTTAAAGTTCTCCACTTTCCTCTTCTTCCCCTCGTCTCTGTACCTCACGAGCTTGTCATGGATGAGATGTTGGTGAAACTCTCAGGATGATCGAGGTTAGACTCAGAGAATACCTTGGCCTTCTTGTACGGGGCACTATGGGCCATGGCATAGAGGTCGAACACCCCTGGCACCTCCTTCTTGTTGTATCGCCCCTAAAAGAGAGGAACAAAGTATTAGTTAAGGGCTCAAGCTAGCATGAAGAATGAAATTGCATGAATCGTGAAGCAAACCACGTACCTAGTTATGCCCGTACCCATATAGGTCGAAGCTCCCTTGATGGTGTGGCAAACCAACCATTTGGCCACGCTTATCCTAGGCCTTCTTGTGGACGGCTAGCCATTCGAGAGAGCATCACTCATCCACCAACACCTCCCAACTGTCAATCCTATCCGCACGCCATCTCAGGGGCACCTAAGTTAGTCAAGAGAAAATTCAGTGCTACGCCTATGAATCAAATCAAGGAATATAAGTAAAAGTCCTTAAGAATAGGTAATTACATTTATGTACTTCTCCTTACTCAGTAACTTGCGGCAGCACTTTGTCTTGGACCTCAAAATACCAATCGAGGCATAGTAGTCTCAAAAAGCCTGCACCCGAGCCTTGTGCCGTAAGTTCTGAAGTATGCGCTTGCACTCGGTTTCGATAACCATAACCGCAGCCTCCTCCTCTCCCTCAAGACACCTATAGAAGGTCTGCAATCAAACAATACAACACTGATAATTAGTACAATCACTAGGTACTGTAGATTTTTAATTCTGTAAAGGAGAAATTACCCGAAACGTCTGGATCAGGATGTTGGCCACCGTGTGGCACAAGACACCGTTCACCATCTCCTCCGACGGGGCCGGGGCAACTAAGTACTTCTCCTAGCTCAGTGCTAGCTGTGGAACCTGACCCTCACCGGGCAACGTGACCGACCCCGGGAACTTATGCCAGCAAATCACACCAAGGACCCGGTTGGGCCTGCAGACACCAGGGGCGTGTTTCCAGCCCCTGCAATATGAGAAGGCCAACGCAATAGATATTAATTTGAAGAAACATGAAGGCAAAAGTTAAAAAAGAGTAAATGCATTTACTTTAGCCCATTAGGCACAATCAACCACCTCTACCCGCGGGCCGCCAGCACGGGCGGGAGCTTTGTACCACCATGCTGGTAGACGTTGCCCCACTCAACCAGCTCGCCCTCGCTATAGCTATCAGAAAACTGATCCTCACCAACATCAACATTGTTACTCACCTCCGGCGGCCCGTCCCCCCCCCCCCTCGGGTCAACTGCGATGTAGTGTGATCCCTGCTCTGCTCTGCAGTCTTGTGGGATGAAGACTATGGGACCCGAGTCTCGTGGGACGAAGACTTTGGGACCAGAGTCTCATGGGGTGAAGGCTCGGCGACCCGAGGCTCGTGGACTAGAGACCGAGATAGGTCCACGTCAGACGGGTCCACCTGAGACGGAGTAGTCCTATTGTCAGGTGAATCAGCTGGGGGTGGTGGCGAGGAAGGCGCGGCCGCCTTCCTACCTCTCCCGCCGGCACGTCCACCTCTAGCACCCCTCTTCTTCCCCCGACCTCTCCCGGCCGAAGAAGAAGTGCCCGCCGTTGGTGACTGCATACTATCTATTAGCGCTCTCCGGAGGTGCTGGGATGGAAGGGAAGCCCCCTCCCAGCACTCACCGAGGAAAGAGCCTCGGAGCGCTCTAGACCCACGCCCACCATATGTCAACGTACCTGCAATGACAAAGAGTAAACGAAATTAGTACAACATAAAAAATTGAACCTGACATGAATAATAATATGTATATAATTTAAGTGTATCATCATCATGAACATAATGAAAATTGAATACCTAATAACATGAACTAATTAATAGTCTTCATCGTCTATAAATGCTCTGGGATGAATAAATGCATCATCATCATCACTATCAATAGTGACATGCTCATCATCATCAATAAATGCGTCAACATGTGTAATGCCTCCTTTACATAATCGGTCAAGCATTGACAGGTCATCCGCAGCAGTAACCTCTTCTTGTTCTGGCTCAGGGGTGAAGTCGGATTCACCGTCGTTGTCTACTTCAATGTTCTAGGCTGAAGTAGAGCGGTTCTTGATATATTTTTTGGAATGACATGTTTCTTGGAAGAATTCTCCTTCATTAGTCTCTGGGTTAATGTGAGGATCATAATCCTCTTCATTGGGGGGTGGTGGTCTAACACGTGGCGGCACTTCATAGATGACATCCCAACCATTGAGATTTGAATCACTTTGACACACAAACGATAGATAGAAAACGTGGGTTGCCTATTGAGCCATAATATAGACATTGGGAGCATCCTAATGGGTTCTTTGTTTAATTTTGCCTAGCCCTATATGTTCATGAGTCCTTCTAGTCTCCTTTGGCTGGAACCAGTAACATTTGAAGACTACGACGTTTGGTGGGTTTGCAACATAGAATAAAACTTCATAAATTGCTTCAACTCTTCCATAATACTCGGTACCTCCTTCGCTGATAGCAGAGACACAACAATTTGTAGACTTTCAGTCGGCCATAGATAGCTGTTTGCCATTGGTACGAAAGAGATACCCGTTGATGTCGTATTTGTCAAATGAACGGACCTTGTAGTAAAAACCATTTGCAACTTGTCTCAATTTAGCATCCATAAACTCTGAATTAGCTTACAAGTTTAATATGAAAGAAGGATTGTTGCATTAGCCACAAATTAGACGAAGAAATGAAATCGTCTAATGGAAATTACCGTTTGTTTGAACTAAGAGATGAAACCGGGATAGCCGCCTCCTTGCTTTGCCAGAAGCTCATACTCTTCGATGGAATCCTTTTGGATCACCTCTCCACACTATAATTTGGCAAAATATCGACTGCATCAAATATCCGGGAATAAGAGCAGTTCAAAGGAATTAGAAGTTGTGAAACGATGTAACGAGAACTTACTTGATGTACGGCCGCACTTCTGTTAGGTTGTTGAAGATATACAACGAAATGGTCTGCCATTCTTCGACATCCAATGAATAGGGATTAGAAGCACCGGCTGGTGTGAGCTTCCCTTTGAATAGGATGAGGTTGGATCCACCCTTTTTAGGGTTGCCAGCATTATAGTGTGGCTTTGGATTATGTAAATGATGATTTTTATCTTCGTAGTATGCTGTCATGAAGTTTGCCGCCTCCTCGGTAATGAATCCCTCTGCCATCGATGCTTCAATTCTATGTTTATTTTTACATTTTGCTCGAAGTGTCTTCTGCATCCTCTCTAGTGCATAGCACCAACGATTTTGCACACCCCCACCCTCAATCGTGCCTCGGTCGGGAGATGCAAAATCAAGTGTTGCATTGGATTAAAGAAGCACGATGGCATGATCTTCTCTAACTTGCAGATAAACTCCGGCACCAACTCTTCCATTTCTTCTAGCACGGCATGCTATAGTTCTTTCGCACAAAGAACACCGAAGAAATAGCTCAGCTCGACCAATACTAGCCATTCATCCTCAGGGATAAGGCCACGCAACATCACCGACATTACCCGCTCAATCCATATGTGCCAATCATGACTCTTGATACAAAATATTTGCAAGTTATTAAGACTTGCTGCCCTATTTAGATTCACTGCATACCCATCGGGGAAGATCAACTGCATTTTCACCCACAAGATAATTTCCCTCATAGTTGGCCTTCCAAGATTAAACCATGCCTTTGGCTTCGTCCAGCTATGCTTTCCTTTCGGTTCTTTCATGTTTTGTAATGGTCTATCACATAGCACCTCTTGATCGAATCTAGCCATAGTATTATCCTTTGACTTCCCCTCTATGTCGAACATTGTAGCGAATAGGGCCTCAACAATATTCTTTTCATTTTGCATCACGTCGATGTTGTGTGGGCAAAGCAGGTCTTTGAAGTAAGGCAGATCCCACAAGCATGTCTTGTGAGTCCAGGCGTGTTCCGAGTTATACCCCTTGAAATACATTGGACGCTCTGGATCTAGCTCGAGAGCGTTTATGTAATAGCATGGATTTTGCCCTTTTCTTTTTCTGATGATTTTCTTTTGATTTTTTATTTAAATTGTTTTTCTGTGGCTACGTGGTTCTGAAACTTGGGAAGATCATGTCATCCTAGGTTATATAGTGGCTTGCCATCCTCATCACCTTCCCAAGATCATGTAATTTTCATCCTTGACCCAATTCCAATATTATTTTTCTAGGGAAAATTCTTTTTCTATTAAAGGAAAGCCCTATTTGCCCTAGGTTGTGAAGCAACCTATATCTCTGTCATTTTAAAAATTCTCAAATAATTATCATAAATTGTTTGGCTCATCTCTTCCACAAATATGGAAAAACTTTTCATTGCCATGTTCAGAAATAATCCTCCAATAATCGTTTTCCTATTTTGCCCTAAATGGCACTTTGCAAAGCAAGTGATATTTATCTTTGCTTGATTGCCTCCAAACTTTTTCGACATCTTTTCCTACCCCTATCATTGCCATGTGCCAAATTTCAACCTCATTTTCCTAGTAAATAATTTTCCGCAATTTTCCAAAGTTTCTGTCCAGGAAGGAACTTTGTAAAGGAAGTATATTCTAGGCACGTACAAATGAGATTAAACTTTGACACATCCTTCATGTGATCAAATCTTGTCTCTCTACCAAATTTGAGCACATGTAACCATTCCATATGAGCTCAGCATCGAATCTTGGTTTCTGGTCAGATTTTCAGTTTGTGAAGCAACCATATTTTATATTGCTTCATTTGAGTTGCTAATTTGACAGGACATTCTCCTATCTACATCAACTCCCTTTCACAAGTTTTTGCTCAATCCATCTAACCATTTTCCCTATGAAAATATTCCAAGTTTCTGTCCAGAGAGATGCTTTATGAAGCAAGTGCTAGTTTGGCTAATCTAAATGGCATGAAACTTTTTGGGCATCCTCATATCTTCAAATCATTGGGATATGCCCAAATTCAGCTCAGTACAACTTGCTATGTGAGGGCTACTTCATACTTTGTATTTCTATACAGTATGGTACACTCTACAGCAAGTGCCCTCTTGATCCCTCCATTTCGTCTGATATTTGGCCAGCACAGTTACCTAAGCTTGTGATCAAGCTAGGCCAAAGCTCAGAGTCATTGCACTATTGTAGCTCTAACAATTCACATCAAACACCTTGCTGCCAAAATGTTTTGGCTTCTCCTCCAAATCTCTTCTTTGCCCCTGGACCGATTTCTTTCTTCATTTTGACTGAGGGTAGCATGGTCTTTCTCCTAGACATGGTTGGTCCGGCCAAAATGAGCCATTAGCTCCAGTGCCCGTGGTGATCACGCTTGCGTCATGGCTAATGTCGTGCTCTGGCTCGTTCCGTCCGTTGTTCCCATCATTTCCCTCCTCGTCTCGATGCCAAACCTTGTACAGGTTCTAGCCCATGCTTGACTACATCGTTCTGCATCGCTGCCCCACCCTGAATCGCTACGATCACGTCGGCGTCGAGCTGCCCGTGATGCAAAACTCATCTGTCCTCTATTAGAGCACAGTTGGAGCTCTCCCGTGTGCGCTAGAAGCCTACCCGCGGCTATATATAGCACCCCCAAGGTGTTCCACACCTCACCCATCCCTCCCGCGCCTCATTTTCTCACCGGAGCAGACACAATCTCGTTGTTTCCTCCTAAGACCATCATGACCTCTCCAGAGTTCATCTTGTTTCTGCCGAGCTCGTGCCTCCTCTCCTCCTCCTGAACCTCCAACTAGCTTCCCCACTATCCGATGCACCTCACGATCCCCTGGCCCCTCGCCGGAGTCCACCGGGGTCGCGCGCTCCACGTCCGGCCGCCGCCTCCTCCTCTCGATCACCATTCCAGTAGAGCAACACCGAGCGTTTCCAACCCTTCCTTCGCCACCATCGACCTCCCCGGAGCCCGTAGACCCTCCCCACTCCCTTCTCCTACCGCCGAAGCACCGGTGGCCCTCATCCCCATGCAGGGTTGCCGCCGCCATCGCTCCCTGTTGTCGCGAGCCCCGTCGCCCTCGGCCCTATCTGGTGCTGCTACTCTGTCGGGTGGATGCGGTCCACCGCCCCGAGGTCGTCGTTGCCTCGCCCTTGGCCGGAGGTAACCAGAGCCACAGGGGCCAGCGCCGGCTGAGCCCTCCCCTGCCCTCCTCTGCTTCTGTCGGGGAAGCTGTGAGAGGAAGAAGGAGATGATCCAGGCGGGACCCTCCTCCCTGTGGACCCCGCATGTAAGTCCCTCAAGCATTGACTCAGCCCGGGCCCGCCCGTTTTTAAGTGAAAGCGCATTTTCAGTTAATACGTTTTTAACTCAGGAAAACGTACTTTGGGTCTTCTTTGGCTTAGAATGCGCTTTCCCACAGCAAAGGCGTATTTCTCTAAAATGTGTTTTCTGTTTTCTGCTCCAGGGACTTGTTGGTGATGAAAATATTCACAGATTAGTCCCTAATCTTCTACACCTCATAACTCCGGAACCATAACTCCGATTGAGGTGAAACCAATGCTCACTTCTTCGTCTCATCGAGCTCTTTCTGTTGGTGACATTTTCATAAGGTGTTCACAGTATGAAAATGACCATGACGTCCTTGCCCTATTGAGCCCCCTTCAAGAGAGAATTGTCCAGTGTTTCGTTCTGCGACTTCACCGCATTACTTCCCAGAGTCTCCATCACCCCTAGGCAAGCCACAACATCTTTGCATGATGGCCATGTAGTAGCCATGGTTTTATACTTGAATATTAATAAATGTCTACTTGTTTTGATATGATTATCATTGTTTCGGTGATGCTTATGGATTTGTGTTCACTTTCATGCTCGGGCGTATGTCATGCTTGGTAGTAGTACATGTTGGTGTTGGTAATGTTCTTTGTTCCATGACCATGGTCGGTTACCAAGTATAGTTGATATGCATGTTTCTTTGCATCTAGTTGGTTAAATGCTTACTCGTAGTATTATTGTCATGTTCTTGCATGGTATTAATTTCTGATGCTAGTGGTCATGCTATGATCATGTGTAGTGTTATGCTCGTTAGTATGACATGCTCCTTTGGATATATGCTTCATTGTTATTATGCTCAATGATTTATTATGGTTGCACATCCATGCTCATGTTGGTATCAGGCTCATACATTGTAGTTGCATCATGTTATTTTAATATGACTCAACTTATCGCGTTCCAGTTAAACCGGATAATAATGAACTTGAACAACTCTTGGCTGAGTCATGGTGCCACCTTATTGAGCTGACAAGTGCAACCACACTTGCCTTTTATGGGAAGGCCCTAACTGGGTCTATTGTCATGCCTCTCCCCGGTGCCTCCAACGAGGGAAGGTTATGGGTGCGCGCTACCCTGATCAGGTAGGCGGACATAAGCCTTGTGTGACTGTTATTGTGATTGGTATACCTTGTCCCTGTTTGGGACCGTTTATGTTTTGCCACGACGGTGGCCATTGGTGTCTTTGGTATACACAGGGCCACCCATGACTTAGCCTAGAGGGGAGTTGGTCGGAGTGGCCTGGAGAGTGTCATGGCAGTAGATCGGTTTTGTTGGGACATCGTTGGTCCACACGTATGGGAGTACGAGGCCATGGGTACAGTGTGCTAACCTCTCTATAGTGTGTTTTACCCTATCGATAGCTGTGCCCACGGATATGGGCCCACTTTGTAGTCGGTCACACTATGAGCCAACAATAATAATAGCTTGCTTAATTATAACCCTGGTTCGATGATGAGAAAGAGATTGGTTGTGCTCGAGAGAGGATCATGAAGGTATCGTGGGTACCAAAGTTGGTTGATCTTTATGTGATCGCGAGATGATCACAGTGGTATCATGGATACCAAAGTTGGTAAGTTGATGCATGAGATTGGTTACGAGGTAACCGTCGAGCAAGAGTATGTTGGTGCATGCTCATTTTAACCTATTGCATGTAGTATCATCTTGTTCATATGCTCATGCTATGCTTGTTCTAGTTGTATCATGATCAGTTGGTGCATGCCATGTTGTTCTGTTAGTATCATGCTCATGATTGATTTAACCTGCTAATGCCAGGTTGTTGTTTGTCTGGACTGCTTTTGGTTATTGTGAGCTTGCAAATACATTCAATGTACTAACCTGGCATGTCATGCCAGTTTGCAGGTCTTGCCTGGATTGCTTGATTGTTCTGGTGTGGTTCCACGTTCGGAAGCTAGGATAAAAGTTCCAGCCAGAGTCCCTGCAGATTGGAGTCCATCATCGTCGTTCATTGTCCCGTTGTCAGTAGAGGTTCCGCTGCCTCGAGTTGTTATACTGCTTGCATAGAGCAACTTTGGTTGGCATAGCATCGCCGTGCCGGTGTTATTCATTGTAATATCAGAGACCTTTTTTTTTGATTTTGCGTTCCTTACACGGTTGGGTATATGGGGACCCCTCGACAGTTCGTCTTTGAATAAAAACTCATCCAACAAGACCCAACATTGGTTTTAATTTGCCTCATAATAACAACTTAATTAAATAATTAAATTTGCATAGGGGGTCGCGCCCTCGGGATTCTTTTCTACATAGCAGGGGGGGCAGTGCTGATGGTGTTGGTCCCAAACGGGGGTTATGCGGGGACACCTTGGGGAAACCCGAGGGCTGGTTTTACTCGTATAATCGCCCATCCGGTCGTGGCCTGAGACGAGATACGTGCGGCTACTATCAGGGTGTCGACACACCGAGATACGTGCTGGACTTATTTTACCATTGTCGAAATGTCTTGTGCACCGGGAATTCCGAGTCTGATCGGGCCTTCCCTAAGATAAGGGGTAATATTATTATTACTTCTGCTGATCGTGAGAGCTTGTGATGGGCTAAGTTGGGACACCCCTGCAGGGTTATGATCTTTCGAAAGCCTTGCCCGCGGTTATGTGGCAGATTGGATTTTGTTAATGTCCGGTTGTAGAAAACTTGACAGAGGATCCGAAGTAAAACACACAACTGTGTAAGTAACCGTGACTGTCTCTTTTCACTTTGAGAAGAGAACATGGTGGGGTTATGTTTGACTCATAGGTAGTTCAGGATCTTTAGCGATCATTACTAGTTTGCGTCCGTTTGCGTAGATGCTCATCTTATTCTTGTACTCGTAAGTTAGCCACCACATATATTCCTTAGTTGCTGCTGCAACCTCACCACTCTACCTCTTCCTACCCATTAAGCTTTGCTAGTCTTGTTACCATGGTTATGGGATTGCTGAGTCCTCGTGGCTCACAGATACTACAACAACAGTTGCAGGTGCAGGTTTCCGATGACTTGATGTGAGAGAGATGATTGTTGTGTTCGAGTTCTTTTCTTCTTCTTCTTCGTCAGTCTTGGGTTAGGTTCCGGGTCGGCAGCCTGGGATAGCAGATGGATGTCATTGTGTTTTTCATGTTTGCATCCGTAGTCGGATGCCTTGTATTGATGTTGTTGTATTCATGTGACTTGTATGTATTGTTGTATCCCCCATGTATGTATGTAATGGTACGATGTAACGATATCCATCTTGCTAAGCGCCCGAAATGCGGTTGTGCCCGAATCATGTAAGTGTCACATGATCAGGATAGAATCGCATCCTGGGCCTGACAATGGCGGCGGAGGTCAAAGAAGAGCCGGACGCCCAAGATGAGGGCCATGCTAGAGGCAGAGGCGCCGGTCGGGGTCGTGGTCGGCGAGGTGGTCTAGGCAGAGTCGGGCGATGACGGGGGACACCCGCGTCGTCATCATCTCCATCTCCATCTCCTCAGCCATCTCCTCTTGCCTCACCATGCGGCCATGTCGGGAACACGTTGTTGGAGTTCATTCTGCAACTGCGCGAGCTGTCGCGCAGTCGCCTTCGTCTTCCTGAAGCGTTCACGGGGGTGTTGGTGGTCGACCAGCCATCGAGGTTGAGGCTTCACATGAAGGGGCCTTGTAATGGCGCCGCATGGGCGAACACCAAGTTCCCCGCCCCTCATGTAATGCATCCCCGCCGGGGGTGGAAGACCTTTGCGCGTGCCCACTGCTTGATGAAGGGGCACGTCCTCTGCTTCAAGTTAGCGGAGAGCGAACTGCTCTCCGTCAAGGTCTTCGAGCTCTCGGGACACAAGTTAGGGTGCTGTGCAGAGAGCTCGACCAATGATGAAAACTCCTCCTAGAGCAACAGTGATGGGGAGGACAGCGACTACGACGACGAGGGCAGCGGGCGGGAGGATGACGGGTCTGACTAGGCGTCGGACACACCGTCCCAGGGCGACGCTGGCAGCACCATCATTTGCATCACCAGCTCCTTGAGCTTCCCGGGGTCACCTCCCTGGGCGGCTGGCGTTGGGAGGCCAGAGAAGATGAAGGAGGTGGGCGGCGGCCGTCTAGTCGGAGTGCGCGGGCATCAAATGCCTTCATCGCGTATTGCTGGCCCGCTGCCTCATCCTTCGGCTCTTCTCCCGGCGCCATCATCACCAGCCCTCTTCGGGACGGCCACCAGGATGTTTTCTTGGTGCTTTCTGCTGCTCGTGCTTCGCCTAGGTGCTTCCTTTGCCTTTTTGCCATCTTGTTCCATTTCCTGAGGAGAGGGACAAGAAAGGGATTACGGGCACCTTATCTCTTTTCAGCTTTTAAGCCTACGGTCCTTTGTAAGATTTAAATCTTGTAACCCCCTTGCTCATGTATACATTCCGTATGAATTGTACTTGTTTACAATGTATTAATGGAGAGAAGGGTGTTATGGGGGTTTCTTTTGTGTGTGGGCAGGGCGACACCAAGGAACGAATCCTTGTAATCGTAAGATAAACATCGTACCCCGGCAACATGCCTTGTCATCTTCCTTCTCTATAGCTCGACCACATTTACGCCCTTGGCGGAAGTAGGAGCAGAGTAGGATTAGACCCTTTGTCTGTTCCTTTCCCATCACACCACTATCGAGTTCCGTTCCGAAATAAAGTTTGTTGGACGCAGGAAAAAAGGAGCTCTATGGTATAATAGCGAGCCAAATCTCGTACGTTCAAGTTTCATACGAAAGTAAGGAGTGGGGGATGAGAAGCTTATCGCATTTTGTAGCCTCTGGCAACCTTGTCTTGCCGTGGTCGGATCCTTGGATCTGCAGCCCCCGGCAACCTTGGTTCGTCGGGGTCAGAGCGTTGGCCTATCCTCTTTCTTCCAAACAGCTCAGCAGAAATTTCCATGCATCATGTGAACAAAAAAGGATGGAAAGGAATAGACAGCCGCACACTCGACCTCTATGCTAGGGGTTAGTCGCCGCCAAGCACTATCAATCCTAACGGAGAAAGAGACTCAACCTAGCATGCATGCTAAAACTTAGGGCGCCAGCGCTTCATTTTATTTATGCTCATGGTTTGCGTTTGGCTTTGTACGAAGTGTTACATGCCTCGCGGGCAAGGCTTGTACAAAAGGGTGGTTTGCCGGGGAGCCCAGCAACCGCGCCTTATGGGTAAAACTTGCCAAGATGTTCGTTGTTTCAGGAATTGCTCACTAGAATACCATCTTCGGTCTCCAGGCTGATTGCGCCAGGCCTGGTGACTCGTATTACTCGATAAGGGCCTTCCCAATTCGGTGTCAACTTGTTGGAATTCTTGGCCGACTGAACATGCCAAAGAACAAGGTCGCCTTCCTCAAAGCTTAGGGCATGAACCCTGCAGCTATGGTAGCACCGCAAGGCTTGCTGGTAGCGTGCTGCTCGCACAACCACCTGAAGACGATCTTCCTTGAGGAGTGTTGCATCATCTTGCCGCAGTTGCTCTTGCTCAAGCTCATCATAAGCGAGCACTAGTGGTGACCCGTATGTGAGTTCCGTGGGGAGAACTGCTTCCGCCCCGTAGACGAGGGAGATGTGTGTCTGACCAGTGGCTCGATTTGGTGTCGTTCTGATTGACCAAAGAGCCATCGCAATTCATCAATCCAGCGCCTTCCGCACTTGTGCAGCCTGTCAAGAGTCCTTGTCTGGAGGCCTCGCAGTACTTCAGCATTTGCCCTCTCTGCCTGGTTGGTTCTTCGAGGATACGCAACAGAAGCAAAACAGACCTTGCTGCCGAGGTCTTGAATGTACTGCATGAAGGTGCGGCTTGTGAACTGCGTGCCATTGCCGGTGATGACTCTATTTGGTACACCCAAACGGCAGACTAGCCCTTTGAAGAACTGGACGGCTGATTGCGTTGTCACCTTTCTCACTGCTTACACCTCTGGCCACTGTGTGAACTTGTCAATTGCAATGTACAAGTACTCAAAGCCCCTGACAGCATGGGGAAAGGAGCCCATTATGTCGAGCCCCCAGACCGAGAATGGCCAGGAAATAGGGATTGTTTGGAGAGCTTGAGCTGGTTGATGAAGCTTCTTTGAACAGAACTGACACACTTCAAACTTGGTTACTAGTGCTGTTACATCCTGGAGGGCAGTGGGCTAGAAGAAACCTTGCTGGAATGCCTTGCCGGCAAGGGCCGTTGACCCTATGTGGGAGCCACATATGCCACTGTGTATATCTACCAACAACTCCAGTCCTTCCTCCTGGGGATGCACTTCAATTTCATGTTGTTCGGACTTTTTTTGTACAAGACGTCATCGACGAACTGATACATGGCGGACCGATGGGCTACTTTCTCCGCTTCTTCCTGCTCCTCAAGAAGCTCCCGTGCTTGGAGAAATCAGACGGTATGCTGTGCCCATGCCGGAGCCTAGGGCTCGATGGTAAGGACTAAAGGAATCTCCTTTGCCATAGGAGCAACTGTCTCCACGGCCAGGGGCTTGATGCCCTGCTGGAATCTGTTGCCCTACAACAGGCTCAGCGTCCTGGGCAACATCTTTGCCGGTGGCCCCTCGGAGCTCGGTGGGAAAGTAGTTGTCGGGGCCTGATTTCCTTCGCTTGTTCTGCTCTGTCGATGGTTCAACCGATGGTTGAGTTAATCGAAGCACAAAGGTACCTTGTTCCATAGGTAGTTTGAGGGCGGCGCGCTTTCACAAGTAGTCTGCAATGTCGTTCTCCGCTCGGGGAACATGCCCTGCTTGTATAATGTCAAAACGCTCCTCTAGCTTCATTACTTCATCTACATAGGCCTCCATCAACGGGTTCTGGTAATCTTTGTTAACTTGCTTGACGACAAGCTGCGAATCATCTCTAACAATTAGCTTCTTGATTCCGAGGTCTGCCACGATCCTGAGACCGGCAAGCAGTCCCTCGTACTCGGCAGCGTTATTCGTTGACATCTCCCTGAGGAAATACATCTGGACCACATACTTGAGGTGCTCTCCGATGGGCGCAATGAGCAGCACACCAGCACCGATGCCTTGCAGCGAGAAAGCTCCATCAAAGTACATAATCCAGTCATCACTTGTTTCCTTGCCGGGGTGAGTGGTCTCCTGGATCTCTTCGTCGGGCGTTGAGGTTCATTCTACAAAGAACTCCGCCAAGACTCTACTCTGAATCGTCGAAGTGCTTTCAAACTTCAAACCAAAGCTCGATAGTTCCAAGGCCCATTCCACAATCCCCCCCGTCGCGTCTGGGTTATGCAATATCCTCTGCGATGGGAGGCGGGTGACGACGGTAATTTCATGTGCTTGGAAGTAATGGCGTAGCTTCCTCGAGGCCATAAGGAGGCCGAAGAGCAATTTCTGCACACCGGAGTACCTTGACCCCCCTGCAAGAGGGAGCTGACAAAGTAAACCGGGTGCTGCATCATATTCTTGTTTTGCACTACTTCATTCAACTGCGTCACTTATGCCCCAATGGCGTTAGGTTCTATTGTTGCTATTACTTCCGCATTGACCTCTCTCTGGGATACTAGCGCATCACTAACCACTTGATTCATCGCCGCTAGATATAGGAGCAACGACTCTTGGGGTTTAGGCACGACCGATATTGCTGTAGAGGAGAGGTATTTCTTCAAATCTTGTAGTGCTGCTTCGGCTTCTGGGGTCCACTCCATTGGGCCAGCCTTTTTCAAGATTTTGAAAAAGGGAAGGGCGCACTCGGCAGATTTGGAGATGAATCTGCTCATGGCGGCAATGCAGCCAACAAGCAGACGCACATCCTTGATCCGCCTGGGTGTTTCAATTCGCTCAATAGCCTTGATCTTGTCTTGATTCGCCTCGATCCCATGCTGGGACATGAAGAAACCAATAAGCTTGCTGAACGGAATGCCGAAGACACAATTCTCAGGGTTCAGCTTGAGGTTGATCTTGCGCAAATTCACAAACATCTCTTCTAAATATTATATAAGTGTTGCCTTGTCCTTGGTTTGAGCACTATGTCATCCATATAGGCTTCCATATTTCTATGTAGTTGAGGCTCAAAACCAATTTGGATTGCTCTTGCGAATGTTGAGCCAACACTCCTCAACCTGAAATGCATTCGTATGAAACAATACATACCACATGGGGTGATGAATGATGTCTTCTCTTCATCCTCTCTCGTCATGAACATTTGATGGTATCCTGAGTAAGCGTTAAGGAATGATAACAGGTCACACCCGGCCGTGGAGTCTACAATTTGGTCAATGCGCGGCAACGAGAGAGGGTCCTTGTGATAGGCCTTATTGATGCCTGTGTAATAAATACACAGTCTTCACTTCCCATTTTCCTTGCGCACCACCACCGGATTGGCCAGCCACGTTGGATGGAGTACTCCTCTCACCAAGCCTGCCGCCTCCAACTTCCTGATTTCCTATGTTATGAACTCTTTCCATTCCAGAGCTTTCTTCCTGACCTTTTGCTTGACTGTCCATGCATGAGGGCAGACAACAAGATGGTGCTCAATCACCTCCCTGGGAACGCCGTGTATGTCATATGCTTGCCATGCAAACACGTCGACATTTGCCCGCAGCAAGGTGACAAGCGCGCCTTCCTATTTCCTCTCGAGGGTGGAGCTTACGGTGAAAGCCCCTCTCGTTCCATCCTCCTTGGCGGACACCTTCTTGGTTTCTGGTTGTGCAGCTCTAGATTTCTTGATCTTGCTGGTGGAGCTCTCTGGCACGTCCTCAATGGGAGCACTGCACTCCGAAGAGGTGCGCTTGCCGGAGTGGGTGCAAGAGGTCTTACCGGTCTTCCTCCCTCCCAGGGCTTCAGCGGCAGGAGCAAGTGCCTTGGCGGCAGTTGCTGCAACTGCCTCTTGGTAAAGTTGTTCAGCGCAGATCATCACATCCTCCTTGTCGGAGGGGATGGTGATGATGGTCATCGGCCCAGGTATCTTTAGTGTGTTGTGGGAGTAATGTGATGTTGCCACGAACTTGGCTAACGCTGGGCAACCAAGGATCCCGTTGTAAGGCAAGGGGATCTCGACAACGTCAAAAACAACCCTCTCTGTCCTATAGTTCAGCTCGCCTCCGAATGTCACGGGCAGCGTGACTTTACCCTTTGGCTGACTCCCTCCAGGGTTGACCCCTTGAAACGTGCATGTCTCTTCGAGGTCTCCATCAGGAATCTGCAGCCTTTTGATCACAACGGGCGAGATCAAGTTCAGACTGACCCCGCCATAAACCAGCATTTTCGTCACCTTGAGGTTGCGTATTGTTGGTGAAACCAACAATGGCAAACACCCGACCGCAGTTGTGCGATCAGGGTGATCCTCGGTGTCAAAAATGATAGCTGTGCTGGACCACTTCAGCGGCTTCTGGGCGTCGAACGATGGTTGTGCTGCTGTTATCTTACGCGCCCACTGCTTGAGCTGGCGGTGAGAGGTGTGCAGAGAGGCACCACCATTGACGCACATGGCCTCCGTAGCTTTCTAGATCTCTTGCTCGCCGGACTCGTCGTCCTCATCATGATCATTGTCTCCTTGCTTCTTGTCGCGGCCTCGGGCGGGCCTTTCTTGTTGGTTATCCTAGCCGCGGTGGCCAGACTGGCCACCATGCTTCTTGCTAGATCCCTCAGCACCATCTTGGCCCTTCTCCTTGTCCATCCTTTCATATTCGGCTTTCTGCTTCTCTGCGAGCTGCTCGACTTGCCAATAGTTCTAGAGGCCTTGGCCCTTGGTGCGGCAGATCTTGCAATACTACTTGTCGAAGCCTCCTGGGTTGTCGGTGGCCATGCCCTTGCGTTTCCTATTGCGGCGTCGGCCCTTCTTCGCCGGGGCGACGGTGTCTTTGTCTGAGGAATCGGTTTCCACACCGGCGTCTTCGCCGGGGTACTTCCTTCCTTCTTTGGTCCGAGCGCATCTGTCGACCAGAACATAGAGTTTGGCCACATCCTTGACCTTATTCATCGCCAACCCTTCGCGCATCTTGCGGTTACGCACATTCTGATGGAATGCGCTGATGACGGCGGCGGGGTGAACATCTGGGATGCTATACTGCACTCGGCTGAATCTCTGTATGTACTTGCACAGGTTTTCACCTTCTTTTTGGGGTATGACATGCAAATCGCTTGCCTGGACATGAGCTTGGTGACCTCCCGTAAAGGCGCCAACAAACTCATGGCATAGATCCGACCAGGAAGAAATATAATCTACTGGCACATGCATTAACCATGACATGACATTGGGTTTAAGCGCCAACGGGAAGTAATTGGCACGCACCTTGTCGTCACGTGCTCCGGCGGCCTGCATCGCGATGGTGTAGATGCTGAGGAACTCTGATGGGTGAGTCTTGCCATTGTACTTCTCGCCGACATTAGGCTTGAATGTGCGGTGAGTGGGCCACTGGAACTGCGGCAGCTCAGGGGTAAAGGCTGGATAGGCTACCTCATAAGGTAAGCCTCCAGGGCCTCCCGGTGCTGGGTGCACTACAGGAATCATGGCAGTCGGCAAAGGCATGAATGGCAGTCGGCAAAGCTCTTTGCCGACTGCTAGCAGTCGGCAAACAGTCCGGCTGAATTAGCGGCGGTAAAGGCCTTCTTTGCCGTCTGCTTCATAGAAGCAGTCGGCAAAGCTCTTTGCCGTCAGCCTTTTGCGGCCAGCAGACGGCAAAGTGCGTAGACGGCAGTGAGGTGAGGTGGGAGCCGTTAGGGGTTAACGGCGTGGTTTGCCGTCAGCCGGCAGACGGCAAAGAGGCTAACGTCTTTGCCGTCTGCTGGCAGACGGCAAAGAGGCCAAATAGGAGTCACTGGGAAGCTGCCACATGGCCTTTTTTTGCCGTCTGCTGGCAGTCGGCAAAGACCTTTGCCTCTTTGCCGACTGCCGGCAGTCGGCAAAGACCTTAGCCTCTTTGCCGTCTGCCGGCAGTCGGCAAAATGCCCAAATAGGCAACCAGTGTTCCCAGGTTGAACAGGGAGCTGCCACGTGGCTTTCTTTGCCGACTGCTGGCAGACGGCAAAGAGCCTATATAACCCCTGTTTTTAATTGAATTCATTCAATTTGACAGAAATTCATAGATATACACAGATAATACATATATACTCAACAAGCATATCCAACAATATATTTACTCAAGTCCAACATATATCCATATGACATAAGAAGTTTCCAACAATATATTTCCTCAAGTCCAACATATATCCATATGGCATAAGAAGTTTCCAACAATATATTTCCTCAAGTCCAACATATATCCATATGACATAAGAAGTTTCCAACAATATATTTCCTCAAGTCCAACATATATCCATATGACATAAGAAGTTACCAACAATATATTTTCTCAAGTCCAACATATATCCATATGACATAAGAAGTTTCCAACAACATATCCAACAATAAGAAGTTCCCAAACATGTTTTCATAAACAAAAAGGAAGCACAAGGAGAATATATGAGTCCATCAATGCAAGCTTCCTCATCTCAAGCAAATCTGCAAATTGGGAAAGATGAAAGTTAGAAGAAGAAGAATAGCTAGAAGAGGAAAAGAAGAAGAAGAAGAAGAGGAAAATAAGAAGAAGATTTTATCTTCTCTTTCTTTCTCTCCTCCCCCTCTTCTTTATCTTCTTCTTTTCCAACAAATGTAGTTAAAAAAGCCAATTTAGAGCTAAGCTAGGTAAATAGGTCATTTTGGAGATAAGATAAGTTCAATGTATCATATTGGAGCTAAGCTAAGTTAAATGGATCATATTGAAGCTAACCTAGGTAAACTTGGTCATTTTTTAGCTAACCTAGGTAAAAATGTCATTTTTTGCTAAGCTAGGTAAAAATGCTAAGTGTGTAGGTCAATTTAGAGCTAGCTTAGGTAAATAGGTCATTTTGGAGCTAACGCGGGTAAAATGGATCATATTGTAGCTAACTTAGGTAAACTTGGTCTTTTTGGAGCTAACGTAGGTTAAATGGATCATATTGGAGCTAACATAGGTAAACTTGGTCATTTTGGAGCTAACCTGGCTAATTAGGCCATTTTTGACATAACTAAGCTTATTGTGTCATTTGTGGACTAAATAGGCTAAATTATGTTATAAATGGACTAAATAGGCTAAATAAGAGGAGGAAAAGAAGAAGAAGAAGAAGAAGAAGAAGAAGAATAAGAAAAGAAGAAGAAGAAGAAGAATAAGAAAAGCTTCTTCTTCTTCTTCTTCTTCTTCCCTTCCTATTCCTTCTTTTCTTCCTATTCCTTGATTTTCTTCATCTTATTATGTCATTTGTGGACTAAATAGGCTAAATTATGTCATAAATGGACTAAATAGGTTAAATAAGAGGAAAAGAAGAAGAAGAAGAAGAAGAAGAATAAGAAAAGAAGAAGAAGATTTTCTTATTCTTCTTCTTCTTTTCTTCTTCTTCTTCTTCTTCTTCTTCTTCTCTTCCTATTCCTTCTTTTCTTCCTATTCCTTGATTTTCTTCATCTTATTATGTCATTTGTGGACTAAATAGGCTAAATTATGTCATAAATGTGAATTTGATGTATCCCATGATTTCATCTCACAGGAACCAAGTAAATAGAGCATGTTGCACTAGCTAGAATTGGCTATACAAATGCCTACCATGTTCGGTTTGTACATGGATTCACAAGCACCATATAGGGACTCTGAGGCTGTT
The DNA here is from genome assembly GCA_902687465.1 of Secale cereale. Taxonomy (NCBI): domain Eukaryota; kingdom Viridiplantae; phylum Streptophyta; class Magnoliopsida; order Poales; family Poaceae; genus Secale; species Secale cereale. The sequence goes on from LR738715.1 coordinate 405,690,717, forward strand.
CCTGAGACAACAAAATCCTTAGCAAGTTCCCTGCGCAGGAATAAATAGGTGCAATTAGCTCACAAGAAGATGACTAGATTAGAGCGGGAGGCACAATGAGATCTACAAACCATTTATAGATAACCAACGAAAAGTATAATTAGATGGTGTACTTCTGTGAAACATATGCAAGTACCAAGGTCTTGTTAGTAGGTATGAAATGAGAACTGAAAATGATTGCCAATTTCAGAAAAGAAACAGTTGAAGAGAGTTAACCAATGCCCAGCATACCAATTATATGGGCAAAGAGATTGTGTCAATTGTGTGCAAGTGTATTGGTTGGTGAGTCAAATGAGCAACATTCTTGGTAGTATATGCTCTCCCCAAAACAAAATTTCCCAAAAATTTTGAGCCATATTGCTACTCATGTGGGGTATACAAATCAAATCCTGAATGTGCTTTAAAATTCAAGTTTTTCACTTTGGTCATGGAAGCAAAACCAACTATTGTCATGACCAGTCATATATGAGCCAATTTGTTGATGACTTACTGGTTTTCCAAAGTCAGGTCACTTTTGGCAAAGTTGACAGACCTATATATAATTTTTTTTTAATGTAAAGGAAGTTTTCCTGACACCATGGACCAAGCCAGGTATAGTACACAACAGAGTAACAGTAGCAATGAGAAGCAGATAATCTACCAGAATACCATGTGTATGAAATACATGAAAAAAATATGTGCAGAAGACAAACACACACACACACACAAATAAAAAACTGATACCTACTTTGCACCAATGCAGTCCATGGTACAAATAAATGGCTCATCATCCTTTCCAAGTCCAGCAATAATTGGCTGGCAGAAGTACGGCCCAAATCTGGAGTGTTTCATTAGGACAAAAAAGTTAGATTAACCTCTCCATTATCAAATCATATATGATAAATACACAGAGTATAGCATCGATAAGACATATGTCAATATTAGTATGAGAGGCTAACGACTGAGATCATTACTGTATGCAAAGGCTAACTATCACAATGCCAGAAGTCGTAATTACTGCATAGGTAGAAACACTAAAGAACATGCTTATCAATGAGAAATTGCGATTCATATCTCACACAATTGGCCAGCTAATCACCAATATTCACTGTTGAAGAAAGGAAGCTCTGGACATATGGTTCTAGTTCCAGAAGTGTCCAGATTTACTTTATAAGCTATCTATAAATTTAATGATGCTCAGCTAACTTCCTACTCCTGGATTGTAAATAAGAAAAGGAGCATTTTCTCACAACTAACATGTTAAAGAGTATCCTAATTAATTCTTTAGTGGAAAAGGACAAAGGGGGGAATCTAAAATGTACATGTACATCATTGCATATCCACATGTAGCTCTTAAGTATACAAGTAGTACACCCTCCAAAAGGTCACTACACTGTAAAATACTGGATAGTACACTTTTGAGCAAATTAGCAAGCTATAAGCCCTGTGAAGATTAATATATTTCTGGCACTGATGAATCACTAGATAATCAAGGTAACGGCACCTGGTTTGCGGTTGTGTTCTTAATTGTTAGAGCACGCCTATATGTTTATACAGGTCGTAAATATTAGGCAAACCATAAGCTTTATGGCGATGGTACTTATTCCAAATATCTACACTAAATCATAAAAGTAGCTGCCTGTAATCACTCTTCAGTTTGTATAACGAAGGTTTATAATCCACCTAAGAATAAATGAAGCCTGGGACAAATTGGTACACCGATATATAACACTAGCAGACAGTTAACATGTCCAAATTTCCATGTTTCTGCGCAGCGCTAGACCCCAATTGGGGTTCGAATTATATGTGTGCAAGTCATCCATCCAGATTGCTCCACTTGTTTCTTGGCACAGTGAACAAAATTCAATTCAGGCTGCAGCCGAAGTGTCTAAAAAAAAGAAAGAAGCTGACCTCTTCTCGTAGAGCATGGAGGAGACGAGGCTGGCGAAGGTCTCGGGCTTCATGTCGCGCTCCTCCCGCAGCTGGTAGAGCTTGTGCTTGAACACGAGCCGCTGGTACCTGCGCGCCGACGCCAGCAGACAAACAAAAACAAACCCTGGGTTAGGTTAGGCAAGGCCGCCGGCGCGGGAAATCGGCATCGACAAGAGGGGATCTGGCGGCTGACAGCGTCTGGGCGTCGGAGGCGAGGCCGGAGAGGCCGATGTAGAGCTTGGGGTGGATCTTGAAGACCCGCTGGAAGTCGGTGGCGACGGTCTGCAGCTGGACGCCGAGGCGGCGGTCGCTGGCGATGGCGAAGCAGTTCTTGCCCACCATCGCCACCACGGCGGAGCCGTTGTACTCGAAGATCTGCGCGGGGGCCGCGGCGTCAGGCGGATCTGAAGCGGGGGCGGGAGCGGAGGGAGGGAGGGAGGGAGCACTCACCGACATGACCGGCCGGGGTCGCGAGGTCGCCGGGACGGGTTGGATTGGGGGAAGGAGGAGGGGGTCGCCGCCGCTGCTGCTGGCTACTCGGGGGAAGTGGGCTTATGCGGCCGGGGTGGGCTTCTTGCGGAGCAAGATGAACAAGAGCCGGCCGCCGGACTGTTCGGCTCGGGTGCGGCTGGCCCGGGCCCATTCACCTCTTTGCCGACTGCCAGCAGATGGCAAAGCTTCTTTGCCGTCTGCTGGCAGTCGGCAAAGATGTGGCCGGTGTGACCTAGCCAACGCAGTACCCTGTGGGGCCCACTTTTGGACTTTGCCGTCTGCTGGCAGATGGCAAAGAACTCTTTGCCGACTGCCAGCAGTCGGCAAAGAGCTGGCAGATGGCAAAGACCATCTTTGCCATCAGCTGGTTCTTTGCCGTCTGTTTTGACAAGACAGACGGCAAACAGTCTCTTTGCCGACTGCTGGCAGACGGCAAAGAGCTGGCAGTCGGCAAAGTAGCTGATTCCAGTAGTGGTGGTCCGTAGTGGGCCTGCCCGCCTATCTGACTGATGGCATTCTTCATGTCGGCGCTCAATGGTAGTTCGAGCGTCTTCATGGGCTCGCTCCTGAAGAACTTGGCACTGATCGCGGTGGGTCCATGGGTCGGACGACGCTATGGAAATATTATCACAAGCATTGTCCCGATGGACAGGTGCCCGTGGTAACTCGCGAGGAGGAGGAGAATGCATCGTGGCTGCAGCGCCTCCGGTCCTTCCACCACTGGCGTGTGGTGGATCAACAGAGCGTCGGCCTGACGGCCCCGCTGGCCGTGGCCCGTCTTTGTTGGCGATGCCGACGAGGCTCGGGATGGTGGCTCTCAACTCGTCTAGCTTCTCCACAGCAGGAGGGAAGTCGAGGAGCAACTGCGAGCACTAAGGCCTCCGGCGATGTGGGCGGCGGCGAAAGCTGCGTGGACCATGATGCGCTCCGACTTCTAACCATGTTAGAGGAAGCTCCATCACAGCCCTGCGGCTGTACGCCGTTTTCGCCAGTACCTTGGTTGGTCTTCTACGTCCTGGGAATGATGCGCAGGGCTCTTTCCGCGGTGGGGCCCAGGGTCACCAGCGTGGCGATGCTGCTCATCGCGCACAACCGAGGAGGAGCGCGTTGTGGGCGCCGGCCTGGGTGTCTTGGAAGTCATCGCGCCACCCGTATGTGGAACAATGCCGCTCTTGGAGGGCCCCGCGCCGCCTGTGGGGGGCTCGGCTGCGCCTTTGGACTTGGCGGTGTGCGTCTCCTTATCTTGTGTACGAATGATGCCGCTTTCCAAGCTTCGGCTGCTAGAGCGATGTGGCTGTTCGTGGGCCGCGCCTCGGCTTCCATCCGCGACCACCCCGTCGCCCGCCCGCACCAGCACGGGCCGCTCGGCTCCAGATGAACCGATCGCCGTGATCTTCTTCTTCTTGGGAGCCATGGCGATGAAGAACTGCTAAACTAACTGCTAGACTGTATTTTCACAACTGCGGCCCCCTACCTGGCGCACCAAAGATGTCGAGGACAACACCTATGGGATCACCGAAATCCCTTCTACGATTGAGGGGCGCGGGGTTGTGCAAAGAGCGGGTCTAGGAGTCAGCACAAGGATCGTTTACCCAGGTTCGGGCCACGAAGACGCGTAATACCCTAGTCCTGCTTTGATGTGTATTTGAGTGTTCTTGAGCTCTCGAACTAGCTACGGTGCGTGCCTAGTCCAATAGATCTGAATCCTCCTCCCGTATGCTGCGGGCCTCCTTTTATAGTAAAAAGGGGTTGCCACAGTGGCACACAGGAGGTGGAAAGGTATATCTCCTGCCATTACGGGACACGACGCATTAAATGCGCTACTTAGGTGTCCACGTGCTCCATCTGGTCGCGACCCGCGTCCAAGCCAAAGAGGCATGTAGTGCCATGTAGGTTGGGAGGTAGCTGAGATGGCCTGGTGGAAGGGTCTTCATGAAGATCTGGACGTCACCACGTTGGTGCTTGACTAGCTGGACAAGGAACCACGTACTGCCAGGTGAGTTCTTTCCTGGGCTAGTGGGTCGGCCACCGAGCTGGGGCGACGATGGGGCGGTAAGGGCTTGTCGCTGTCTTGCGTCTGTTCCCAGCAAGGGCCTTGCTAGTGCCTTTCTGAGCGCCCTCGGCAAGAGGCTTTCCGGGGCTTTGGGGGTTTCTTCGGCAAGGAACCTTGCCGGGGCCTCGTGGGCATCCTCATCAAGGAGCCTTGCGGCCGTCTTGTCTTCTGGTTCTCATCTAGGATTCGTAGACCCTTTGTCTTCAAAAAGATCTGCATGCCATCACGCAGGCACTTCCCGAGCCTTGGTTCCAACGTTGTTGATGGTGTCGGAGCTCCTAGGCTCAAGGCTGGCTGCAATGAAGGCGTTGGGTGAGTTGCCCCGGCAAGGGTTCTTGCCGAGGTCGTGTAGGCCGCCCCGGCTAGGGTCTTGTCGAGGGAAGTCTATCTTGTTGCTTGGCCTTCTTGCGCCACCGTCTTTGCGCTGCTCTGGTAGTCTTGTGCTTCGGTTTCCCTCCACTGCCCTGTTAGGTGTGGCCGCAGGCGTGGCTCTGACTGTCCGTGCACAAGTAAGGGGTACAGAGGAGAGCCCCTACTTTTGTACACCGACACAATGCTCATGTTCACAATGATGAGTGGGAAGATTTGGAGGAACAAGGAAACTAGGCTTTTCCACAGCCAGCAGTTTAGCCTATGGCAGTGGTCCATCAGGAAGAAATTCAGGTTGATGGTAATGAGGCTCTACCAAATAGCAGTATCACCACTACAGTGTCTCTATCATCAGGATTATCTTCTCACAACAATTTTGGGGCCAACATTCTAAATAAGGAAGTCAATCAAGTTGCTTTGGGAAGCATGGAAATTCCTTTAGGGGTTGGTTTCTTCAATATTGCAGAAGCTTATCCCTGCGATGACCATGAAATAGAGGAAGGAGAATATGTTGCACCTGTGGATTAGCAGGTGGGAGTAGCTGACCAGATTTCACCACCAGCTATTGCTCCTGAACATATATTGGTAGAAGTAAATGTGCAAGATTTAAACCTCTATCTTCAAGAGGAAGCTCCTCATGCCCTTGTTGCAATACCTCAAGTCTTACCTGCTGTAGTTATAGAGGTGGTTGTTGCAACCGGTTTACCTGTGTCTGTAGCACCAGAGGGGCCATCAGTTGTCCTGGCTCAAGGGGAAATACTTCTTGGTCTTCCAAGGGGAAATGTTGGTTCTTCTACAGGTATTACCTCTAGTTGTTTGGATAATTCTAGTACATATTATATATTTACAAAATATATCTATAATCTGGCTTCACAACATGCATTCTCTATTATTGATGGCTCTCATCTTATGTCCGAGGAAGGTATAGAGCTCTGGGGGAAACATTTTGCTCCTTCTCCTACTCATGTGGCTAGCTCCTTTGCTACTGAAATCCGTGTAAGCTGGTTTAACTTCATACTACATCTCCTTCTCACACCAGACAAGTTTAACTAGACTATGCGTCTGCTAAAATCACCACTTTGGCAAATTCTGACTAAAAATTGTAAAGGAGAGAAAACCATGAAATTCTACATACCTGATAAGTGCTCTGTTTCTCAGGGTCCTGTCTGTAGGCTTCATTCACCTGTTGGCTCTAACAAAGAAAATGCTGGTCTTAGCCCAGCAGCACATTCTTCATCTGAAGCAGGCAGCCCTCTCAAACTGGTTTCCCCAGGAAATATCATTCTGTTGCCTGCTGGTGAGGCTATTTCAAGGAAAAGGAGGGGAAAAGGTCCTTTAATTGAGACTCAGGTAAGAATAAGTGGGAGAATTAGAGAGGGAAATATGTGGTTTAAAAGAAACTCTTGATCTGGAAATGTTTGCCTTCCTTGTAATGCTGCTCCTCCAGTTTTACATAGTAAAGTGGTTAAAAACCTTGCTCCATCCTTTTGCAAGGTGGCTGAGGAGGAGCTGCATGTGAAGCTGGCCAAGAAGGCAATAAACAAGGAGACAGACGAGGAGGTCATGGTTTCCAAGGCCAAGGATAACAACACTCCCACCAATAGTGCCTAATGATTAGTTACAAGATATATATTTTGGTTGTAAGGCTCCAAGCCTGAGGAGAAATATTATTCAGTTAGGGTTCCGGTCTGTTGGTTATATGCACTGTCAGCTGCTCTATGTTATGTATCTAGTTGGCACTTATGTATACAGACAATGTTGCTTTGGTTGTTATGTGTCCTATGACTGGGTAACTTTTGGGCAGGAGATTTGGCATTTGGAATTTGCAAATGTGTTGTGTGTCAATTTAGGTGATTATAACCACTCTATTTGGAATGATTTGGGAGGTCAAGGGATGGGCCTTGATATAAACAAAACCACTACGATTTTCCAATATGAATTGAAACAGAACGTGGAACATTTTAAACTAGAACATCAGGGGCATTAATTTGGAAGAAAAATGGTTAGCTCTAAAGCATAAAATTGGGGAAAGTGCAGCTGGGAAAGTTTTTCTACAAGAGACCAAAAGAGAGGTGTTTGATTAGGCATATTTACACAATTTCTACCCACACGGATTTCATAAGTTTGAGTTTTTACCATCAGTGGGAGCCTATGAAGGGATTTTAATTGCTTGGATTGACTCTCTATTTCAAGGAGAAGTAATGTTTCAAAACCGATTTTCTCTTTCAGTGAAATTCACTTGCAACACTTCTAATCAATCTTGGATACTGACCAATATATATGGACCTAATAATTAAGAAGATAAAGCAGACTTTATAGATTGGTTCAGCAACGTTGAAATGCATCATGAAGTGGATTGGATAGTTGTGGGAGATTTTAACTTCATTAGATCTCCAAGTGATAGAAATAAGCCAGGGGGAGATGTGAACCAAATGCTACTTTTCAATGAAGCAATTAGTAACCTGGGTTTGTTAGAATTGCCATTAAAAGGGTGACTTTTAAGTTGGAGTAGTATGCAGGAAAATCCTCTATTGGAGAAACTAGACTGGTTTTTTACTTTTGCTTCCTGGATGACTTCATACCCTGGCACTATTGCCCTTCCACTCGCAAGGCCAATTTCTGATCATTTACCTTGTTTGAATAAAGTGGGAACCTCAATATCTAAATCAAAAGTTTTTAGGTTTGATAATTACTGGTTGAAACATAGCTCTTTTAAAGAGGAGGTCAAAGAAGCTTGGGACATTCCTGTTAGTTTTACAGATCCTGCAAAAATATCAACGCGAAATTCAAGAATGTAAGGAGGAGCCTCAAATTATGGCAAAAAGCTTCATGTCTGAAGAAATAGATAAATTACATAAATGAATGCATTTTCCTATTGGATTTCTTTGAGGAATTTAGAAGATTAGACACTTGGGAATGGAACCGTAGAAAGTTACTTAAGGATCAACTGTTGGTTATTTTAAAAAATCAAAAAATATATTGGAAGCAGACAGGGAAGATCAAAGGAGTTAAATTTGGAGATGAGAATACCAAGTTTTTTCACACAAGAGCTTCCATCAACTACATGCATAATAAAATTGCCATGCTTCTTAATGATGATTACATTGAAATAACAGACCATCAGGGTAAAGCTGGCATCATGTGGGAAGCCTTTAAAAATAGATTAGGATGTTCTGAGGGGCACTCCATGCATTTTTATCTGCAAAACCTCCTTGGGCAGCAGATTAATCCAGATATTTTTAGAGATATTGAAAGACCATTTACAGATGATGAAATTAACAATGTTGTCAAAGAACTTCCCATAGACAAATCCCCTGGGCCTGATGGAATTAACAATGAATTTTTAAAAGCTTGTTGGGACATTATAGGAGCTGATGTCAGACTTCTGATTCATGCTTTTCATGATGGGAACATCTCTCTTGAGAGTATTAATACCTCATTTATCACTTTAATTCCTAAGAATGATGCACCCCTCACCCCAAATGATTTTAGGCCAATTTATATGCTTAATGGAGTGATTAATATTATCACTAAACTTCTGGCTAATAGGTTGCAGAAGGTAATCTTGGAAATAATTCACATCAATCAGTATTGATTTCTGAAGAACATGGTTATTCAGGACTGCTTAGGTTGGTCTTATGAGTACATTAATCAATGTCTCAAATCTAGAGATGAAATGCTTGTTATCATGTTAGATTTTGAAAAATATTTGACACTATTGAGCACCAAGAAATTATAGACATCCTCAGAGTTAAAGGTTTTTGGTGAAAAATAGATTTCTTGGAAACAAATGATATTCAGTACTGCTTCAACTTCTGTTATGCTAAATGGAGTACCAGGTAAAAAAATATTGCAGAAGGGGTGTAAGACAAGGAGATCCCCTATCTACCCTCTTGTTTGTTTTGGCTGCAGATCTTCTACAATCAGTGATTACCAAAGCAATGAGTATGGGCCTCTTACATGCACCACTTCAGGTTAATTTATGCCATGATTTCCCAATTGTTCAGTATGCAGATGACATGTTATTTATAATGCAAGCTGACACAAGACAACTGATCTGCCTTAAAGCACGGCTCAATAGATTTGCTTCTCCCACTGGTCTCAAAGTAAATTATCAAAAGTCTGTTATGGTTCCTATCAATTAGCAAGAGAAGAGGGCCCAATTGTTTGCAGGCACTCTCAACTGTCTGCTAGGAAAATTCCATTCACATATCTTGGGTTACCTTTAGGGCTTTATAACCCAACTGTTGAACAATGCCTCCCAATGGTTAATAAAGTGGCTAGAAGACTGACTGGAATTGCAACTTTTATGACATATGCAGGAAGGTTGCCAATGGTTAAATCTGTTTTGCCCTCACTAACAATATTTTTTATGAGCTGTCTGGATGTCCCAGTAACTATAAAGCACCAAGTTCTAAAAATATTTCAGACATTGTCTATGGAGAGGGCCAGACATGGAAGACTAGGAGTTATGGACAAACTGTTTGCAGGCCAAAAAATCAAGGATGACTAGGAGTTATGGACATATTCACACCGAACAAGGCATTACTGATGAAGAATCTGTAGAAATATTACAACATGCATGAAATTCCATGGGTAAATTTGATTTGGGAAACACATTACTCTAACAACAATCTTCCAGGAGAAGAACTACTAGGATATTTTGGTGGAAAGAAAACCAACAATTAATTCGAAATTATAAAGCTTTAGCCAGGTGCAATCTAGGGGGGTGGCAAACTGCTTATTTCTGGAGTGATTTATGGGGGGAGAAACTTATGTAGCATAAGTTTGCACATATTTTTTCCTCTATGATAAACCATAGACTCACAATGCAACAGGTCACAAATACAGAGTATTTGGAAGATTTATTCCATTTACCACTATCAATTAAAGCACATGAGCAATTTTAACTGTTGGAATACATATGTCACTCTCTGAGGCAATCTCACTTTCACAACATGACAGATACATGGAGTTACATATGGTGCAATGAGCACTTCTCTTCTTCAAAGGCCTACAATGTTATGATTGGATTCAAACAAGTATCCCCACATTTCAACTGGATTTGGAATTCTTCATGTCAGCCAAAACACAAAATGTTCTTTTGGATGATGTCGCATGATAGACTGAACACAAGAAATCTTCTGAGAAGGAAGAAATTTATAATAGAGGAATATAATTGTACAACCAGAGGATGTCAAGAGGAGGAAACTCTGCATCACCTATTCTGGGGATGCCCTTTTGCCATGAGATGCTAGGACTATATCCGTCCTACCAAATCACAAAATTTGTCTGTCATGGAAGCTTTTCAAGACATCAAGGACAAGCTGAGACTACCTTTCTTCATGGAAATAATAATCCTCAGCTCATGGGCAATTTGGATTTCAAGAAATAACAAGATCTTTGAACATATTCAGCCTACCTTCCAAGAATGGAAGCAAATTTATATGCTCGAGATGAAGCTACTTACACACAGAATCATACGAAAGTATACAGATCATTTCTTGGCTTGGCTTCAACTCCAAGGATAGTTTTTGAGGCATCTCTCATGCCTTCTGTTGTAATCCCCAAGTTTTTTGGTTTATTTCTTTCTTTCTTGCTTTCTTTTTGCTCTTTTTTATTTTGTTTTTCTAGTTTAGTTAGTTAATTAGAGGGCTATGCTCAAGCCCACCTATATTATTGTATCAAGACTACTTGAGACCTTGCTCTTTTAATTTATAAAAATTGCACTGGGGCGTTTACCCTACTATTTATAGTCAAAAAACATCATGTCCCTAGTCTCCTGTTACCATCAATCCTCAGACACATAGTTCGGGACCCCATACCCAAGATCTGCCGGTTTTGACACCGACATTGGTGCTTTCATTGAGAGTTCCACTGTGTCGCTAGGCTCGCTTCGACATCAACGACGGCGCCACCGCTGAGGGAATTTTTCTCCCCGGCCAGCTTTTCATGTTTGGTGGTTTCGTGTTTCGTGCCAACACGGAAGGCCACCTCGAGCAGGTTGACAGCTATGCCCCTGGTCATCAGATCAGATTTGGAAGCTTGAAATACGTTGCTGACGTCCGTGAAGATTTAATCTTTGACGGATTCGCATCCATGGCAGCTGCTCCCTGCCGCCATGATGAAGACGTCCTAGAACTGTCATCGGACCATGTCCAGGGGTCAACACCTGCAATAGCTATGGCCCTAGATCCAGAACAGGTCGCTTCATCCAAGATCGGGAAGATCAACCCCGCCACGGAAACCGCGGAGCGGGACTGCCCCCACTACTGGAGCACCAGACTCGTCCCCAGTTACGAGTTCCGAACTTTCAGGATCCACGCTTTTTGGGCTCGATCGAGCGGTTGTCGCCGAACTCTGCCCCACAGATGGCCGAACATACGTCTAGCACTCACGCATAGACAAAGCATTGGACTTACTAATATCTCTCACCCTAACAGAGGATTCCCAGCCGAATTGGGCCCGGTTTGAACTTGGGGATGAGGACAGGTAATTTTGCTTCCCACCCACCACTCACTTGGTAGCCACAACCGAAGACTTAACTGATCTACTAGATTACGCTTCTGAAGACAACGATGGGATGAACCTCGACGTCGAAGCCGATCTAAGTGCAAGCCCGCCTACAACCGGGCGATGGAAGGCTACTTCTACATATGATGTAAATATGGTGGATACACCCAACGAGAAGGAAGACGACGACGAAACAAATCTAGAGCAGAATAAGCTCGTCGATGAACCTCCTAAGCGCCGATGTCAGAAATGTCGATCTCGATACCGTAAAGCGATAGAGAGTAACACTCTCACTGAAGACAATGATGACCCGGAGCAAGCCGACGACACCGTGGTGTAATGCCCCAAACACACCCGCCGGTGGTTGTTACTCCTGGCGGGATCTAGACTGGCCCCACATATCAATACTAGTCTTTTTTGCGCACTTTGTCCTCACTCGTGCGCATGCGGGAGCAACTTCCCGGTCGGTCACCCATCCTGAAATTACTCAAAGCTAAGCACGCTTAACTTTGGAGTTCTGTCCGAATGGGCTTCCGGAAAAGAAGGAATTCCTTATTGATATGAGTACTCTATCATCCCTAATAAGGCAGGCTATCACATACACCCCCACTCAGAGGAACCGACGTCCTCGTCGGGCCACAAGAACGTTCCTTCTTGGTACATACGTATGTGCTTCCAGTCCGGCACATGTGCCATGTCATGTGCCACGACGGGTCACAAATGTCATGCACAACATGACCGCACACCTGTCCGCAAACATTCGTGTAACCATGAGTGTTGGCTCTGATACCAACTTGTAACGCCCGAGACACACCGGTCGGTGGTCTTTACTCCTGGCGGGATCTAGACTGGCCCCACATATCAATACTGGTCTTTTCTGTGCACTTTGTCTTCACTCATGCGAACCCGGGTGCAACTTCCCAGCCGGTCACCCATCTTGAAATTACTCCAAACTGAGCACCCTTAACTATGGAGTTATGCTCGAATGGGCTTTCGGAAAAGAAGGAATTCCTTATTGATATGAGTAGTCTATCATCCCTAATAAGCCAGGCTATCACACGTGGAGCCAGTGGTGGAGCAGGACGAACGGGAGGATGGCGAACATAGTCTCGAAATGCTGGTCGATCATAGTGATGCCGAAGACAGCAATTATCAACCTGTCTCTGAAGAGGACGTCAGCCTGGGAGACGAAGAATTCATTGTCCCAGAAGAACCACTCAAACATAAATGTTTTCAAGAACAGTGCATTGCTATATCAACGAGCCTAAAGAAGCAGCAGCAGCGGCTCAGAGCCGAACTGGATACGCTCAATGAGAGATGGACCGAAGTGTTAAACAATGAAGAAAGATACGACCGTGAGCGCCAAACAAAAAGCTATCCCAAGCGCAAACTGCTATCCCAATTCGACGATGAGGCTATTGCGCCCATACTACCATAGTACGACAAGGCCGATCAATCGGACAGACCACCTCGTGGATGGGATAAAGCGGCCAGCAATGCCGTACACCAGCCCGCACCACCTCACCGTAAAGTAAAGGATATATCGGCTCAGGGCCATAAGTACGATAAATGTTAGGAACTGAATAAAAAGTTGGCCAGGCCAGATCAATCTATGGATCGAGGGAACGTGCTCCCACACGAGACGACGTCTATCAAGCCAAACTCGCTGGGCACAATCAAGTTCGGAACCAACACCGAACACAGACATCGTCCAAATTATGCCACGATATCGCAAAATACAGGGGTGCCTCACACCCTCTCCGCTTCATTGATGAGGTGATTGATCACAAATTTCTAGAAGGGTTTAAACACGTAAACTTTGAGGCGTATGCTGGAATGACTGACCCCGCCGTAAGGATAGAAAACTTTATACTTCACATTCACATGGCTCGTGGAGATGAACTCCACGCCATCAAATACTTACCCCTCAAGCTGAAAGGGCCAGCTCGGCACTGGCTAAACAGCCTCCCAGAGAACTCGATTGGAAGCTGGGAAGATCTTGAGGACGCTTTTCTGGCTAACATTCAGGGGACTTATGTCCGGGCCCCGGACGCTGGCAATCTAAGCCACATAATCCAGTAGCACGGAGAGTCAGCCCGCAAGGTTTGGAATCAGTTCATAACTAAAAAGAACCAAATTCTTGACTCTCCGGACGGCGAGGCCTTAGTGGCATTCAAGCATACTGTCCGGGATGAATGGCTGGCTAGACACCTCGACCAAGAGAAGCCAAGCACAATGGCAGCCCTTACTACACTCATGACCCGCTTTTGTGCAGGCGAGGACAGCTGGCTTGCTCGTAGAAGCAATATCTCTAGCCACCCTGGCACCTCCGAAGTCAGGGATGGCAATGGCAAGCCACGACACAATAAGAACAAGCGTTGAAACAATACTGGAAGCATAGATGACACGGCAGTGAACACCAGATTCAGTGGCTCCCGGCCCGGTCAACGGAAGAAGCCAGACAAAGGCAACAGAGACAGTCCATCTAGCTTGTACAAAATACTAGAAAGGCCTTGACAGATTCATGGCACCCCTAATAAACCCGCAAATCATAGCAACCGAAACTTTTGGGTCTTCAAGTAGGCCGGCAAGTTAAATGCCGAACACAAGGGGAAAGGACCTCAAAGTGAGGACGAGGATGCACCTCGCTAGCTGAACACTGGGGGACAGAAGAAATTTCCACCGGAGGTGAAAACCGTGAATATAATCTACGCTATCCATATCCCCAAGAGGGAACGCAAGCGTGCACTTAGGGATGTTTACGCCATAGAGCATGTCGCCCCCCAAGTTCAACCCACTGTCGGCTTGTCCGATCACCTTTAATCACAGGAATCACCCAATCAGTATCCGTCACGGAGGTTCGGCGGCCCTAGTTAATCGACGGATATCATCTTACTCGAGTCCTTATGGACGGCAGTAGCAGTCTCAATCTTATATACCAAGACACTTCCCGCAAGATGGGGATAGACCCGTCAAAAATTAAGCCAGCAGCACTACCTTTAAAGGAGTGATACTAGGCGTAGAAGCCCACTGCATGAGCTCATTAACATTAGAAGTTGTATTCGGCTCTCCTGATAACTTCAAGCAAATAGTTATTCTTTGACACCGCTCCTTTCCGAAGTGGCTATCATGCACTACTCGGAAGAACGGCCTTCGCCCGCTTTAATGCGGCGCCGCATTATGCCAACTTAAAGCTCAAAATGCCCAGACCACGCGGCGTCATCAGGGTCAATGGAAACACGGAGCACTCCCTCCGTACGGAGGAAGACACTACGGCCCTAGCAGCTAAGGTCCAAATTGGCTTATTCAAGCCGAATAGTTCATCGGTCGTCAAGACCACAGACATGACTAAACGTGTCCGGTCCGCACTACAATGCGGCGGCTCAGAGGAACCTGATCTCGATTAGCAGTTACGCCCCTATCGACTGCCCAATAAGGTGGTACCATACGTACCTCGTGTACACAATTATGCCCTTAAAATACCTTGGGCGGCACTGGGGGCACACTGCATACAAATAGTCCATAGTTTGGCTTGACCCTATTCGGACTCTAAAATACATTTTCTTTTTAAGGTTCATTAAGAGAACCAACATTACTTACGGCTATGCAGGACATGCTTTTCCAGAATTCTTTTTCCTTTTTATTGGCGGCCATCTTAATTCCCCTCTTCAAGGACACATTACAATGGAGAAAACGGCGCAGACGTGCAGCATGGCCCCGCGTTGACATTTCTTTTTAGATTCAGGCTCTGTGTAAACCTTTTCTCTCTCTTTTATTTCCACTTTTTGGCATGTAAAATGCCCAAAGATGTTATCGGCATTATCTGTAACCACATGGCATGTAAAATCAAGCAGTTTGGTTCCGATTCGCTTGGAGATTATTTTATTACCACCCGTGTTCTCTCCCCACGTTAGATTGTCACATGTGCCTTAATAATTGGGTTTAATTCCAGGGTCTTTATTTGGCCTGGCACACCTCCAAAAGTACGAACACCTATAGGGAACTGTTCGGCGTCCCGGATATTGCATTATATGCATCGGCTCCGAATCATGTCTTGGGTCTATAGTAGGGCTGCCCGGCTCTTGTGCTTACCACCTTACACTCCTCATAGTTCTGCTAAGGTAGTAAAGGGAGAACTACTGTGATTGTGCTTCTGGCTTATCTAGTCAAGTACCTCAGGAGAGAAAGTCAAAAATTAACTGTCATGATGATGCGGGAGTCGGTCAAGCGATTTGGTGACCTAGTGTTATACTACGATCGTTAGCGATCCACTATGTGTTATACGAGGGGCTGGTCTTTGCCCAGCCACGTAAAACGGGCACCATACTAGAATGATCTCAAGTTTGGTATCTTTGCACGACTCATGTAAAAATTAGGGATGAAATTGCAAAAGGATAGTTGGCTTACACTCGCCACATCACACAATTCATTACATAAGCAGATCATCATCCAAATAACATCACAGTCCGACTACGGACGAAGATCCAAATGAAAGATACCAAATACATTAACCCACAAGGTCCGAATCGCCCCTAGTAGAAACAACTACTGATCATCGGGATAGTGCACATAGTATCGACTACGTTCTTCATCGAACTCCCAGTATAGCTCGGTGCCGTCACATGTGTAGTCCACCATAGTACCTGCATCTGGTGTTATGTAGAATCTGTGAGCCACGGAGGACTCAGCAATCCCGTTCTCGGGTAGCAAAACTATCTAAGCCTTGGGTGTGGAACAAGGCTGAAGAAAAATAAAGGTTGCAGCTGCACTAGCACTAGCTTACGTATTTAAAGCGAGAAGAGAAGTGCCACGAGTGCCAAAGTTATCACGAAGTGATCCTATCTAAGCACGTCAATCATAACCCCACCGTGTTCACTTTCCGAACCCCTTTCGGAAAATGACCGTCACGGTTACTCACGCTGGTAGTGTGTTCTCAACATGGTGACAAGTTTTCTACAACCGGATATTAACAAATTCCCATCTGCCACATAACCGCGGGCATGGCTTTTGAAAGTTCAAAACCCGACAGGGGTGTCCCAACTTAGCCCATGACAAGCTCACGATCTGCGAAGTCGCAACTCCAAGGTGGGAAGACCTGAGTATTCTAGGAATCCCGTGCTCAAGATATTCCGACTAAGGTAAAACTAATCCAGTAGATCCTCCCGGCGTGCCGACACCCTGATAGTAGCCGCGCGTATCTCGTCTCAGGCCACGACCGGATAAGTCATCCTACAGGTTTTTACCAGCCCTCGAGTTTCCTTGAGGTGGCCCCGCAGTCTGCTCAGTTTGGACCAACACTCATGTGGAGCACTGGCCCGGGTTTTTGATTAAGAAGAGGGTTTATAACTCCGTATGCAAGTTTTAGTTGTTAGGCAAATGTAGTACCAATGTTGGGACTTGCTCGAAGAGTTTTAGCGCTAAGCGGGTTATCAAGGGGGGCCCATAAACCCCAACCGTGTTAGGGACGCATAATCAAGGAACATAACACCGGTTTATTCGGTTCCTAGGGCGGCATGAGTGGAACAAATCACCAAGCAAGAGCCTTAGCCTTCCACCCATTACCAATATATAGATGATTTAGTTTAAGAGTTTATATAGTGTGATATCCCAACAAAACTTCTACATGAAGCAAGAATCTTCAAATCATCTCCTGCAACTAGCAATGCTATAAGAGGGGCTGAGCGAAGCTTACGTAGCCAAACAAAGGTTTGCTAGGTTGGGTGGTTAGACAGATTCATGGTTACAATAGGAGGCTGACAAACAAACATGGGCATCGAGGCAATGAGCTAAAGAGCGAGACATCTAGAAATAGGCAAAGATAGTAATGATATCTGGGTCAGGCCATCTTTCCTGTTGAGTCGTCGATGGGATCGTAAGACGGCTCCTCGTACTCAACCTCGGTAGGAACCTCGTTCTCGTTCTCGGTCTCGGCTTCTGGCTCTACTCAACACAAGAACACAACGAGGCACAAAATCAAACAAGGTGCAATGCACAATCAACATGATGCAAGTATGATGCATGTATGATGAAATACATGTCAAGGGGTGAAGCACACGATAACAACACAAGACAACAAGTTTAAATGAGGCCGGAATCCACATATAGCGAATCTGGTAAGTCCTCAAATGCATATGTTGAAAATGGTCCAGATCTGAACAAACCTTAAGTTAAAGTTGTTAAACATCAAGTTAACATGCATCATGATGATCTACACGAAATTCTAGTCAAGTTTCTTATAAAGTTTGTTTAATTCGGAGCTACGGTCTAGAAGATATGAGCAAAACAAGACAAACATGGCAACGGTGCAAGATGCACCCAAACATTAAGCAAACACACTCCAAACATGTTAACAACATGATATTATGATTCTACTTGAAAAATCACACAAGTTTCATATAGGACACGCTCAAAACGGAGCAACGGTTCAACACATACACTCGAAACAAGATTCAATGCAAAGCTGAAATTAACAGCCACATAGCAACTTTGGAGCTATAAATATATACTCTACAGCAACCAAACATGATGACAATAAGCATGGACACGAAGTATACATATCCTACAGCAAACAACTCCATTGGAGCAACTCCATAGGAGGCATGGATCAATAGCAACAAGCTACACAATTTTGATCATGACGTTAAAAACCTGACAGTTATATTTTATAGCAAATTTGGAGCAAGAAATAAATAAGCTACAGCAACCCATATGAGCAAGTGAGGGCATGGATGGATAGACAACAACCTGTACAACAAGGAATGATCAATTTCCACCCCAAAACTAACATGGATTTGCCTAGGGCATCAAGCAAACATAGCATCAGGATATGACAAATTCCACACTTTGTAGAAATTTCACTAAGTATAAAACAATTAAGTTGGCATGGCATGTTTTCAAGCGTGTTTAAGTCACCTCACGGCATATCATGGAAAATGGTTTCCACCACAGCAAATACCACATGATGGAGATACTAAAACATATTAACATGTGACATGGGGACAACCACATCAATAGCAACGAGCACTTCAAATCAGCATCTCATAACATGTTACAAAACTTAACAGCCACATGCACTTTTGCAACAGAGATAAACATGGCAATATGAATCCTAACATGAATGCTACAGCAACCATCATGTAGAGCATTTCACCATGAACATTTTGACATATCATTTGCTTCATTTGGATAAACATGCACCAAGTTATCACATCTCAAACATGGCATGAAAATAACAAGTAGCAGCAGTTTATAACAAGTAGCACTCTTGCAACAGTGATTAGGGCCTCTAGATGGACCCAAACAAGCATGACACAATGGAATAAAGTGTAGAGCATATCACCACGGTTATTTAGACATATCATATGCACAATTTGGACAAGCACAATAAAAGTTACAGCCATCACAATATGCAACAAAATAAGAAAAAACCCATAGGACTTGGTAAAAAAATAGGAGCAACCTCGCGGATCGGGTCAACGGGGCGGATCGGGTCGGGTCGGACCGGATCCAGCCCGTTAGGGTTCGGCGGCGGCGCCCGATCGGATCTGGCGATCCGCGGCTGGCGGAGGACGGCGGATCGGCGGCGGGCCTCGGCGCCGGCGGCGGGGCGCTCGGCTCCGGCGGCCGGAGCGGTGGTGGAGGAGGCCGGCCGGCGGGCTCGGTGAGGAGTAGGCCGCGTGGCGGCGCGGTGGCGGAGGGACGAGCTGGCGGCGGGGATCCTCGGGCGGAGGCGGAAGGCGCAAGGGCGAGGCCGGTGGCGGAGCGCGCCTGGGCGCAGCCGTAGGAGGGCGTCGACGGGACGGGCCGCGGGGGCCGGGGACGGGCCCGGCGGGCCCGCGCGGTGGGAATGGCGGCGGAGGACACGTGGCGATATCCGATTCGTCCGGGCGCGGCGGCGGACATGTGCGGCGCGCGGACGGACGTGTTCGGCGGCGGACAGAGAAAGAAGGCTAGGGTTTTGCCCGAAATTTCGGGGGAGGGGCTAATTTATAGGCACAAGGAGCTAGGAGACTCCAAATGGGGAGCGGTTTTCGGCCACGCGATCACGATTCGACGACCGAGATGATGGGACGGGTTGTGCTGGGTTAGTGGGTTTTGTGGAGGGGTCTTGGGCCTCAAAGAAGATGTTCTTTTAGCCCACTAGGTTAACCGTTGGAGTAACAAACGTACTCCATACGCGTCGAAACTTGACAGGTGGCCTACACGTACCAAAACAACATCGCACGACAAGTCTCGCGTCATTCCGGAAATGTTACACGGCCACACACGAAAGAAGGACTCGGGGATGCCACGGGCATGTGTGAGAGCGTCGGAACTCGAAACGGACAATGGGAAGAGACAAGTGGGACCGGGTGCAAGTGACAACACAAATGCAATGCAATGCACTCAACAACATGACATGAATGAAATGCACACACGCACACGACAAAACGAAGAACCCGAAATGAAAGAAGAGCCCGGAAAGGAATTGATGAAGCCAAAGTTTATATATTGCCATATTAGGAAAGTGTTACATCTGGGGCATTACAAACTCTCCTCTACTACGAAAAGATCTCGTCCCGAGATCTAGGACTGGAAGAAGGAAGGGTACTCGAAACGAAGGTGATCTTCTCGTTCCCACATAGCTTCTCGGTCGGTATGGTGTGACCACTTAACTTTCAAGAACTTGATTGACTTGTTGCGGGTCTTGCGCTCGGTTTCTTCAAGAATAGCAACGGGGTGCTCACGATAAGACAAGTCTTGTTGAAAATCAGTCTCCTCGAACGGAGTGGTGCGTTCAGGTGTCTTGAAGCACTTGCGGAGTTGAGACACGTGAAACACATCATGAACATTTGCAAAGTTGGAAGGGAGCTCAAGTTGATAGGCTAGATCACCTCTTTTGCCAAGGATCTTGAAATGGCCCACGTATCTAGGAGCAAGCTTGCCTTTGATACCAAATCTTTGGGTGCCTTTATTAGGAGAAACACAGAGATAGACATGATCTCCAATGTCGAAAGACAAATCATGATGCTTGCCGTCATAGTAGCTCTTTTCACGCGACTGGGCGGCCTTGAGATTCTCACGTATGACTTTGCACATTTCTTCGGCTTCTGAGATCAAGTCATTGCCAAGAAGTTGACGTTCACCAGTCTGGGACCAGTTGAGAGGGGTACGGCACTTTCTGCCATAGAGGATTTCAAACGGAGCTTTGCCGGCACTTGCTTGGAAACTGTTGTTGTAAGAGAACTCAGCAAACGGAAGGCAATCTTCCCACTTCATGCCAAAAGAGATGACACAAGCTCTGAGCATGTCTTCGAGGATCTGGTTCACTCTTTCGACTTGACCACTAATCTGAGGGTGAAACGCAGTGCTGAAACGGATCTTAGTGCCCATGGCTGACTGAAAGGAGTCCCAGAACTTGGATGTGAACAAACTTCCACGGTCTGAGGAGATAACTTGAGGAATGCCATGTAACGACACAATTCTGGAAGTATACAACTCTGCCAGCTGAGCTGCATTGATGGATTCTTTGACTGGAAGGAAGTGAGCTACTTTGGTTAGCTTGTCAATCACCACAAAGATAGCATCATTCCCCTTCTTGGACTTGGGAACCCCAGTGACGAAATCCATTTCAATGTGGTCGAATTTCCACTCGGGAATAGGAAGAGGTTGGAGGAGACCGGCTGGACGTTGATGCTCTGCCTTCACTCTTCTGCAGACATCACATTCATTCACGAATTGGGCAATCTCCCTTTTCATGCGAGTCCACCAGTAAGATTGCTTGAGGTCTTGGTACATCTTGGAACTTCCGGGATGAATAGAGAGGAGGGAGTCATGTGCTTCGTTCATTATGAGCTTCCTGAGATCACCCTTGGGAACCAAAAGTCTGTCCTTAAAGAACAAGGTGTCTTTCTCATCAATGCGATAGCACTTGTATTTGGGAGTACCCTTTGCAATACCATGTCTCACTTTCTGCACCATAGCATCACTGAGTTGGGCCTCATGGATCTGATCTTCCAAGGTAGGAGCAACTTGAAGATTTGCAAGAAAGCCTTGCGGAACAACTTGGAGGTTGAGCTTCCTGAATGCTTCACAAAGCTCAGGTTGGAACGGCTTGATAAGGAGACTGTTGCAATATGCCTTTCTGCTCAAGGCATCTGCAATGACATTGGCCTTGCTAGGTGTGTATTCGATGCTTGGATCATACTCTTGGATCATCTCAACCCAACGAGTCTGGCGAAGGTTCAGGTTCGGCTGTCTGAAGATGTACTTCAAGCTCTTGTGATCGGTGAAGATGTCCACTTTTCTGCCCAACAGAAGGTGTCTCCACGTGATCAAGGCGTGTACGACTGCTGCTAGCTCGAGATCATGTGTGGGGTAGTTCTTCTCATTTGGCTTCAATTAACGAGAAGTGTATGCCACAATTTTCTTGTCTTGCATTAGAACACCACCAAGTCCTTGAAGAGAAGCATCACAGAATACTTCGTAGGGTTTGGACTCATCCGGAGGAGTAAGAACCAGAGCAGGGATGAGCTTTTCTTTGAGAGTTTTGAATGCGACATCACAATCCGGAGACCATTTGTACTTGTCATTCTTCTGCAGCAAGTTGGAGAGAGGCTTGGCAATCTTCGAGAAGTTCTCAACAAACCTTCTGCAATAGCTAGCAAGACCAAGGAAGCTTCAGAGTTGCTTGACGTTCTGAGGGGGTTCCCAGTTAACAATCGCTTCAACTTTCTCGGGGTTGACAGCAATAGCGTCAACAGAGATGATATGGCCAAGATATAAGACCTTATCAAGCCAGAATTCACATTTAGAGAACTTGGCATAGAACTTATGTTCACAGAGTCTATCGACAACCAAACGGAGGTGCTTGGCATGATCCTCTTCATTCTTGGAGAATACCAAGATGTCATCCAGATAGACGAGCACAAATTCGCTGGTGTAGGGGTTGAATATGTAGTGCATCATCCTCGAGAAGGTGGGTGGAGCATTAGCGAGGCCAAAAGACATGACTGTGTATTCATAGGAGCTGTAGCTTGTTCTGAATGCAGTCTTGTGAATATCTTCTTCACGGATACAGATCTGGTGATAACCCATCCTGAGATCGAGCTTTGAGAACACTTTTGCTCCTTTGAGCTACTCGAACAATTCATTGATGTTGGGGAGCGGATACTTGTTCTTTATTGTCTTCTTGTTCAATGGCCGGTAATCAACGCAAAGGCGCTCCGTGCCATCCTTCTTCTTGACAAATAGAACACCACAGCCCCAAGGAGAAGTGCTAGGCCTGATTAGACCCATACGCTCTTGCTCATCGAGTTGCCTCTTCAGCTCCTTCAACTCTTCAGGGGAAAGCTTGTACGGACGCCGGCATGCTGGCTCGGTACCGGGCTCGAGTTCAATGACGAATTCAACTTGACGATGCGGAGGCATGCCTGGAAGCTCTTCAGGGAAAACGTCTTCATATTCATTGACCACCGGAATTTGAGAGATGGCATTAATCTCTCCCTTGTCATTGAGAGAGAATAGCCTGATTGTGTTATCTCAAGAGGCAAAGATAATCACGTCTTTGTCGGAATGAGTAAGCTTGACTTCCTTATTTGCACAATCAATGTGAGCATCATGCTGGGAAAGCCAATCCATCCCAAGAATAAGATCAATGTCGGAGTTGTCGAGAACAACCGGAGAAGCCAGAAAGCGGTAATCACCCATGCGAATAGATACGTTCGGAGCCATCAAATTTGAAGTCATGCACTTGCTCGGAGAAATAATTTGCAACTTCTTATCCAGAAATGCCGAAGTGAAATTACGCTTGGTAAAGAATGGCCTTGATATGAAACTGAGAGATGCACCAGAATCAAACAATACTTTTGCAGGAATAGAGTTAACTGAGAGGTTACCAAGTATCACATCTGAAGAATTCTCTGCTTGAGCTGCATTCATCAGATTCACTCTTGTTTGATTTGGATTGTGCTTGACAATAGCAGTGCTGACAAGTGGAGGAGGTGGAAGGCGCCTTGGGTTGGGGCACTTGTTAGCATAATGACCCTTCTGAGTGCACTTGTTGCAAACCACTTCTGAGAGAGGACGGTGATAAGGAGCACTTGACTTCGAAGCTTGAAAGTGGTTCTTTGACTGATTGCTTGGGTTGGGTGGGTGGGAGAAACCACGGCCACCAGAATGCTTGTTGTTGTTGTTGGGAGGTCGGATCACTGGAGGAGGTGGAAGCCAAAACTTCTGTTGCTTTGCGACCACTTGGGAAGAAGAGGAGGAGTGAACAACGTCTCTGATTCTCTTTTTGGAAACTTCCATCTTGAGGTGGGCTGCCTCTTGCTTAAGTGCCATGTTATAGAATTGATCAAACTCATCAGGCTCGAACAAGGTGAGAGCTAGTTGGAGTTCATCCTTCAGACCACCACGGAACTGATAAATCTTGCTCTTGGCATCTGGGATGTCTTTCTTGGCATAGCGGGCAAGGTTCTGGAACTTGACATTATATTGATAAACAGTCATTGAGCCTTGCTTCAGGTTGCGGAATTGCTCACGCATACCCTCGATGATACTTGTTGGAATGTGGTGAGAGCGAAAGTCCTTGCAGAAGTCAGCCCACGAGATTTCACGCCCTTCTCTGGAGTCTTTGTACTGCTGCCACCAATCAGCGGCTTGGTCCTTGAGTTGGAAGGTGGCAAACTTCACATAGTCCTTAGGTCTCACGTTACTGCACTCGAAATGCTTCTTGATATTTGTTATCCAGTCTTCAGCATCTAGAGGGTCCACACAGTAACTGAATGCCTTCGGTTGGTTTGCCAGGAACTGGTTGAGTGTAGGAAAGTGAGGTTGGTTGAACAAATTGCCTTGGCCTTGGTTCCCATGACCACCTTGATTTTCTTGAATGTTCTGCATCATTTGCATAAGCATCTGGGTGTTCTGGTTCGTCGCTTGCATAATTGCTCTCCAGGCCTCAGATGGAGGAGGAGGGGAAGGAGGACAATCAGGTACTTCTTCAATCTCTGGGTTAGTGTTGGGAACCCTTTTAGGAGCCATCCTGAATGTGATGACAACCATTAGCCATTGATTAAGAGAAAAATATATAAGCTGAATCAACGGCTAGAATTGCAACATAAATCTTCACAAGAACATTTGAACAACATGAACGAATGTAATCCACAGTTTAATGATACAACAATCTTCACGAGAAGCCACTTGGGAGAACAAAAGGTAAATAAAACAACAAGGAACAGATAGAACAAATACAAGATAGAAGTTTAGTTCGACATATTTGTGCTGAAAGCTTATGGAACATGTTACAAAAGGGTTTTGCAACCCCCGGATCAGCATAGCCAAGGACCCTTTAAGATGCAACTCCTAATCGGAACAAACGCCCATAAAACTACTTCACTCAATGTAGAACCCCGAACTCCATATCCTGCATTCGTTGGAAGAATGCCTACGAACTACTAGATGAACCCACCTATTAATTTCCAAAAGTTTCCAGTTATGCAATCAGGTGTTGGGGATACAGGGGAAGCATCGCGCACTCAACTCTAAACCTATATCCAGCTGTATCCATCCTTCAACACATAACCAGTTATTTCCGGAAACCGTCTACCTCGGACACATTTTCAAGTGTGTGCCTAGACTCAACCGTCAATGATTCGATCAATCAGTGGGGGCTTCTAGGTCGGAGAAGGCTCTGAATACCAACTTGTAATGCCCAGTATGGGATTATACCTCCTACGTGTTGAGGCACGACTTAAAGGTATAAGCCCATACTAGAATGATCTCAAGTTTGGTATCTTTGCACGACTCATGTAAAAAATTAGGGATGAAATTGCAAAAGGATAGTTGGCTTAAACTCGCCACGTCACACAATTCATTACATAAGGAGATCATCATCCAAATAACATCACAGTCCGACTACGGACGAAGATCCAAATGAAAGATACCAAATACATTAAGCCACAAGGTCCGAATCGCCCCTAGTAGAAACCACTACTGATCATCGGGATACTGGACATAGTATCGACTACGTTCTTCATCGAACTTCGAGTACAGCTCGGTGTCGTCGCCTGTGTAGTCCACCATAGTACCTGCATCTGGAGTTGTGTAGAATCTGTGAGCCACGGAGGACTCAGCAATCCCGTTCCCGGGTAGCACAACTATCTAAGCCTTGGGTATGGAACAAGGCTGAAGAAAAATAAAGGTTGCATCTGCACTAGCACTAGCTTACGTATTTAGAGCGAGAAGAGAAGTGCCACGAGCGCCAAAGTGATCATGAAGTGATCCTATCTAAGCACGTCAATCATAACCCCACCGTGTTCACTTTCCGAACCCCTTTCAAAAAATGACCGTCACGGTTACTCACGCTGGTAGTGTGTTCTGAACATGGTGACAAGTTTTCTAGAACTGGATATTAAGAAATTCCCATCTGCCACATAACCACGGGCACGGCTTTCGAAAGTTCAAAACCCTGCAGGGGTGTCCCAACTTAGCCCATGACAAGCTCACAATCTGCGAAGTCGCAACTCCAAGGTGGGAAGACCCGAGTATTCTTGGAATCCCGTGCTCAAGATATTCCGACTAAGGTAAAACTAATCCAAGAAATCCTTCCGGCGTGCCGACACCCTGATAGTAGCCGTGCGTATCTCGTCTCAGGCCACGACCGGATAAGTCATCTTATAGGTTTTTACCAGCCCTCGAGTTTCCTTGAGGTGGCCCCACAGTCTGCTCAGTTTGGACCAACACTCATGTGGAGCACTGGCCCGGGTTTTTGATTAAGAAGAGGGTTTATAACTCCCTATGCAAGTTTTAGTTGTTAGGCAAATGGAGTACCAATGTTGGGACTTGCTGGAAGAGTTTTAGCGCTAAGCGGGTTATCAAGGGGGGCCCATAAATCCCAACCGTGTTAGGGACGCATAATCAAGGAACATAACACCGATTTATACGGTTCCTAGGGCGGCATGAGTGGAACAAATCACCAAGAAAGAGCCTTAGCCTTCCACCCATTACCAATATATAGATGATTTAGTTTAAGAGTTTATATAGTGTCATATCCCAACAAAACTTCAACCTGAAGCAAGAATCTTCAAATCTTCTCCTGCAACTAGCAATGCTATAAGAAGGGCTGAGCGAAGCTTACGTAGACAACCAAAGGTTTGCTAGGTTGGGTGGTTAGACAGATTCATGGTTACAATAGGAGGCTGACAAACAAACATGGGCATCGAGGCAATGAGCTAAAGAGCGAGACTTCTAGCAATAGGCAAAGATAGTAATGAT
The DNA here is from genome assembly GCA_902687465.1 of Secale cereale. NCBI lineage: Eukaryota > Viridiplantae > Streptophyta > Magnoliopsida > Poales > Poaceae > Secale > Secale cereale. Next base: position 405,717,346 of record LR738715.1, read on the forward strand.
ATCTGGGTCAGGTCATCTTGCCTGTCGAGTCATCGATGGGATCGTAAGACGGCTCCTCGTACTCAACCTCTTTCTCGTTCTCGGTCTCGGATTCCGGCTCTACTCCACACAAGAACACAACGAGGCACAAAATCAAACAAGGTGCAATGCACAATCAACATGATGCAAGTATGATGCATGTATGATGCAATACATGTCAAGGGATGAAGCACAAAAGAACAACACAAGACAACAAGTTTAAATGAGGCCGAAATCCACATATAGCGAATCCAGTAAGTCTTCATATGCATATGTTGAAAATGGTCCAGATCTGAACAAACCTTAAGTTAAAGTTGTCAAACAGCAAGTTAACATGCACCATGATGATCCACACGAAATTATAGTCAAGTTTCATATAAAGTTTGTTTAATTCGGAACTACGGTCTAGAAGATATGAGCAAAACAAGACAAACATGGCAACGGTGCAAGATGCACCCAAACATTAAGCAAACACACTCCAAACATGTTAACAAGATGATATTATGATTCTACATGAAAAATCACACAAGTTTCGTATAGGACACGCTCAAAACGGAGCAACGGTTCAACACATATACTCGAAACATGATTCAATGCAAAGCTGAAATTAACAGCCACATAGCAACTTTGGAGCGATAAATACATACTCTACAGCACCCAAACATGATGACAATAAGCATGGACATGAAGTAGACATATCCTACATCAAACAACTCCATTGGAGCAACTCCATAGGAGGCATGGATCAATAGCTACAAGCTACGCCATTTTGATCATGACGTTAAAAACCTGACAGTTATATTTTATAGCAACTCTGGACCAAGAAATAAATAAGATGGCATGGCATGGCATGTTTGCAAGCATGTTTAAGTCACTAAGTATAAAATAGTTAAGTTCGCATGGCATGTTTGCAAGCATGTTTAAGTCACCTCAAGGCATATCATGGAAAATGGTTTGCACCACAGCAAAGAACACATGATGGAGATACTAAAACATATTAACATGTGACATGGGGACAAACACATCAATAGCAACGAGCACTTCAAATCGGCATCTCATAACATGTTACAAAACTTAACAGCCACATGAACTTTTGCAACAGAGATAAACATGGTAATATGAATCCTAACATGAATGCTACAGCAACCATCATGTAGAGCATCTCAGCATGAACATTTTGACATATCATTTGCTTCATTTGGATAAACATGCACCAAGTTATCACATCTCAAACATGGCATGAAAATAACAAGTAGCAGCAGTTTATAACAAGTAGCACTCTTGCAACAGAGATTAGGACCTCTAGATGGACTCAAACAAGCATGACACAATGGAACAAAGTGTAGAGCATATCACCACGGCCGTTTTGACATATCATATGCACAATTTGGACAAGCACAATAAAAGTTACAACCATCACAATATGCAACAAAATAAGCAAAAACCCATAGGACTTAGTAAAAAAAAGGAGCAACCTCGCGAATCGGGTCAACGGGGCGGATCGGGTCGGGTCGGACCGGATCCGGCCCGTTAGGGTTCGGCGGCGGCGCCCGATCGGATCTGGCGATCCGCGGCTGGCGGAGGATGGCGTATCGGCGGCGGGCCTCGGCACCGGCGGCGGGGCCCTCGGCTCCGGCTGCCGGAGCGGTGGCGGAGGAGGCCGGCCAGCGGGCTCAGCGAGGATGAGGCCTCGGGGCGGCGCGGTGGCGGAGGGACGAACCGGCGGTGGGGATCCTCGGGCGGAGGAGGAAGGCGCAAGGGCGAGGCCGGCGGCGGAGCAGTGAGTGCGGCCGGCGGCGGAGCGCGACGCGTCCGGCGCGGCGGCGGCGGAGCGCGCCTGGGCGCAGCCGCGGGAGGGCGTCGACGGGACGGGCGCGCAGTGGGAGCGGCGGCGGAGGACACGTGGCGCTCTCCGATTCGTCCGGGCGCGCCGGCGGACGTGTCCGGCCTGCGGACGGACGTGTCCGACGGCGGACAGAGGAAGAAGGCTAGGGTTTTGCCCGAAATTTCGGGGGAGGAGGCTAATTTATAGGCACAAGGAGCTAGGAGACTCCAAATGGGGAGCGGTTTTCGGCCACGCGATCAAGATTCGACGACCGAGATGATGGGAAGGGTTGTGCTGGGTTAGTGAGCTGTTGTGGAGGGGTCTTGGGCCTCAAAGAAGAGGTTCTTTTAGCCCACTAGGTTAACCGTTGGAGTACCAAACGAACTCCAAACGCGACGAAACTTGACAGGCGGCCTACACGTACCAAAAAAACATCGCACGACAAGTCTCACGTCATTCTGGAAATGTTACACGGCCACACACGAAAGAAGGACTCGGGGATGCCACGGGCATGTGTGAGAGCGTTAGAACTTGAAACGGACAACGGGAAGAGACGAGTGGGACCGGGTGCAAGTGACAACACAAATGCAATGCAATGCACACGACAACATGACATGAATGAAATGCACACACGCACACGACAAAACGAAGAACCCGAAATGAAAGAGGAGCCCGGAAAGGAATTGATGAAGCCAAAGATTATATATTGCCATATTGGGAAAGTGTTACATCTGGGGCATTACAACGCACCATGGGCTAGTACTTAGGCCCACTAGTCAAGCTCATATGGCTAAGTGAAAGCAATAAAGCTGCATTGTCTGATTGCCTGGTTCGCTCCACGGACACCTCCTCTATGGACCAAGATGTTGGATAAAGAGTGTTAACGCACATTACCGAACACCCCTGTAATATTTACATGGGGACTAAAGTCGATGACTAGAAACTTTCAAATTTAACTAAACAACCGCACAGGAGGAAAACGTTGCTTATAATACAGAAGCACAAAAATTATATATATCGACACGCAGGCTTAGTCCTTACAATCTGAATACAATCATTCAAATATTATATCCTTCGAGCACTGGCCCTCTACAAGGCGGACTCCTTCTAAGACGTTACCAAACTACCTTTCTGGCTTCTAGTGATCAGCGCTCTCTGGCGGGCCAACAGTTGCTATCTCCGTGGCCTTCATCTTTGCCCAGTGCACCTTTACAAGGTTGAAGGCCATTCGTGCACCCTCAATGCAGGACGAACGCTTAATAGCGTCGACTCGCAGACTCACATCGACGAGTTTCTTCACCAATCCGAAGTAGCTACTTGGGATTGGATCAGCGGGCCATAGCCGGAATATCAAGTCCTTCATGGTTGTACCCGCCATATTATGCAGCTCGACCAGCTGCTTCATCTGGTCATTGAAGGGCACCGGATGATTTGGTGCAAGAAACTACGACAAGAACAGCTTATCCATGTTGTTGCCCTCCTGGGCTCAGAACTATTGGGCGGAGTCGGCGATGCTCCTCGGGATATCCGCAAACACTCCTGGAGAACTCCATATTGGTATCAGTGCAAGATACCTCCGACCTCCAAAGATAGTCTCCAAGATAAAAGTCTTACCAGCTGCTATTTGCCGCGCTTGTTTTATCTCCTCCTGAGCACTACGCGACTCACCCCGTGCCTCCTTGGCAGCACTGACTACCATGTTGAGTTCGGATGCTTGTTCCGAAGTCTTATGCTCCAATGCCTCACACTTGTGAATGGCATCTCGCAGCACTTCCTCGACTTTGGCCACCCGTGACTCATGCTGTTGACGCACAGCCTATTAGGCCTTCAGGTCGGCAGTCGCTTTGTCAGCTTAAGGGCCTCGACAGTAGTTGCGTCAGCTGTTCCACAAATCATATAACACAAATAAGCTCACTCTCACACATATAGTGTCTTAAAATTAAATTATTTGAAAATCTGCATACCTTGCGTTTCATCAAAACGCTTGTTGACAATGTCGAGCTGCTCGTCAGTTAGTTTCAGCCTCCGATTAAGCTCGAAAACCTCTACGGCCTGGACTGATGCTGCTAATACCGAAGCCTATTCAAAAATATAGTACATAGTTCAGGTCTTAGTGGCATCAGTCCAGGCATAGTCTAGAGTGTTCGGCGCCTCCGGATTGACGGCAGGTGCCGTTGGAGCAGTTGCTCCTTCCCCCCATTACCGGGGGCTAATTTCCCAATTCCGAAGCCCCATCGGTCTCCGGAACGGTGTTCGACGGGGGACCGGATTGCTTGGGCACTCCGTCTTCAGTCACCATGGGGATTGCTCCCCCCTGGTTGATGGCGGCTGAGGGATTGACCTCGAGTGGCCTCTCGTCCGGCCCACTGCCACCTGCTCGAACAGGGGGAGCTTGTAGAGAGGAAACCTCGGCGTCCCCTAAGACGAGTGATGAGCCCCGCGGAGGCGTATCGCTCTCCACCATCTCCGGCGCTAGAGAATTCCAAGATGACAGTGAAGCCTCGGGGAGTACATGCGGAGGACTATATAAAGACATAATGACATTGTTTAGATACTGAAAAGTATTTCAATCGAACATAAGCAACTATCGTTTAAGTACTTACGATTCGTCTAGGGTCTTAATCCTGTGCTGAATAAGGAAGCTGTGTTCGGACATTGAGTCCGAACTGTTCGGAAGGTTCAGTTTCTTCGTGGGTGCCGCCTTGCCAGCGTCAGCGGGGGCCGCTCTCTTCCTCCCACTTGCCTTGACAGGGGAGTTATATTCTTCTTCCACCTCCTCCTCTTCTTCTATAGAGGAGAGGTGGGAGTCGGCTTCCCCGGACACTATGTCCGCATGACCCTTAGAGCGGAGGTTGCTCTTGACCTCCTTGCTCTTCTTCTTCGCCTTCTTCTCCGGCACCTTGTATGGCGCCGGAACCAACATTGCCATTAACTGAGGCGTCTCTGGGTCGTCAGGCAAGGGAGTCGGACACTTGTTCCGATCTGCCTTTTTCGTCCAGCCCTGGATAGAACGTAAAAACTCTAACTCCTGTTTTAATTGAAATATGGACAGAGTATGTATTTGGCAGAAATTCTGATTACCTCTAAAGCAATGAGCACGCTGCTGAAGCCCTTGTCCTTGGTCTCCGTTGACCACCCCTTTTGGGTCTTGAAAAGATGCTTCCAGATGTCTTCGTGCGTCGTGCCGAAGAGGTGCTTCAAGGGCCAGGGCTTTTCCGGGTTTAACTCCCATAAATGGGAGTACCGATGTGTGCAGGGAAGGACGCGACATAAGAGCATTACCTGAATCACATTAGTGAGGAGGGTGCCCTTCGTTATCATGCCAGAGATACGATTTTGGAGGGCTAGCACCTCCGGCTAAGAGCCCCAATCCGGACTCTTGTCTATCCATGAGGTTAGCCTCTCCGGGGGTCCAAATCTGAATGCGGGTGCCGTCGCCCACTTGGTGTCGTAGGGCTCATTGATGTAAAACCACTCCTGCTGCAAGACCTTGTTTGTCTCCACATGGCTCCTTTGGCCAAGTGGCATAGGGGAGCTTGCTCACCATGGCTCCTCCGCAATCTGCATGTTTCCCGTCAACCACCTTTGGCTTCAGATTAAATATCTTGAGCCATAATCCAAAGTGTGGGGGGCACGGAGGAACGCCTCACATATCACTATGAAAGATGATATGTGGAGGATTGAGTTCGGGGCTAGATCATGGAAATCCAGCCCACAAAAAATAAGAGCCCAGGACAAAGGGGTGGAGAGGAAATCACAAACCCCGGATAAGGTGAGAGAGGAAGACCACCCTCACCTGGCTTAGGGGCGGAGATCATCTGGTCGTTTTCGGGAACCTGGTGCGCTATTTCGTGAGCCAGATAGCTCGCACTCCAGAGATTCTTCATGGTCTTCTCCATGACTGTGGAGGCCTCCCACTTGCCATTAGAACCGGATCCGACCATTGCTGGGAAGCGAGGCGGTGGTGGAGGAGTCGAGAGTTGTGGGCGCTGGGGCTAAGGAGATTGGAAAGCTAGGGCTTGAGGAGAGCATGGGGTTAATGGGAAGTATTTCTGTCCTTTTATAAGTCGTGAATGCTAAACGTCCCTCCACTCTAGCCGTAAACCTCGGCGGTTCCCAACATAGTTGTGCATAAGGCGCAGTTGGGATGCTCACATCATAGTGATAAGGATCCCGTAATAAGCGGGCATGATATCTGGTTCGACAAGACAAGCCAATGGGGCTATACCCCGAAATGTGAAACTGGAGCCAAGAAAGCGGTTCGATATATTAAAGGGTCAAGCGTGAAGTTTCGCTGAAAAGTTGTCAATAAAGACACAATGTCCGTTTTTGATACCTTGCCTTCAAGGATAAGGGTTGTACTAACCATTCAGAGCCGGACATAGTACCTTTGTGTAGGGAATGTAGCTTCAATATGTTTGGGAGGAGGAACCAGCCTTGCAATGTCGAAGACAGTATGCGAGTCGAACTCATTGTCATCGAAGACTAGTTAGGGGGCTACTGAGGGAGTCCTGGATTAAGGGGTCCTCTGGTGGCTGAATTGCTTGTTATGGGCCGAACTGGTGGGCTGTGAAGATTCTTGCTGAAGACTATCTCATGTATCCAGATAGGACTCCCATATGTGTAAAATAGCAAGTTTAGAATTCGGGTGTAATACTTTCCTTCCTCTACAAGATGGTCTTGTACAACCCTAGGTCCCGCCGGTGCATATATAAACCGAAGGGTCTAATCCATAGAACCAACCACCACAATTACATAGGCTAGACTCCTACGGTTTTAACATTACGATCTCGAGGTAGATCAATTCTTGTAAACTCATATTCATCAAGATCAATCAAGCAGGAAGTAGGGTATTCCCTCGATCGAGAGGGCCTGAACCTGGGTAAACATCGTGTCCCTAGTCTCCTATTACCATCAATCCTCAGACGCATAATTTGGGACCCCCTACCCGTGATCTGCTAGTTTTGACACCAACAGCAGGGGTTTGCGAGAATGGCTGCAACGAAAGCTGAGCAAACAGGCTGCCAGGGTCATCCATGGCACGTGGCCTCGGGTCGTAACGGGGCGACTCCTATAGTGCACGGGAATGAGCAGGAAAGGCAAGAGGAGAAGAGGCTCCTCACCTAGGTCCCGTAGGATAACACGAGGATGCCGGCGACGTGACGGAGACGACAAGAGAATGCATTGATCGTGGGTGCTCAGCTCCATCAAGAGGAGGAAGCAGGGAATGATGACAGCATCGAAGGAGTGGATCCATGGCTCGTGGACACGTACGTGGTGGAAGGAGACAACGAAGAGGCAAAGCTGTCCTCCTCGCCAAAGAGGGGGACGACTCTGGTCTGTCTAAGCTGGAGTTGGAGCTCTCTCAGTCATGGTGTCGGCTATGGAGGCATGGAGCTTGCCTTGACGGCGGCAGGGGCAATAGAGGGGGAACTGGATAGAGGAGAGACCAGGGTAGGGTTTCCATGAGTTTTATTGGAGGCAAGGGCAGAAATCGACCGTTAAATCAGCAAGCTCATCTAGGTGGAGCTCCTAGATGGACGTCGTACAGAGAAGAAGAATAATAGGGGATGCCATGAGCTGTGGGCTGGACCGGAGAGATGTCAAGTGGGCTGGCGTCGGCTAAGAGGTAAGTGGGCTACGGCTCTGGTCTTCTTCCTCTGGGCATTCTTCTCTTTCATTTCTTTTCTTCAGACAGAAAATGGGGTAAAGAAATGCACAGGGATAATGGAGAGGTGTGGGAATAAGACAAGGATATCCCTGGACTACGGTAAGAAAAGGATGATGAGATAGAAATGAAGGATGAAAATAATAAGATTAAAGCCTTACAGTGATTTAGATGTTGGTTCCGACGAGATGGACGAGGAAACTTTGTACTGCGGAAAAGAAAATATGAAAACACTTGGAGCTAGAATTTATTCATCATGAACAAACTTCGAAGGAAGGGATTAATCAACTTGATGAAAAATAATAAGAATTATGTTCTGCTTATCCTCCATCAATTAAATTGATGAGAAGCAATGGATTTGCATACTACTTATTCACATTGACAATGATCAGGAGAGATATAGAGCAAACTTGGGAAGGTCTTCATGAACCACCGGTAGGATTGGAAAGAACGAATGAGTTGATATGATAAGAACGGAAGTGAAAATCATAAATGAACCACCGTGGGCAATAAAAATGAACAAAGAGAAGAGAACCAATTGCCGGAAAGAGTTAGAAAACGAACTAAGAAACTTGAGGGAATTTATATATAAGAGAATGAAGAGATCATCAGCTGATTAGAGAATACTTTGAGCATGGCACGAGTAAGAATGGGGAAACGAGAGAAGAAAGTTGACAATGATGAATTCTTCTGGAATGATAGCTGATACGTCTCCAACGTATCTACTTTTCCAAACCCTTTTCCCTTGTTTTGGACTCTAACTTGCATGATTGGAATGGAACTAACCCGGACTGACGCTATTTTCAGCAGAACTGCCATGGTGTTGTTTTTGTGCAGAATAAAAATTTCTCAGAATCGCCTAAAAATCAACGGAGAATTATTTCAGAAAATATAAAAAATATCTGCAAGAAGATACTCACCGGGGGGCCCACACCATGTCCTCGAGGGTGGGGGGCGCGCCCCCCTTCCAGGGCGCGCCCCCTGCCTCGAGGGCCACTGATGTTCCACCGACGTACCCCCAGGTCCTATATCTTCCGTTTCGGGGAGAAAAAAATCAGAGAGAAGGAATTATTGCGTTTCAGGAGACGTTGCCGCCGGCAAGCCCTAATCTCTCTCGGGAGCACTGATCTGGAGTCCGTTCGAGGCTCCGGAGAGTGGAGATCGTCGCCATCGTCATCATCAACCTTCCTCCATCACTGATTCCATGATGCTCACCGCTGTGTGTGAGTAAATCAATCGTAGGCTTGCTGGATGGTGATGGGTTGGATGGGATCTATCATGTAATCGAATTAGTTTTGTTAGGGTTTGATCCCTAGTATCCACTATGTTCTGAGATTGATGTTGCTATGACTTTGCTATGCTTAATGCTTGTCACTAGGGCCCGAGTGCCATGATTTCAGATATGAACCTATTATGTTTTCATGAATATATGTGTGTTGTTGATCCTATCTTGCAAGTCTATAGTCACCTACTATGTGTTATGATCCGGCAACCCCGAAGTGACAATAATCGGGACCACTCCCGGTGATGAGCATAGTTTGAGAAGTTCATGTATTCACTATGTGTTAATGCTTTGGTCTGGTACTCTATTAATAGGAGGCCTTAATATCCCATAGTTTTCAATAGGACCCCACTGCCACGGGAGGGTAGGACAAAAGATGTCATGCAAGTTCTTTTCCATAAGCACGTATGACTATATTCGGAATACATGCCTACATTGCATTGATGAACTGGAGCTAGTTCTGTGTCACCCTAGGTTATAACTTTTACATGATGAATTGCATCCGACATAATTTCCCATCACCGATCCAATGCCTACGAGCTTTACCTATATTGCTTGTCGCTTATTTACTTTTCCGTTGCATATATCACAAAAAACTACAAAAACACTATCGTTACTTTTATTGCTGCTACCACCACTATCATATTACTTTGCTACTAAAATATCTTACTCCAGATACTAAGTTTCCAGGTGTGGTTGAATTGACAACTCAGCTGCTAATACTTAAGAGTATTCTTTGGCTCCCATTGTGTCAAATTAACAAATTTGGGTTTAATACTTTACCCTCGAAAACTGTTGCGATCCCCTACACTTGTGGGTTATCAAGACTATTTTCTGGCGTCGTTGCTGGGGAGCATAGCTCTATTCTTTAAGTCACTTGGGATTTATATCTGTTTATCACTATGAAGAATTTGAAGGACTCAAAAACCAAGATCTTACCCTCAACTACGAGGGGAGGTAAGGAACTGCCATCTAGCTATGCACTAGATTCTCCTTCTGTTATGAGTAAACTTGCGACACCTACTCCTGCTATTGAATATTATATGTCGTATGTTCTTGATGATGCTACTTCTGCTATGTACGATGAAACTACCTCTATGCCTAATACCGTGTCACTAGGTGAATTTGTAGATGAACAAATTGCTAAGGTTAGGGAGAGTGCAAATGTTGATGATATTTATGAATGTGATGATGAAACTACTCCCAATAGATATGAGTTGCCTGTTGTGCCTGAGGGTTATGTTATGGATGAAGGAACTGCTAGAGACTTTCTTGCTTGCAATGATAGATATGATCTTAAGAAGTTATTAGCTAAGCTGAAAGAAAAGTCCTTGAATGCTAGAATGAAACATGACCATGCTTTTGCTACTTCACCTATATGTGTTACTGATAAGGATTATGAATTCTCTGTTGATCCTGAGTTAATTACTATGGTTGAATCTGATCCTTTCCATGCCTATGAGTCTGAAACTGTTGCGGCACATCTTACCAAGTTGAATGATATAGCCACCCTGTTTACCAACGAAGAAAAGATTCGTTACTACTATATCCTTAAGTTATTTCCGTTCTCGTTAAAGGGTGATGCTAAGACTTGGTTTAATTCTCTTGATCCTGGTTGTGTGCGTAGTTCCCAGGATATGATGTATTACTTCTCTCCTAAATATTTTCCCTCTCATAAGAAACAAGCTGCCTTACGGGAAATATATAACTTTGCTCAAACTAAAGAAGAGAGTCTCCCATAAGCTTGGGGGAGGCTTCTACAGTTACTTAATGCTTTGCCTGATCACCCTCTTGAGATGCATGATATACTTGATGTCTTTTATAAAGGACTAACCGATGCTTCCAGAGACCACTTGGATAGTTGTGTTGGTTGTGTTCTCAGGGAAAGAACAGTTCCTGAAGATATGCTAGCCAATGAAAATAATTGGACAATTCCTGAACCAACCCCTAAGCCAACTCCGAAGAAAAGAGGTGTTCTATTTCTCAGTCCTGAAGATATGCAAGAGGCAAAGAAATCTATGAAATAAAAAGGTATTAAAGCTGAAGATGTTAAGAATTTACCGCCTACTGAAGAAATACATGGTCTTGATAACCCGACACAGGTAGTAAAGGTAAATTCTCTTTATAGATTTGATGAAGGTGATACTCCTCGTTATAAGTCTGCTAGCCAATGCTTACATGAGTTTGACAATTTTATTGTGAAACAAGAAAACTTC
>LR738715.1:405728364-405744562 GCA_902687465.1 Secale cereale
CCGATGCTTCCAGAGACCACTTGGATAGTTGTGTTGGTTGTGTTCTCAGGGAAAGAACAGTTCCTGAAGATATGCTAGCCAATGAAAATAATTGGACAATTCCTGAACCAACCCCTAAGCCAACTCCGAAGAAAAGAGGTGTTCTATTTCTCAGTCCTGAAGATATGCAAGAGGCAAAGAAATCTATGAAAGAAAAAGGTATTAAAGCTGAAGATGTTAAGAATTTACCGCCTACTGAAGAAATACATGGTCTTGATAACCCGACACAGGTAGTAAAGGTAAATTCTCTTTATAGATTTGATGAAGGTGATACTCCTCGTTATAAGTCTGCTAGCCAATGCTTACATGAGTTTGACAATTTTATTGTGAAACAAGAAAACTTCAATGCTTATGTTGGTAGACAATTACAACACAATGCTTATATGATTGAAAGCTTGAGTGATTAGCTGTCTAGTGCTAAAGGTGAACTGAAACTCATTAGTATACATGCTTCTATGGTCACCACTCAAGTAGAACAAGTACTTAAGGCTCAGAATGATTTGCTCAATGAATTAAATAGTAAGAATAATGACTATGCTGTTAGAGTTGCAACTAGCTAGAGGTGGTAAAATGACTTAGGAACCTATGTATCCTGAAGGCCACCCTAAGAGAATTGATCAAGATTCTCACAGAGCTAATTTAGATGCACCTAGTTCTTCTAAAAGGAAGAAAAAGAGAAATGATAGAACTTTGCATGCTTCTACTGAACATGTAGCTCACCCACCTGAGAATCCCAATGATATATCTATTTCTGATGCTGAGACACAATCTGGCAATGAACATGAACCTAGTGATAATATTAATAATGATGTTTGTGTGATGCTCAACCTAGCAATCATAATGATGTAGATATTGAACCTGCTGTTGATCTTGATAACCCACAATCAAAGAATCAACGTTATGATAAGAGACTTTGTTTCTAGGAAGCACGGTAGGGAAAGAGAACCATGTGTTTAGAAACCCATGCCTTTTCCTCTGAAACCATCCAAGAAAAAGGATGATGAAGATTTTGAGCGCTACACTGAAATGATTAGACCTATCTTCTTGCGTATGCGTTTGACTGATGTGCTTAAAACAAATCCTTATGCCAAGTATATGAAAGATATTATTACCAACAAAAGAAAGATACCTGAAGTAGAAATTTCCACCATGCTTGCCAATTACACTTTTGAGGGTGGAATGCCTAAGAAATTAGGAGATCGAGGAGTACCTACTATACCTTGCTCCATTAAGAGAAACTATGTTACAACTGCTTTGTGTGATCTTGGAGCCGGTGTTAGTGTTATACCTCTCTCTTTATATCGTAGATTTGACTTGAGTAAGTTGACACCTACTGAAATATCCTTGCAAATGGATGATAAATCAACTGCTATACCTGTCGGTATTTGTGGGGATGTGCCTGTTGTAGTTGCAAATGTTACTATTCTAACAGAATTTGTTATACTTGATATTCCCGAGGATGATAGTATGTCTATTATTCATGGAAGACCCTTTTTGAATACCGCAGGGGCTGTTATTGATTGCAACAAAGGAAATATCACTTTTAATGTCAATGGTAATGAGCGTACGGTACACTTTCCGAGGAAACAACCTCAGGTCCACAGTATCAATTATATTGGAAAAACTTCAACTATTACTATTGGAGGTTTTAAGTTTCCTATTCCTACTATCAAGAAGGCATATGACATTCTTATTGTTGGGGACATACATATCCCCATTGAGGTAACATAGTGTTATTCGAAAATTCTCCGGTTTCATGTTACTCGGAAAGAGTTTATTAACAAGACCTGATCAACATTGTTAATGGATTCCTTTTGATGAACACGAGATAGGTGAATCTAGATAGCACAAACCTTCTGTACCCTCCTTTTACTTTCTGTTAATTAGGATAAATGAAACAAAAATAGCATTTTCTGTCTGTTTCCAGACTTATCCATGCAATAAAAAAATTATCACGAAAATAAAAGTTCTCCAAATGCCATGAAAATGAAATATGATTTTTTCTATAATATTTAAGAAAATTTGGCACTGAACACACATCGAGGGGAGCCAGCACGTGGCCTCGAGGGCACAGGGCGCGCCCACCTTCCCAGGGTGCGCCCCCTGCCTTGAGGGCCCCACATGGACCCCTCCACTTATCCTTTCACCCATGCTCTTCTTCTTCCTCCCAAAAAAATTCCCAACCAGCTCAAACCCGAGTTCTAGCTCATTTTGCTGCCATTTTCGATCTCCTTGCTCAAAGCACCATTCACCAAACTGTTTGGGGAGATTGTTGCTTGTTATGTGACTCCTCCATTGGTCCAATTAGTTTTTGTTTTAGTGCTTTATTTGTTGCAAATTTATGCTGATGTGCTGACCTTGTTCTTGAGCTTGCATGTCAAATTTTCTTGGTCCCAAGTAGTTCTAATGCATGATATAGCCTCTAGGCACTTATAGGAGTCGGTGCTATCAATCTTGTTGAGTTTGGTTAACTTTTATTGTGAGTTACTAAAAATTTCAGAAATTTTCAGAAAAGGAAAATGTTAAAAAGATTATTGAGGGGCTCCTCCAGCAAGAGCTCAGAGGCCAAGAAGAAAGAAGAAAATAAGAAGCCTAAGTATAATCTCCCTCGCATGGCGGAAGTTCGACCTTGCGAATGGCCGTGTAATAATTTCATGATGTCCGCCGGTATTTAAGAAGACTTTTATTGGTTGGCGAATAATGCAGGCTTCGGCGACTTCCTCAACGACAAAAAAGAACAGTATCTCTTACTCACCAATATTTTCACGCAAAGTTTTCATTTTCATTCTAGGAAAACACCACCTATAGTGGAGTTTCTCTTATATGATGTAAGTAAGGAGATATCACCGTTAGACTTTTGTGAAATATGCAAAGTACCCTTTGGAGGTAGACTTGATGAACCACGTCATGAAGACATCAAAGGGTTTATTGATATGATAGCCATAGGTGAAACTAGACAAGTTTCAGGGGCAGGAATCACTAGTATACACTTCCCTGTTCTATGCTACTTTGCTTTATTTTCTAGTAGGTGTTTAATTGGTCGTGGGAATAGTGGGAATCTCAGTGCCCCTGATATTATCATTTTACGCCATGCTATGTTTTGAGACACAACTTTTAGCTTGGGCGCTGTCGTTGCCAAATGATTGAGTCTGAACTGCTCAAAGGGGCCCGTCTTTGGAGGCATCTTTGCTTCTCGCCTTGCTGAACATTTTAATATACCTATTAGGCATTATGAGAAGGAAGAAAAATTGCTTGCCCCTGTTTATCTAGACTACAAGAGCACGGCAGCTCATGATTTTATTGTTAAAGACAAGAATATGCAGCTTAATTATAAATTAAGGTTTGATGAAATATATTGCGAAATTGTTACCTTGCCTGCACCATCTTTGTTTGATCTGTCCACAGGCAAGTATCTCATTACATCAGATGCCTTCTACAAGTACCAAGGCCAGGCACAAGCTTCAGAGCCTGAGCCAGAACAACCACTTGATCCTTCCCGTCAATCTGTTTATGGGTGGGAGCTGGACGAGCTCGCCAACCAGTGGCACCCAGAGGACACATCTCATTACACTGGAGGGAGTGGCTTTGATCCGTGGCCATAGACCAAATTAGGCCAAAAGCCTAAGCTTGGGAAAGTAGGTGTTTCTCACCGACTTACTTTCATGTTCACACACTTATTCTAGTTGTCGGTGCTCACACTCTTTCACTGTACAATCCATGCTTAGTTTTAATTTCTTTTTCTTAGTCTTTTTCTTGTGTGCTAGAAAAACCCAGAAAAACAAGAAATATTAGTTGTAGCTTCTATCTAGTTTACTTTCTTGCTTGTAGTAGTAGCTAAAAATGAAAACCCAAAAAGATTTGTCGTTCTTCTTTTGCTTGTTGGGAGCTTTCCCGTGTAAATAGTTTCTTTTCTTTTCTTTAGGGGTTAAGAGTAGAAGACCATGATGAAAATGCTTAGTGGCTCTCATATGCTTTGTTGTTGATTTAACCTTGAGCCATATTACCTTGTCTTCTCTCTTGTATCAAATGCCTGCAGATTCCAGCTTAGTCCAATGCACGTGCACTTATTTTTATCCACACCGTTCGGTTATGCGAGTGAAAGGCAATAAGGATGATATATGATGAACTAATTGAGATAAGAAAAGTTGGTATGAACTCGACATCTCTTGTTTATGTAAATATGATTGCTCGTCGTTCCTGATTCAGCTTGCTATGAATGAAACATGTTTGCAATGACAATTAGAGATCATAGCTGCTTATGCCATGCTTAATTAGCTAAGAGTTTATAATGGTCTATCTTGCATGCCAACATGATATTGAAATAGTTGTGATGTTGTATGATGGGTGGTATCCTTCTTTGAACGATTTAAGTGATCTGACTTGGCACATGTTCACACATGTAGTTGAAACAAATCAACATAGCCTTCACAATATTTATGTTCATGGTGATTTATATCCTACTCATGCTTGCATTCATTGTTGATTAATTTTAATGCATGTTCATGACCATTGTTGCTCTCTAGCTGGTCGCTTCCCAGTCTCTTTCTAGCCTTCACCTGTACTAAGCAGGAATACTGCTTGTGCATCCACTTCCATAAACCCCAAAGTTATTCCATATGGGTCCACCATACCTTCCTATATGCGGTATTTACCTGCCGTTCCAAGTAAATTTGTATGTGCCAAACTCTAAACGTTCAAATGAAATTCTATTTTGTATGCTCGAACAGCTCATGTATCAACTAGGTGGGTTATTCTCCAGATGAGTGGACTCCGCTCATCATTCATGAGAAAATGGCTAGTAACCGGGATGCCCAGTCCCATGCTCAAAATCATAATAATTAAACAAAACTTCCCCAGGGCGGTTGCTGGTTTGGACGGTACCTGTTGTTTCGGGCTAGCCGTGGAGTGTGCTTGTTGGTGGTTGGGGGAGTTTAAACTTTACCATTATGTTTGGGAACCGCCTAAAATGTGCGTAGCATGGGAGATATCGAGATTCTTGGTTGTTATGTTGACAATGAAAGTATACCGCTCAAAATGTTATTCAATCTCTATTTAAAATCGAGCTCTGGCACCTCTACAAATCCCTGCTTCCCTATGCGAAGGGGCTATCTTTTTACTTTTATGCAGAGTAATCATCTCTTATCAAAGAGCACCAGTAGGAGAGCACCTCTGTCGTTGCATGTATTACTATTAACTAGATGATACCCCGCACGTTGTTGCGGGAATTGTAGTAAGAAAAAGATATAAATAATTTGAATATTTCATTTCGTTAGATTGAATGATGCATGTCTGTAGAAAAATACAAAATATCTTCTTTCAATAAAAATATGAACACTTGCTAGTGTTTCAGTTTCCATTGACTAAATTCAGTGACCCCATCATCCTGCAAACATCTAGATGTTTTGATTATGCAGAAATATATTCAGCACACACAAATATTTACCAATAGTAGATATGTTCACCCACAAAAAAAACAAAGAAGATTATGGGTGTCATACCATCAAAAAAGAGTTGCGCATTTTTGTAAGCTAATTTCTTCAAAGGTCCTTTTTAACCATGCGCGGTACTACGATCTGTGCATAATTGATGCAATCCAACTAACAGAATGGAGGAGCATAAGTTATCTCAAGTGAATAGTAGCCTTGCCTACCCCGAAGGGATTCAGTAACATGATTACGCAACCTGCTAGAGCAAATATGCAATGAATTTATACCATCTAAAAAAAGCACTAAATAATTAAGTCGGGGAATCAACCTGCATAGAAGGATATGCACGCACGCCAAGATTTGACAATACAATACCCAAACATCAGTACTGCATGGCATCACGTACTCTTATTCATTGCTTGGGGAGATCACTGCTGGTGGGGAGTTTTATGGCAGCGTGAGTTTGTTCGGTGCTCGTGGAGCCAAGGGATGGGATCAATCTACACAGTACGCACACATGTATCAGGTCCAGCCAGCGGCATATGTCAAGGTAGGGCGGGTGAGGGGTACCGAGTGGTGAAGATCTTCATGGACTGGCCATGGCGAATCGTGAATGGCGACGCTGAGAAGAAAGTTGTCGAATGGTCAAGTAGGAGGAGGGCGACACTGCATGCGGTGGCTGTGCGACGGAGGCGGGCGTCTTCGATCGACGACCGACTGGTTCTAGAAGCCTCCGTGCCAGCAGCCAGCAGGAGACCGGCGTGCACCGTCGGGACTTCAAATTCGTCGTCTCCAGCATGCTAAGGGAGAAACCTAATTGCCTGAGTAATTGACATGGTGTGGACGGAGGAAGGTGGGGAGAACAAACTTTGATGAAGATGGAAGTTTATAGGGGAGAATCGCTCCATTTCTTACTCATGCATTTATGCAGAGAAGATGAATAGGATCGAGAAAATGGACGGGGGAGTTAAGTGGGAGATGGGTGGGGGGATTAATTAGGGAAGGCAGCGACTCCTCCTTCGTTGTGTGGGCCACGGCGATAGAAAACTATGACGATGCAACAGAAATGCTGATGTGGCACATGTGATGACGTGGATACTCTGCATGTTTAGATAAATCCTATAGTGGGGATCAATCTCTTAGGTATAACAGATTTTCATTAAGTATGATCATGACTGGATCTCTTTTACCATGAATTACAATGTCTAGTCAGTCCTTGATCTTTAAAGGTGCTCTATATTTATGTTTTGCGGTCTCAGAAAGGGCTAGCGAGATACCATCCTGTTATATCATATCATGATTGTTTTGAGAAAGTGTTGTCATCCGAGGTTTATTATTATTGCTCGCTAGTTGATTATGCCATTGATGTGAGTAGTCTTGAGACCTGAAAGTTATTGTGAATATGGTTAGATCATGATCTTGTTGAAAACCTGAATGCTAGCTTACATATTTACTACAACAAGAGCAAACAGAGTTTGTCAAAGTTTTTCTTTATCACTGTCAGTTTATCAACTGAATTGCTTGAGGACAAGCAAAGGTTTAATCTTGGGGGAGTTGATACGTCTCCAACGTATCTACTTTTCCAAACCATTTTGCCCTTGTTTTGGACTCTAACTTGCATGATTTGAACGGAACTAACCCGGACTGACGCTATTTTCAGCGGAACTGCCATGGTGTTGTTTTTGTGCAGAATAAAAAGTTCTCAGAATCGCCTGAAAATCAAGGAAGAATTATTTCAGAAAATATAAAAAAATATCTGCAAGAAGATACTCACCGGGGGTCCCACACCATGTCCTCGAGGGTGGGGGCACGCACCCCTTCCCAGGGCGCGCCCCCCTGTCTCGAGGGCCCATCGATGCTCCACCGACGTACCCCCAGGTCCTATATCTTCCGTTTCAAGGAGAAAAAAATCAGAGAGAAGGAATTATCACGTTTCACGAGACAGAGCCACCACCAAGCCCTAATTTCTCTCGGGATGGCTGATCTGGAGTCCGTTCGGGGCTCCGGAGAGTGGAGATATTTGCCATTGTCATCATCAACCTTCCTCCATCACCAATTCCATGATGCTCACCGACGTGTGTGAGTAATTCCATCGTAGGCTTGCTGGACGGTGATGGGTTGGATGGGATCTATCATGTAATCGAGTTAGTTTTGTTAGGGTTTGATCCCTAATATCCACTATGTTCTGAGATTGATGTTGCTATGACTTTGCTATGCTTAATGCTTGTCACTAGGGCCCGAGTGCCATGATTTCAGATCTGAACCTATTATGTTTTCATGAATATATGTGTGTTCTTGATCCTATCTTGCAAGTCTATAGTCACCTACTATGTGTTATGATCCGGCAACCCCGAAGTGACAATAATCGGGACCACTCCCGGTGATGACCATAGTTTGAGGAGTTCATGTATTCACTATGTGTTAATGCTTTGGTCCGGTACTCTATTAAAAGGAGGCCTTAATATCCCTTAGTTTCCAATAGGACCCCGCTGCCACGTGAGGGTAGGACAAAAGATGTCATACAAGTTCTTTTCCATAAGCACGTATGACTATATTAGGAATACATGCCTACATTGCATTGAATAACTAGAGGTAGTTCTATGTCACCCTAGGTTATAACTTTTACATGATGAATTACATCCGACGTAATTTCCCATCACCGATCCAATGCCTACGAGCTTTACCTATATTGCTTGTTTCTTATTTACTTTTCCCTTGCTTATATCACAAAAACTACAAAAACACTATCGTTACTTATATTGCTGCTACCACCACTATCATATTACTTTGCTACTAAACTATCTTGCTGTAGATACTAAGTTTCCAGGTGTGGTTGAATTGACAACTCAGCTGCTAATACTTAAGAGTATTCTTTGGCTCCCCTTGTGTCGAATCAACAAATTTGGGTTTAATACTTTACCCTCGAAAACTGTTGCGATCCCCTACACTTGTGGGTTCTCAATAGCCTTCGGAGGATGAAAATGGAAAGAGTTCATGAAATGCTTCGGATGGATATGAAAAGAATTCTCACGATCAATTTTTTAAGAGGATGGCATACTACCTATTCGCGTTAACAATGGTCAGGAGATATATAGCTTGAACCTGGGAAGGTCTTCATGAACAACTGGTAGGATTGGAAAGAACAAATGAGTTCATATGATAAGAATGGAAGTGAAAATCTGAAACAGAGCACCGTGGGTAATTAAAACAAACGAAGAGAAGAGAACAAATCACCGGGAAGAATTTAGAAAACGAACGAACACACTTGAGGGAATTTAGATATAAAGAATGACGAGATCATGAGCTGACTAGAGAATACTTTGAATGTGGCACTAGTAAGAATGGGGAAACGAGAGTAGAAAGTTGACAATGATGTATTCTTCTGGAATTATAGCCTTCGAATGATCAAAATGGAAATAATTCATGAAATGCTTTGGATGGATATGAAAAGAATTCTCACGATCGATTTTTTATGAGGATTTCATGAAGCTAGAACCAAGAATCTTCAAGAGAACGGACCAAGATTTAGGACAAATTCTTCTTCGGTCTTCAAAATCTGAGAATGACAAGGAGATACACCACTATGAATTGTTGAGGCACTCCGGAATGAAGAAATAAAAGGTTGCACCTAGGATAAAAAAACAAATTGGAAAGCAAACTTGGAGAGATCATATGACTGATGGAATCCTTACTTACGTCATGCTTTTGAACAGAATTTGAGAATAGTTCCGGAAAAATAGAAGAGTCGGGTAAGATCCTGGCAAAAGACATATGGGTTAGTGCACACTCGAGAAAACCACCGTTGAAAAAGATTGAAAAGGAGATGATGCACCGGAACGACTGAAAGACTTGAATGAGGTGACAACCTCGAAATAGAACGAACGAGTCTTGAGCGAAAACACAAATCTCCCGAGATATCTTCAGCACTCCGAAACAATTGAATAGCGAAAGGCAAATGAGCAAGGGGAAACATTTGAGCCAAGGAAAAAATGCTCAACAATAAAAAGAGAAGAAGAATGACATACTAGACGAGAATTCACCAGTCGAAATAATTGAGCGAAGAATAAAGAGGCGACACATGAATAAAATGGATGCCCGATTAAAGACTTTAGACTCCGTGAAGTAAAAGTGTGGGTGGTTGGAAAAAAACAACTCAGGACAGGGAAACAATGCAGGTTGGAAAGAACTGAGAAATTAACTTGCAAAAGACGAAGAGGATCGAATGAACTTGACGAGAAATGCACCGGGTTAGAAAGAGCTGACATCGCAATGAACGAAAACCAACTGCATGATCGTTTATAAAATTTGAAGGGGAAGAGGAGTAACATCAAAACACCTACGTCAAGATTCCTCACGAGAGCGATGAAGGGGAAGAAGAGTAAAAATAATTCCTACTCTCTGATATAACTAGACTACCAAAATACTTTTTCTTCTAGACACGAAAATGGCCAAACTGCAATTAATAAAAGGGGCTCCTATGGTCGGTCGACGCTCAGATACCAACTTGTAACACCTAATATGTGACCCTATCCTCGAGGAACTCGGAGGTCCCACCAAGGATAGAAACGCATATTGAAAACACTTTGCAAGGTGGATATCATTACATCATACCATTACATAATGGATGGGGATACATTGAAAGGCATACAAATGCCACAAGAATACAAGAAACATCATACAAAAGATAGGCATCCGACTACGGATGAAAAACAAACGGAAAACACAAATGACATCCACCCTGCTACCCCAGGCTGCCGACCAGAACCTATCCCTCGATCCAAGAATAAGGAGCAGAAGAACTCCAAAACAACACACATCGCTCTCACGCCAGATCATCGCATTACATATACCTGCAACTGTTCTTGAAGTAATCTGTGAGCCACAAGGACTCAACAATCCTATTTCCATGGGTATCAAGACTAGCAAAGCTTAATGGGTAAGGAAAGGATAAGTGGTGAGGTTGCAGCAAGCGACTAAGCATTTATATGGTGGCTAACTTAAGAGTTCAGGAGTAAGAAGAGAAACTATACATAGTGGTTGCAATCTAGTAATGATCAATAAGTAATCCTGAACTACTTCAATCATAACCCCACCATGTTCTCTTCCCAAAATAACTTGAAAAGAGATGGTCACGGTCACACACACGGTTGGTGTATTTTATTTCGGGTTTAGTGCCAAGTTCTCTACAACCGGATATCAGAAATTTCCAATCTGCCACATAACCGAGGGCATGGCTTGTGAAAGATTAAACCCTGCAGAGGTGTCCCAACTTACTCCATCAGAAACTCTCACGATCAGCGGAGGAAATCCTCCATTTCGGAACAACCCGATCTAGCTCGGAATCCTGGTTCACAAGACATTTCGGCAATGGTAAAACAAGTCCAACAAGGCCTCCCGATGTGTCAACGATCCCAATAGAAGCCGCGTATCTCGTTCTTAGGACATCGCGAATGAGCTACTCATATAGTAACTGAAGTCCCGGGTTGCCCCAGGTAGCCTGCATAGTCCTCTATTTTAGACCAGCACCATCAGCACTGGCCCCCCTGTATCATGTGTAATAAAAAACCTCGGGGAGCGCTAACTCCCTATGCGTCAAATTTAATATCAAGTTTATTATGCTAGGAAAATGTTAAAACTATTGTTGGCCCTTGCTGGAGGAGTTTTATTCCAAGCGAACTGTCAAGGAGGGGGGGGCATAAACCCCGACCGCGTTAGGAACGCAAAATCAAGGAACATAACACCGGTATGATGGAAACTAGGGCGGCAAGAGTGGAACAAAACACCAGGCAAAAGGCCGAGCCTTCAACCCTTTACCAAGTATATAGATGCATTAATTAAATAAGAGATATCGTCATATCCCAAGATATTCGTGTCCTAACATGGAACAACCTGCAACTGCTCCTACAACTAGCAACGCTATAAGAGGGGTTGAGCAAGCGGTAACATAGCCAAACAATGGTTTGCTAGGATGGTGGAAAAGAATAGAGGATGCTTCATGGCAATTTGGGATGCTTGACATACAAGTGGTAGGAAGCGCGACATAGCGATAGCATCGAGACAACTAGCAAAGCAAGGATAGTAGTGATATCCTGGGTAATGGTCATCTTGCCTGAAATCCCGCTTGGAAGAAGATCGAGTCCATGAAGTAGTCGAACAATCATAGTCAAACACATCCTCACAATCGCAATAGAACATGAACTAACAAGAAGAAGCCACACCAGAAAGAAGAAAACAACATGGTAAACACACATATAATAACCGTGGCATGATGCACAATCAAGTATGATGCATGTTTGAATGAAATATGCATGGCATGGCAAAGTGCAACAATCAATACTACAACTTAAGTGGAGCTCAATATGCAACCAATTTCATATTGACGAATCACCACATTCAATTATTTAGTTCGCTCTCGTTTATGCACATCACAAGTTTAAATGTTGGTTAACATGGCAAGGGGTGAAGCATAATAAAACTACCAATCTAGGCAATTTAAATGAGGCCGGAAACAACAAACAAAAATTCTGGAAACTCCCCATGTGCATATTTCCAATTTGGTACTGTTGTGCCCTAAACCATATTTTATTGTTGTTAAACAACAAAAGTAAGTGCATCAAGTTAATCTATAAAATTTTCTATACAATTTACATATAAAGTTTATTTAATTCAGAGCAATGGTTATTTAGGTAGGAATTAAACCATTTTAGCATGCCTTTTGTGCAAAAGAATGCAAAAAACAATTTCAATCATTTTTATCATGGACGAAAGTTGCATATTGTCAAAGTACCTGAAAATCTAAGCAAGATGCATACTGACATGTTTTATTTGGGGTTACCAGTTTATGGATATGGGCATGTGAAAAAGGGAATGAAATCTGCCCAAAGACAAATAAAATAAAACGGAAGAACTTCATAGAAGAATGGGCTGAATCTAATTGGAACAGTGTGGCATAGCGGAATGGGTCCTAAGTGGTTGCGTGTACGATTGGGAAAAAATGGCAAAGAATGAGAAAAATTGTGGACTTGGCTGCGCTGCTGTTACATTTGTGACAAAGAAGCATAAGGGAACCTGAAGAGAACTAGGAAAGAGCTGACCTTGGCCATTCATGGTCGCACGGTGGTCGCCAACAACGATTGCAAGCAAAGCAGCGACGGTTCAGACTTGAGATCGGTGGCGGGGGTGTGGACAAAGGAGGGGAGTGGTGCTACGGGTCGCACGCGGGCATGCACGCATGTGCAGGTGGGGCTTGCGTGAGACCGAGCTTGGCTCGCCATGGCTTCAGACATGGTTGCCGGCTGGATCAGGGACGAAGCACGTGGGTGTGTGGGGCTCGATGCACACAGGATGAGAGGGGTGCGCGACCGCGTGGCTGCGGGTGTTGTGCGTGTGCGTGTTAGCAGCGTGAGCAAGGGCCCAAGAACAAGCTCAAGCAAGAGCTCGTCTCAGCCGTGGTATCTAGGCATGGGGAGGTGCTGACTGTGTGCATGAGCGCGGTCATGCAGACGGAGGTGCGGGCGCCGGTCTTACGAGAATGGGTACAACGGAAGCCGAGCAAATAGGCTGCAAGGGTCGTCCAGGGCACATGGCCTCGGGCCAGAATGGGGGCGACTCCTAAAGTGCACGGGAGTGAGCAGGAAAGGCGGGAGGAGAAGCGGCTGCTCACCTAGGTCCCGTTGGACAACACGAGGTGGTCAGAGATGTGACAGAGACGACACGAGGATGCGCTGGTCGTGGGTGCTCAGCTAAGTGAAGAGGAGGAAGCAGAGGAAGACAACGGTGAGGATGGACTATATCCCTGGCTCGTGGACGCGTACGTAGTGGAAGGAGACGGTGAAGAGGCGAAGCTGTCCTGCTCGACAAGACACTGAAGAAGAGGGGGCCGGCTCTGTTCTACCTGAGCTGGAGCTGGAGCTCTCTCGGTCATGGTGTCGGCTATGGAGGCATGGAGCCTGCCTTGGTGGTGGCAGGGGTAAGAGAGGGGGGAAATGGATAGAGGAGAGACCAGGGTATGGTTTTCACGAGTTTTATAGGAGGCTAGGGAAGCTACCAGCCGTAAAATCAGTGAGCTCGTCTACGTGGAGCTCCTGGATGGACGACGTGCAGAGAAGAAGAAGAATAGGGGAGGCCATGCGCTGTGGGCTGGACCGGAGAGATGTTAGGTGGGCTGGCGTCGGCTGAGAGGTAAGTGGGTTGCGGCGCTGGGCTTATCCATCTGGGCATTCTTCTATTTCATATATTTTCTTCAGACAGAAAATAGAGAAAAGAAATGCACAAGGATAATGGGGAGGTGTGGGACTAGGACAAGGATATCCCTGGACTCTTGGATTTATGCAGGATTTGAATAAACTGGTTTGGGCATTTTTAAGGACAAAAAATAAGACAAGTTTGAATTAAATTCAAACTTGAGCCATTTTGAACCCAACCGAAACAAGTTCAGAGGATGTGAAATTCGACAAAGATGTTGAAGGCATGGTTGAAAATTTATAGGAAAAAATAATGAACATTAAAGGAGAAGGGAAAATGGCACTTGCAAGAAACAAAGGAGGGGTGATGCATCGGACATATTAATAGGGCAAGCAACGTAACAAACATAGTGCAAGCACAACAAGATGGATACCACAATGCACACGAGATGATCTTGGCAACAACATAGGATGGCACAAATCAACATAGCAATGATGGGAATGGCAGGCAACAAATAAAGGAACAATGCAAAACAAGATGACAATGGTAAACACACCATGACCAAGAAACAAAACACAAGTATGGCATGTCATTATCCTGAACATGGCAACAACCAATTGAAACACACGACGTTAATGAAAATCAATGGAAGGCAACTAGAGCATCAATCTCAGGTTATCACACTTCTCATATGCTATCTGCAATCTGGACATGTTTTGCATCCTACATGAATATTAAGTTTTGAAGCTTACTTCAATTGATATATACCAAAACATAACTTAAATCAAATGACGTAGAACAAACATACAACATAACTTACTTAAAATAATATACGACACAAAATTATCATGGAGTTCACATCACAAAGGTTACATAACACATAAGGAGGAGTTCAACTAAAGTACATAGCAAATCATAAGGGGTACATGCCATTATAGTTCAAATGACACTACAACATCATGTAGTTCAACCCCTTTTATTTGTCACTCAACACAATATCTTTGTCGTACGTTTCCGGGTTGCAACATATGACATCCTTCATTTCAAGGACCCAAGACCAATGACAAGCCTGACTAGGTATCAACAATGATGGTTGCCTAACTACCTAGTCCATTATCTGGCCATGGTTTTTCAAGTCCAACTGACACAATTCTTCCCTTGTTACGCAGAATGCAATTTGCCTTGCCGATGACCTCTAACAAGTTTTTTGTTTCTCTTGAGCTTCTTATATTTTTCTCTTTATCTTTGAACAACATTTCAAAGAAAGAAATAGTACTTTGAATACTCTCTCAGAACCGCATTCAACGCATCGACGAACTCGACCCATGACTTCATATATTCCTCAATGAATTGGCATTCATGCTTCACCACTGCCTTAGTAGAAGTCTCAAAGAAGATCGGTGGCATCCTACAATTCGAGTAGTTGCTATAACGGTCATCATATCCATAACCTTAACCCTAACCCTGACCCTAACCCCTAATATAAGCACTAATTAATCACTAACCCTAGCACTATATCTAGTTACCACCAACAATGCTAGGCACACAATACATAGTCAAAGCACAAACATAACCCTAAATGAATCATATACATTGATTTCACCACAACAAAATCATGAACTAGGGTTTGAAACAATGTGAGTAATGCAACCAAAATACGTTATTCCAACCAGCCAAAATGAGACGGAGTGTGGAAGGTACCTTGGGTGATGAAAGTGCTCCGGATCCATTGGACAAATCCCAAGCAAATGAGATAGATTTGAGAGGCCCTTTTGTGAGGAAGAGAGGGGGGAGGATGGGTTGAGCTCGGGGGAGAGAGGTGAAGGAGAATGGGGGTGAATGGTTGGGTGGGGGAGCACAGCCCCCACCCGACGATCTTATCCCGTACAACACCATACCACCAGGGTCCATTGAGGTAGACCATCGCAACCTACTGTTGGGGTCCTTCTGTTAGGAAATGTGGTAGAAAACAACAAAAAATTACACCTATGCACACCCAGGATCAAAATGAAGATGCATTGCAGGTTGGGATCACAATCGTTACGTCACCGAGTTATAGTGGAAGAAAAACATGTCAGTATACATCATACTTGGAGTCCTTTGAACCATGATGTACGATCCTGCAAACAACCCACGAACAGTCCCTAAAACTGAAGACCGAAAGCACGACCTCTCTAGTTGGTTGCAAGCATACGACCTTGAAGATCCGGTAGTGTTTCACAGTCCAGAGCATTGCCGGAGAATTAGATGGAGGAGATTAGAACTACATTGGGCTTCTAATTATGAGGATTAAAGGATTTAGGTCTAGCTCTAATTAGATCAACTAGGATCAACTAGAACTAGAACTGGAGGGAATTAGAGGAGGCTCCAAACATGTGTATCTCAATTGAGCAAAAAACCCTAGTGAATATAGGTTGGAGGGGAGGGAGAGGGCAGCCACCAAGGAGGGAAGGCCTCTCCTTGGTGCGCTGGTCTAGGGGAGGATTCCAACTCCTGCCCTGGTAGGATCCAGCCTCCCCCCATGGAATGCGGGGGGGGGGGGGGGGGGC
>LR738715.1:405744647-405762883 GCA_902687465.1 Secale cereale
GGGGGGGGGGGGGGGGGGGGGCGAGCTCCAGTTAGGTCCTTGTAGCCCGCATTCTTCGGTTTGGTCATTTAAGGCCCATTAATGTTAAATTAAATATAAAAGTATTATAATTATTTTCAGAGACTACTATAAATAAGTTAACATCCCGGAAACATTTTCCATATATATATTATTTATCAATAATAGCCGGCATTACCTGATACAATCTGAAACTCTTCTGGTGACCCTGAAAAGCTTCCTAATCATCTCACAACTATTTAGAATTTTTACAATTCCACACATATATTATCATTACTCCCGTCCTAATAACACTCACCAGTTTGTGATTTCCTTAAGCTTATGACCCCGTAGGTCTGGTAACTCATAGACATAAACGAAACCGTTCCTTCAATGACCGATAGCGGAACCATGGATGTCCATATCAATCCATATGAGCATGTGAATGACATTCGAGTGAACCTTTGGTTATCATATGATATTAAGTTTGCTTAGTGCTAATTTACAAAAGCCATGATACATCTATATCCTCCGGAGTTATCACATGCTCACTACTCCCTCTGTTCCTTTATATCAGGTGTATTATTTTTGGCATGGTGACCAAGGCACATAATTATAGACATGTTTGAACAAAATTACCATTGGCAAATTTGTTACTTAGTGGCAAGTAAATCCATTATTCTACGAATGTAAGAGATACATGCAATCGACCTAGAGATAGTTTCCTTCTTTTGCTACAAGGAGAGATACAAACAATCAAGAGAGTGATGCTTTCCTTTTTTCTGTAGGGCTAACAAGGGAATTATGAGGAATTAGAAGAAATGCACCTTACATTTTAAAATTTTATCAAAAAATACACCTTATATAAAGGAACAGATGGAGTATATCATTATCCTCATTACCGGTTTTGTTCTTCTTTCTCATCGTCGTGTTCCGACATCCCCGTGACGTACTCACTTGTGTCTGGATGGACGATGATGGATTCCATCACACTAAGAGGGCCAATATAATATCTCCCCATCATTAGAGGAACAAATTCCATTCTTGAGCTATATAGTGCTTTGCCAAACTTTCTAGTGAGCCGGTAAGTTGTTGTTATGATCACCATGTTACATGAAAAGTTTGAGCAACCCCAAAGTTCAGGTTATGGTAAGAGGAGTAACGTCCCAAAATTCTAAATTTTGGAATGTGATATTAAATAAATATTTTTTATTGTTTGTTTGATTTTTGTGTGATTGGATGTGTGAAATTGAGTAAATTTTGAAACACTTTGAAAGTTTAATGCGAGTGAATGATATGAATTTTCCAAACTTTAACTTTGCATTTTGATTTCCATGAATTCAAATTGTTTTCGAATGCAAAACCCTAGAGTGAAGATGACATGAATTCTTCCATTTAAAATGAAAATGGTTTTTGAAAATATTTGAATTTAATTTGCAAACAATTCAAACCAGAAACTTTATGCACTTCAATGATTTGTATGAGAGAGGATAAGATGACTTGTACGAAATATATGGAATAGAGTTGGAAGTGTTGAGGATCATATTGAAAGTTCAATAAAAACTTTTGAAGCCCCTCTACTTTTAGTTGAATTTGAGCTTCAGTTTTTTATTGTCTCATAAAAGAAATATTTGAGTGAAGGAAACATGACCCTTCAAAATTAAAAGAAAGATTTGAAAATCAAATTCAAATCCATTTTGGAGTTATTGCGAAAACAATTAAGTATTTTATTTGGCCCTAAAAAATAGTTCCTATTTTTCTATGCAAACTTCTAATAAATTTGGTATATAATATGCCTATTTTATTTTCTATTTTTATACTTTATATTTAGCTTTTAACTTCTATCTTATTTAAAAGAAAAATAGTTCAAAAAAGGGGTCAGTCGCAGGCAGGCGCTAGACAACCGGCCCAGCCGGTGCCTTAGGCACATGGCCCCTCCCTCTCGCACCGAATCGCTACGCCGTGATAGCCCGCTCCCCTCTCCCTCTCCCCTCTGCCACTGACATTGCAGGC
This sequence comes from Secale cereale, assembly GCA_902687465.1. Lineage (NCBI taxonomy): Eukaryota > Viridiplantae > Streptophyta > Magnoliopsida > Poales > Poaceae > Secale > Secale cereale. Next base: position 405,746,658 of record LR738715.1, read on the forward strand.
CCCGCATGTCATCGTATTGTTCCCCAAGACATGGACAGAGGCCGTAGCTCGACCTCACCGGCAGATTTTCTCGCGAAGATCGCCTCGCCCATAGCCCCTTGCTCACGCAAGACCCCCTATAATTATCACAACTTTTCCCCTAATCTTATTTTCGCAAAAATCTCGATATCTCATGCCTTAGAGCTTCATCGTGAGCTCGCCGGAGTTCTGCTTCCCGAACTCATGTCTCCGACTTATTCTGGCGCCTATAAGCTACCACACGCATGTTTTTCTCCTTCCAATGACCCCCTCGATTTGCTAGACCTCCCAAACTCTTTTTCTCGCGCAGACTCGCACCGAACCAAGCTCCCCAACCTCTTTCCAAGTTCGCCGGTTGTGCCCCTGTTTCAGAGGCCAGCTGTCATCATCGCCATTGTCCTTGACCGACACCGCCTCCACTATTGGATTCACCACCTCGTGCCACGCCTCCCCGTGCTTTCGCTCACTTCGCATCCACCGCTGTCGCCGCCAACTTCTCTGACGCCAACGACGTCCGCCACCGCAGTGAGCTGCCGCTTTTGACACTGCCATTTGAACTTCCGTAAATGGCTCAGATTAGATCTGGGATTTATTTCTTGGAAATGTTTTTCGCTATTTTGCGGTCATTTGTTTGTTTAGCTCGGCAGCGAATACTCACCGGCCAGTCGCCGCGCGACATGTTACCTTGGATTTTTTTTCCAGACGCTGCTGTAGCAACCGCTTAACATCGGTCATCTGCCCTTTAGCACAACGGTGAACACCCCAACTCTAATTAGGCCGCGCCACGTGGCGGTGGCCGATCTGTAGCTTTTCTGCCATCTTAGTTTTCTGTTTTTATTTATAGAATCAGTTCTGGTTTTAGAAATTCAATATCTTTTATTTTATAGATCCAAATTGGGTGATTCGCTTTGCTATAGTTTCAAAATTGTATGAAGTTTCTGATGGTGCCTTTAGTTTCAAATTTGAGTAGTATAAATTTGGATTTGCATCAAATTTGTACAAATCACTAATTTGGCCATATCTTTAGTTTGAAAGTATATTTTTGATTGATTCGTTTTGATACTTTTTAATTGTTGATTTATCTATCATGTAACATTTAGTTATTTATTTGTGGTTTATTTTAAATTTGGATTTAAGGCAAAAGAGTATTGTTTTACACAGTTTAGTGTTATTTTCTTTTCCCTTAGTATCTGTTTATTTTTAACTAAAAAACGTTTTGTCTTTTTGAGAAATTTAGTTTTGTTTCTGTTATTGGACAGTTGAATATTTTTTTAAATAATTTATTTTTCCTTAGTTTTGTATCAAAACTTGATTAGGTCATAAATAGTGTTATATAGTAGCATTTTATTTGTTTCTTTTTGCAAATATTTTTTTATGAAAAATACTTTCTGTTGACTTAGTTATCTTCGAGACTTGCTGATAGTAGGAGAGGCTCCTACTGATTTAAAATTAATAAAACACCAGGATCAGTGGAGGTGTCACCCCTTATTACAAGATATGAAGAAGTACTCTATTTGATAGTCTAGTGGTATTGAACAGTATACAAAGATAGGATAGCTTAGAATCAAATGGCAGCCACACTTTCCGCAATGAAAGGGTGGAGTTACACATTCGTGCAATGCACCATCATGGACATGTCATCTTTGATTCTTTTCTTCCAGGACTATAGGGAGGGCACCACACCCCTAAAATGCTTATTATTCCTCTCTTTCAAAATCCCCTAGGCCACAATGATGAAAATTTCCATGAACTGTGGTTTCCCCTAGGACGTCTTCCCCCCATGTATGAGTTCTAGCCTATAGTGAGAGTCATGCCAGTGCACTCCAATCACATCCCAACACTGTGTCACAAATGGGCATCAGAAGAACAAGTGGGCTAGGGTTTCCTCTGGGGGTGAGGCACAAAGAAAGTAGGTGTACACATTGCCCTCAAGCTTGCACTATCTCCTCCTCAACATGTTACGTGTGTTTAATCGGTCATCCAACAGCAACCAGGAAAAAACTTTCCATTTGTTTGTGCACAAGGATTTCCCGATCCAGGAAAATGCTTCATCCACTAGAACATCCCTGAAGCAAAACTTGTAGAAGTCATTGGATTTAAGAACTCCCTGCATCCTTTTGTCCCAGACACAGAACAACTTATCCTTCAGATCACTGTCGGGATTAATCTCCACAGTTAGAGATTGAATATCCCCAACCTCGGTTCTTTCCTAGGGAGAGAGCGAGATATGAAAGGCCTCACCAATGGTGTTGGACATCAAGAGTTTCTGCACTATCACATCCTAATTTTTCGCAAAGGAAAAGGCTCTCAGGTGAGATATCTCAAGAGGCTGCTCACTCCAGAGATCTTTCCGAAATAAATCAGTGCTCCTATCCCCAATGTATATTTTAGTCACCCCTCTGAGGATATCCGATAGTTGCATCAGATCCCGCCACCAGAAAGAACCGCATGGTTCAGAAGCATGGGGTACATCCCTAGGGTAGTATAAACGCCAAATCAGCTTAACCCATGACATGTCCAACTTACTATAAAACATGAAGAGCTGGTTGATCAGTTGTCCTTGATTATAAATTTTGAGATCAACGATCCCAAGCCCTCCAACTACTTTTGGACGGCAAATAAGATCCAAGGCGGCAAGCGAGATATTTTTTGTCCCATCCTTCGTTTTCTTGCTCCAGAAGCAGTGTCTGCGGATCTTATATAGATGTCCCATGATCTTTGGAGAGGTTTTGGTGGAGCACATGGCATACACCATAAGCGAAGATACGACTGAATTAACGAAGGTGAGCTTTGATCCATAATCTAGCATATTTGCCTCCATAGAAACTCTTCTCTCTACAGACGCTACAAGAGGCATGAGGTCCATTACAGTTGGTTTAGTAGTCCCGAGAGGAGGCCCTAGATACGTGAACGACATTTTCCGCACAACATAGCCAAACATATCGGCAAAACAATGTGCCTCAATACATGAAATATTGATCGGGACTGGTGTGGATTTCTGGAAATTCAAGCGCAGCCAAATAGAAGCCACATAGTCCAATATAATTTTTCCTTTGTATTTTCTGCTAATTGATATTTTATTTTTTGATAATTTATTATTTTATAATTTCCTCTGTGGCAAAGTTTTACTTTGGACAAAATTATTTTTGTGTGCGTAATAGAGTTTTCTTAAGTAATTTCTTAGTAGTTTTCTTTTGAGTTTTTTTTTGGATTTCTATTTGGTTTTCTTATGTGTTTCTTTGTCGATTTTATTTTAATTGAGTGTTATATGATTGATAGAGTTGATTGTTAGAGTGTTTGGGTTATGTGAATACTATGTTTGATTTTTGTATAGATTTCATCGGAGTGACGAATAGTTATATCAAGTTCATTTTCTGAGAGCGATAATATCTTCATCAAGTAATACAAGGCAAGTTCACTTTGACCATATTTTCATGCCTATGTTTTTATTTCATTTAGCGCCACCATGTCAACAATTCCTTGAGTAGTGTCATTGAATCTTGTAGTTATGTAATATGCATGAGGTAGGAACCCATCTCCCGATTGTGAAGCATGCGACGTTGTTTAGTTTCAATGCTACGTTGTAGTAGACGTGGTTGGTATGAGTGTTCGGAGTGAGAAGGAGGACTCTACGTCAATGATGACAACTACATGACGGCATCTTCAAGGCCTGCATCTTTGAGACCTGAAGACTTCAAGACTCAAGAAAAGTTTTCAATACACACTACTGGGTGGACTGGTTGAGAGGCACCCTGGAGTTCCCAGTGGATGCCTAGTGAGCTGGATTTGGACAGTACTCATGAAGAAAGTTCTGCCCAGAATCAAAGAGACAGAAGAATATTTCATGCCTGAAAGCTTACCTGTGTGGCCACAAGTCACTTTGGGATTTGGCTTGGTTGACCGTAGTTGTGACTCTGGCTGGGACAGTAGTTGTGACTCTGGTTGAGCACCGGGCAGTGGTTAGGCGAACTTTTCGACAGACCATGTTTCATTCGTCCGGTTCTCAAACACCCTGAAGTGCGTTGACATAAAAGGAGGGAACGATTCTTGTGGGTAAAGTGCACGTCAATCTGCAGAGTTAAACCTAATCGAATAGCCTTGTCCCCGGTTACGAACAATTTGAGCCTCAAGTCTTGGATATATCTCCGAACTCTCAACACTGGATTGATAAATTATTTGTGGGCAACTAAAAATTATTTGGGCTATGATACATCAGTTGGCGAAACCATGTCGTAGTAGATAACTCTGTAGTGAAGCTTCACTCCTGATATTCCTGTGATGTAGGGGAAATAAAAAAGCAACTTTTACGCAAAAAACATAGACATAGTGCCATAAAGCCATATTGCATATATAATAGTTTTATTATTTGTTTCTCTTATTTGTGATCTTGCCGGTACATTCAATGTACTAGCCTACATGGCTGCAATGTCTCATGTTGAAGATATTTCTTCGAGGAGTAGAGTTATGATACAGAGTTACGGTCTACACTCTACTTACCGTCGGCGTTGATGGGATTCTATAACCGTTTGGATGTTACCACTGAGACAAAAGATGTATATATCAGTTTTACCTTACTTATACATGTGATCGCACTTTGATATAAGCATTGATGTACTATGTGTGCCAGCATACCGAGCCAGGTATGGCATAGATAGACATAGGCTCGACCGTTTGAGGTCGTTCTCTACAAGAGGTGATTACGATACTCTCATGGTATAAGGAGCAAAATCACACATTAAAACTCCATGTTATTACAACTGATTACAGACTATATAAACTCAATTCATAACAGACAAGTTTGGGTCGATTCATATGATCATTCTTCCAACGTGATAATCTCAATGTTGTTTTAGGACTATCGTTTACAGTCAACGATATCCTAAGATCCAAAAAACATGATCACAAACAACACTTTAGCTACTCAACTTTATGCAACTCAATGATTTTCATGAGAGAGCATAAGATGACTAATTGGAAATATATGAAATAGAGTTGGAAGTGGTGAGGATCATTTTGAAAGTCAATAAAATCTTTTGAAGCCCCTCCGATTTTAGTTGAATTTTATCTTCAATTTTTGATTCTCTGATAGAAGAAATATTTGAGTGAAGGAAACATGACCCTTCAAAATTTAGAGAAAGATTTGAAAATCAAATTCAAATCCATTTCGATGTTATTGCAAAAAAAAATTAAGTATTTTATTTGGCCCTGAAAAATAGTTCATATTTTTTATGCCAAATTTTAAGAATTTTGGTGCATAATATGCCCATGTTATTTTCTATTTTTATTTCTTTATATTTAAATTTTTGCTTCTGTCTTTATTTAAAGAAAACTGTTCAAAAAAAGGGGTCACCCGCAGGCCAGCACTAGACAACTAGCCTAGCCGGCTCCTTAGGCCCATAGCCCCTCCCTCTTGCGCTGAATCGCTACGACCTGACCACCTGCTCCCCTCTCCATCTCCCCTCTGCCACTGACATCGCGGGCCCTGCCTGTCATCATCTTCTTTCCCACAACATGGATAGAGGCCGCAGCTCGCACGCCTCACCGGTCCATTTTCTCACGAAGATCACCTCGCCCAAAGCCCCTTTCCCATGCGACACCCCCTATCACTACAAGAAATATGTCAACTTATGACCTTCTGTCAGTGACCCTCGAAGAATTGGTCATAAATTTATGACCATTTTAGACCAATTGGTCAAAAGCTGCCTGGGGGGCTCTAAACCCTAAACCATAATGACCATTTTGGTCAGAAAGGTCATAATTTCATTAGAGGAAATGGTCGTAAAGCTAGTAGCATTTTTCCACTTCCTCATGCCTACCTGATAACGACCAATATAAAATGGTCACTACACTTGAGTTTTAATGAATTAGGATGATTAGGCAGCCACCTCAGCAACCTCTCTTATGTGTCACTGTCTAGGTGTCATTTTTGCTTGAGTTTTAATATTCAACAGACATACGGGGCACACACTGACAGGCGGGACCCATTTGACAGGTGGGGCCGAGCGCTTAATTCACCCAAAAAAGATGCACGAGGCGGGACTCGAACCCACGACCTCGCGCTTGCTTCGCTCGCATGCTACCGCTAGGCTAGAGAGGGACAGTTGCTCACATCTGGGAGTTTATCTATACATTATATATAACTAAAAATGTGCGCTTTAATTCCTAAAAAATGTGCGCTAGCGGGGACTCGAACCCACGACCTAGCGCTCGCTCGCTCGTTCGGTACCGCTGGGCTAGAGAGGGATTGTTGCTAATGTGTGGGTAATTTTCTATATACTATACAAAACCAGGGCTCTCTCGTATCAGTGATAAGTGGGGCCTTCCGACCAGGTGGCGGCGGGTAGCATCGAACAGAGCAACACTTAGCGTTTTTCTAGGTCTTCCGACCAGGTGGCGGCGGGCGGCGGCGGAAGCAACCAGCAAGCGTCGCTCGGACGAGGGCGGGGCGGCGGGCGGGGGGCGGGGGCCGGCGGCCAAAGCAACCAGTAGGGGCCGCTCGCCTTGCCCACGACCTCGCTCTAGGTGACCTCGCCCACGACAGGAACAGCGACCTCGCCGATCGCGTCGCCCACGCATGGGGGACTCGCCGCCGCCGAGCATGGGGGAGTCTCCACCGCCGCAAGCAGACCTCGCCCACGTATGCACCCCTCTCCTTCCCCCTCCTCTTCCCCCTCTCCTCTCTGTTGATGTCAATGATTTAATGTAGATTTGTTAGGAGAATCTTCAGAGTGATTTGATGTAGGTTTGTTGTAAGCTTGGAAAATTCTCTTGGAAATGTCATTGATGAATTTGGTAGAAATTGTGAAGAGAATTTATGTTGATGAAATTATTAGGAGAATTGTTGTTGATGAAATTGTTAAGAATTCTTTTGGAATTCAGTCAATTGTTACTCGTAAATTATGTTGTCAGCAATCAATAGAACAGAGCTCGAGTTATTCTTTCCCTGAAACAGGATCCTGGGGTTGATGTAGATTTGATGTTACACCTCTGAAATTTCAGCCTCAAATCCGTGAAAGGACCTGAATATTGATGTAGATTAGATGTAAACTAGGAAAACTCTCATTGATGTAGATTTGATGCAATCTTGGAAATGGCATTCATGTAAATTGACAATGGTGATATTGTTGGTGGTTTAACCAAAATAGTTCTTAGTGGCAGCATATATTGTTATTGTTGGTTGTTTAACCACCTCTGTTTTTTGTGAACCATCATGTTTTAGTTAGCTTTTCTTTTCTCCCATGTGAAATCTGTATTTCCATTTGAACTACTTTTTATTGCTCCCATGTGAAATCTGTAAACCATGTGAACTGGACTAAAGTAGTGAGGAATTGGAAATAGCTGAATGTTGTGCTTAGGCAGTTAGCATATAAACTTGGGTGCCTACCTTATTTTCTGGAATTTTAGCTTCCATTACTTCCATCCATTTTCATTAATTAATGTTGATGCACTTAGATTGATTTGCTAAGTTGCAACAATTTGTTGTCTTTGGCAGATGGATAGAAGCTGGATTAGACAAGGAGTTAGAAAGTTTTCGAAAGAACATATGAAAGGAGTTGATGATTTCATGGCATTTGTTCGGGCAAATTTTGCCAACAATGCTCACATTCTTTGCCCATCTTGTGAATGCCTCAACCGTCCAAGAATGGCTCAAGGAAGAGTGGAAGATCATCTGCTTCTTAATGGGATGTCTAGCACATATGATAGATGGATATATCATGGAGAACCTTTAGACAGACAACCTCAACATTTTGAAGCTGATACAGAGGCCCCTCATATGATGGGTGGTGGTGATGCCGGCATTGATTTCATGGAAAAGGTTTTGCGAGATAATGCTGTTTTGGAGGAAGAGGATGGGCATGAAGATGATAGGATTCCTGACCTATTGAAGGATTTGTACGATGCTGAAGATCGTGCTGATGGACAGAAATCGTTGTTTGCTGAGGTGTTAGAGGAGGCGAAGCGCGTAGCTCATGAAGGGGGTAAATTTTCAAGATTTACCTTCACCGTGAAGTTACTCCACATCAAGTCTTTCTACCGGATTAGCAATGCCGCATTCAACGCAATACTCCGTCTTTTGAGCTTGCGATTCCCTGATAGTTGTGTTCCCAGATCTTATGATGAAGCATTGAGCATAATCCGCAGACTGGGGTTAGGTTATGTGTCAATACATGTGTGCCCAAATAACTGTGTCTTGTTTCGGAAGGATTTAGCAAAGCATGACAAATGTCCAAAATGCAATGCATCTAGGTGGAAAGATGCTGATGGGAAGAAGTCAATACCGGAGAAGGTACTGAGGCACTTTCCCTTGATACCAAGGCTGCAGCGGATGTTCATCTCGAAGAAATCATCGCGTGAAGTACAGTGGCACAAGCTGAAGTGGCAACCTGTGGACAATGAGCTGAGCCATCCAGCGGATGGAGAGGCATGGAACGAGTTTGACAGTATACATTTAGATTTTGCTGCAGATCCAAGGAACATAAAACTTGGCATTGCCACAGATGGGTTTAATCCGTTTGGGAACATGAGCACGTCTTATAGCATGTGGCCAGTTTTTGTGGTGCCGTACAACCTGCCACCATGGGCATGCATGGATCAGTCCAACTTCATGATGTCATTGCTTATCCCGGGTCCAGATTCTCCAGGAAAGGATTTTGATGTCTTTATGGAGCCCCTCGTAGAAGAACTGCTCCATCTCTAGACTGGTGTACCTACATACGATGCCTTGAGTCCGGAAGAAAAGTTCAATCTACATGCTGCGATCATATGGTCCATCCATGATTTCCCGGCTCTGCACACTCTGTCTGGGAGGATCACAGCGGGTTATCAGGCTTGTGTCCATTGTGACAAAGACCCTTGCTCAAAGAGGATGAGGAACAAGATCTGCTATATTGGGCACCGCCGCTTTCTTCCCCGAAACCATCGCTGGCGAAGAAGCAAAGATTTTAATGGTGAGAATGAAACCCGTGACAAGCCAGCTGAATTCACTAAAGAAGAGCTGGAGCAGCAACTTGAAAAGGTGAAAGATGTGAGACCAGGAAAGCTGGCGAAGAAAAGAAAGAGTGAGGAAGGTCAATGTTGGGACCGGAGGTCTTGTTTGTGGGACCTGCCATACTGGGCTGATCTGAAATTAAGGCATAATCTCGATGTAATGCACATTGAGAAAAACATATGCGAGAATCTGCTAGGGACGTTTCTGAACATTGAAGGGAAGACAAAGGACACGGTTAGTTCTAGGCTTGATTTGGAGGACATGGGCATAAGAGAAGATTTGCATCTACAACACAATGAAGATGAAGATTCATTTGAAATTCCCCGAGCATGGTATACAATGAATAAAGAACAAAAGCTTGCATTCTGTGAATTCCTAAGAGCGGTGAAATTTCCAGATGGTTATGCTGCTAACCTAGCAAAGTGTGTTACTTCTGATGGATTCAAGCTTTCAGTACTGAAAACCCATGATTATCACATCCTCCTCCAAAGGATTTTACCGGCGGGCCTCCGAGGAATCATGGACAAGGATATATATGAAGCGGTTGCTGAGCTAGGTAATTTCTTTAGAGAACTGTGCTGCAAAACCCTCAAGTTAACTGTCCGGGAAAGACTTGAAAAAGAAATCCCAATTATTCTTTGCAAGCTCGAGAAGATTTTCCCTCCAGCTTTCTTCACCGTGATGGTCCATTTATTGGTGCAATTACCCAAAGAGGCAATGCTTAGAGGCCCTGTGCAATATGGTTGGATGTACCCAATCGAACGAAGGCTGCTTACTTGTAAGCGTTATGTGCGAAACAAGGCAAGACCTGAAGGTTCTATTGCTGAAGCATATGTCGTTGACGAGTGCTTGACTTTTTGCTCTAGATACTTTGGTGATGTGGAAACAAGATGGAACCGGCCGGGCAGAAATAGAGAGCAGTCTGATTCGCAAAGTGGTGATGTCTCTGTTTTCAACCATGGTGTGAACTTTCTTGGAGCCTCACAATACTTGAAGGCTGGTGATGAGTATGACAAGATGGTTTTGTTTGTGCTCAGCAATTGCGCCGAGGTTCTACCATATATCGAGTACGTTATATCTTGTGCACTCATTAAATATATATTTTTTGCTTGGGTTGGCACCAGCCTAATGTTTTAATTCACATGTTTTGTTGGCATTGCAGGAAATGCAAGGAAGAGTTAAACCAAGAAGAAAGCAATATCAATGTTGATAAAAGGGTTGCCAAGGTGTTTGCTAAGTGGTTTAAGAATCATGTGAGATCTTTAGCCACATGTTTTATGTTTTCTGTGTTATTCACCCATTGTTAAATACCATTGTTTGCTAAATGGTTTATTTGTGCAGATTGGAAAGTTGCATGAGGAGAAGAAGGTCAGTGATGATCTATTTGCTTTGGCATGCTTACCGGATAAGCGAGTGAGAGTGTATTCAGCATGCATTGCTGACGGTGTCCGGTACCACACCGTTGACCGCGAGGAAAAAAGGAAGACACAGAATAGTGGAATCGTCACTGAGGGGTCACATGATGGTGAGATCATTGACTTCTATGGTCAGTTGAGAAGCATCGTAGAGTTGCAGTACAACTCTAGTGGAGGCATCCATTGCTCGGTTGTCTTATTTCGCTGTTACTGGTTTGAGCTAGGTAGCAAGAAGAGGAGAGACTCTTTTGTCAAATATGATGGCCACTTCAAAAGCATCAACACTGCAAGGTGCTGGTATAAGAGTGATCCCTTTATTCTAACAACACAAGCAACAATGGTGTTTTATCTGCCAGACACTCTTTTGCACGGAAAATGGCGAGTTGTGCAAAACTTTCAGCAGAGACACTTGTGGAGTGTGACTGAAACTGAAGTGGAAAAGGGCCCCGGTGATGGTGGACTAACATACCAAGATGATGACTCTACGGAAGTTCCGTTGCAAGCTGATGATGACTCTATGGAAGTTCCGGTGCAAAGCAGAGTGCGAAGGGACCGGGAACGTGTGATCGTTGGTGCTGCAATAGTTGAAGGCATCAAGAAAAGAAGAAAGGTGGTAGAGGATGGACATGAAAGCGAGGATGAGGAAAACTGGACTGATCATACTATGCTGCAATATTGTAGTGATGATGAGGAAAACAGGAGTGGGCATAGAGTTCCTTGTTTTCGTATCGACAACGATGAGTAGCGAATGGACTGGCAAAGGTAAATACTATTACTTAATGTTCTTTGTTTTGGTATCTATGGGACTGGTGACCTGATGTGATCAATCTTCTCTCCAGGTACAAAAATATTTGAAGATTCTAAGAGCAAAATGATGATCCTAATGGTTGTAGCAAGATGATGATCCTGATGGTTGTAGCAAAATGATGATCCTGATGGTTGTAGCAATAGTGATGTACTTATCCTGATTCACAGTGCTTTAAGATTCCAGCAGCAAAATTGAGATGTTATGCTTGCTGTTTTGACCTGAATTGAGATGTTATTGTAGATGTTATGCTTGCTGTCATAATGTTGTCTTGTAATGCAAAAGATTGCAAAATGATGATACAGAAGATTTTTTGAACATCTTTAGTTCAAGTTTTGGTCAGAATGTGGTCTTGTAGTTGTTGTGATCATCTTGTGGTTGTTTTGGTCAGAATGTTGTCTTGTAGATGCTATTTTAACTGAATTTTGGTCAGAACTGAAGATGCTATTTTAACTGAATTTTGGTCAGAACTGAAGATGCTATTTTAACTGAATTTTGGTCAGAACTGAAGGTGAGCAAAAAAATATGCGCCAGCGGGGACTCGAACCCACGACCGTGCGCTTGTTTCACTATGTTTCTACCGCTGGGCTAGGACGAGGCTATTAGTCTTACACTCTATGCCAACCTTTTTGAATATATCAAACTAGTCAAGTATGAAGCATACACCTCACTGACAAGTGGGCCACTCGACCCACTCGCTGACAAGTGGGCCATTTTGCTATTGTACCCAAGCTACCAAAAATATGCGCGTGACCAAAAAATATGCGCGTGCGGGGGCTTGAACCCACGACCGTGCGCTTATTTCAATGTGTTTCGACCACTGGGCTAGGAAGAGGCTGTTGGTTTTGTAATCTATGCCCACCCTTTTTAATATATCAAACCAGTCACGTAGCAAACACCGAACTCGCTGATAAGTGGACCCGCTCCCTCTCTTTTCCCCACTTCTCCTCACCACTCGACCCGCTCCTCCTCTCCATCGACGGCGCCGCCCACCGCTGCCGGCTCCTTCCTCTCCCACCGCCGGCCTCCCCACCACCACCGGCTCCTTCCTCTCCCACCGCCGCCGGCTCCTTCCTCTCCCACCGCCGCCGGTCCTTCCTCTCTCTCTCGAGGTATGCATCCTTCCTCTCTCTCTCCTTCCTGGTTGGATTAGTTTTCTGCTACTGGTTAGATTAGGGTTCTTGCCGTCGCCTAGATTGGATTAGATTAGATAGGGATTGGATTAGATTAGGGTTTGATTTGGTTAGGGTTTGATTGGGACTGCATTAGATTAGATTAGGGTTGGATTATTAGGGATTGGATTATGTTTCCTCACAGATGTTCTTTAATAGATAGTTAATTAGATTAGGGTTGGATTGGGACTGCATTAGATTAGATTGGGACTGCATTAGATTAGATTAAGGTTGGATTATTAGGGATTGGATTATTAGGATTGGATTTGTACATATGAACTGCATTTGTACAGTAGTTAATTCTCTTAAGATAAGTTGTAATGCATGTTTGTCCTTGGGTGTATCTGGCATATTCTGAATATTAAGTGAAAAAGAAGCTTGTCTCTGTACACATTGTTGTTTCTTTTGCCTAGAATCATGGGCTGTGGTCTCTGAATTTTTTGTGTGGAATTCTGTATGGTTTATTTTGACGATCAAGAGATGAATGCCAAAGCATGTTGGATGCTGCTAGTTTTATCTTGAGAAACTGGAGGCATCATAAAAATTCTGTATGGTTCTATTGAAACTGTTGTTTTGCTGTACACTATTGGTCCATTTATAATAGATATGGTTCTGGTCAATTTATAGTAGATATGGTTCTGGTCAATTTATAGTAGATTTTAGTGTTGTTGCTGTTGGTGGTCACCTGATGATGTTGCTGTTGCTGTTGATGTTGATGTGCTTGTTTTAGTGTTAGTTTACTATGCTATTGATGTTGATGTGCTTGTTTAATTTACAATGTTGCTTTTCAGATAAGTGAGATGGCTGGCTTGGAAGGTTTCGAGTTCTTCGAGATCATAATTGAGAAATCTTGCAGTAGGCAGGTATGTTTATCATCACACATTTCTTTATCATCACTCTGCTGTCCAGTGCTTGATTGCCACAATTAACCACTACTTGACCCTCGCTGCAGAGGCTGCCTGACAAGTTTGCGAAGATGCTCGCCGGCCGTGAGCCCCACAAAGTGAAGCTGCGGGAGGCCGGCAGCGGGCTTCACAGGCTTTGGGAAGTGTTGGTGGTGTTTGATTGTGAAAGCCACATGTACCTAGGGCCCGGCTGGGAGCATTTCGCCCGCGCCCATGAGCTACAGCTCGGGTACTTCCTTGTCTTCCGCTACGATGGCGACGCCATGTTCACCGTGAAGGTGTTCGACAACACCATGTGCCGCATGTACTACCAGCACGACGACGATGCCAGTAAGCTCTCTGCCTCTCTTCTTCCTGTCCTTTTGGCTTCCTCTACCTGCACAACGACAACACCATGTTCACACTTTGTGGCATTTGGCCAGGCAATGGGAGCAGCAGCGGGGATGCCGAGGAGCAGAGCGGGGATGACGACGAGGAGCAGAGCGGGGATGACGACGAGGAGCAGAGCGGGGATGACGAGCAGAGCGGGGATGACGAGGAGCAGAGCGGGGATGACGAGGAGCAGCCTATTCTGGCTGACGACGAACATGCTATGGTGGTGGCTGACGACGACCCTGCTATGGTGGTGGCGGATGATGACCTTGCTATGGTGATGGCGGACGACGACCTTGCTATGGTGGTGGCGGACGACGACCTCGCGATGGTGGTGGCGGACGACGACCTCGCGATGGTGGCGGCGCCTGCAATCCCACAGCTTGGCGACAGGACCATGCCAATTGTGGTAGAGGAGTACATCCGCGTTGGGATTCGCCACTCTGAGCACATCAAGTTGATGAAGGAGAAGAAGGAGGATTGAATATGTTAAGAAGGTGTTCAGCATGTTAGGCTTAAGCTTGTTAGTGTAATATGAACATGTCAATGTTAAGTATGTCAGGTTTAATTTTGTGCATGCTCATGGATGCTGTATGACAGTGTTATCTAAACAAGTCATGTTTTTAACAATGAATATTCAGTTTGGTAACTGATGGGAATTGAAATTTTTTATGCATGCTCATGGATGAAAGATAAAATTATGGGTTTTTGTGCATGCTCCTGTATGAAACAATATAAGTTTCATTTTTTGAATGCTAAAAACATGACTCAAACCCTAGCCACAGACGGCCGCCGTGTGACTAAATCGGCCGGTTTTTGAAAACACTTTAAAAAATTCAAAAAAATCCAAAAACATGGGAGACCTCCGCATCACATCATCAAATGTGGCCTACCGACTAGCAAAAATACCAAACTTGCAATACCGGCGTTTTCTTGAAAAAGTGTTCTCAAAAACGACCTACCATGAACGAAGATTCATGCCTTTCAAGCCAAACTAGCAATGATATGGCCGCATCCGTTGAATAGTTTCTGATAATATGCCCAAATTGGGCGCATGCCTCCGTCTTGTAATGGCAAACAATGCTGCCAAAGCGAGGTTCCAACTTGTTTAACAAAAAAAAACCGTTTTTCATTTTATGAATGCAAAAGACATGCGTTTTTCGTGAAGCGGCTACAAGGAGGGGCACCCCAAACGGCGCCATTCCATGTCTATCTCAAAGTAGACCCTATTTTACGGACGGTCGCCAAAAAGCATGCATTTCTGACCCTCGTAGCTACTCCCGGCAATTCGGACCACATTCGGCCGATTCAGCTGGAACCGGCTGGAATTTGAACTGCGGGTCCTCCATAGCTTGCCCGTTATTTTCACTAAAAATGCTTTTTAGCTTCACAGGTAGGCATTTCATCACAGAATCGACAACAGATTTGCACGGCTCAAACCCTAGCCACAGACGGCCGCCGTGACGAAATCGGCCGGTTTTTGAAAGCACCGTAAAAAATTCAAAAAATTCAAAAACATGGGAGACCTCCGCGTCACATCATCAAATGTGGCCTACCAACTAGCAAAGATACCAAACTTGCAATACCGGCGTTTTCTTGAAAAAGTGTTCTCAAAAACGACCTACCATGAACGAAGATTCATGCCTTTCAAGCCAAACTAGCAAAGATATGGCCGCATCCGTTGAATAGTTTCTGATAATATGCCCAAATTGGGCGCATGCCTCCGTCTTGTGATGGCAAACAATGCTGCCAAAGCGAGGTTCCAACTTGTTTAACAAAAAAAGCATTTTTCATTTTTTTTGAATGCAAAAGACATGCGTTTTTCGTGAAGCGGCTACAAGGAGGGGCACCCCAAACGGCGCCATTCCATGTCTATCTCAAAGTAGACCCTATTTTACGAACGGTCGCCAAAAAGCATGCATTTCCGACCCTCGTAGCTACTCCCGGCAATTTGGACCACCTTCGGCCGATTCAGCTGGAACCGGCTGGAATTTGAACTACGGGTCCTCCATAGCTTGCCCGTTATTTTCACTAAAAATGCTTTTTAGCTTCACAGGTAGGTATTTCATCACAGAATCGACAACAGATTTGCACGGCTCAAACCCTAGCCACGGACGGCCGCCGCGACGAAATCGGCCGGTTTTTGAAAACACCGTAAAAATTTCAAAAAAATTCAAAAACATGGGAGACCTCCGCGTCACATCATCAAATGTGGCCTACCAACTAGCAAAAATACCAAACTTGCAATACCGGTGTTTTCTTGAGCTACTCGGTATGATTTTAACCATGATTTCTACAAAGTTTACAACAAACCCTATTTTTTTCTACACCCAAACCCAAAAGGATTTCCCTCTCCCAAAATTTCCCTCCACACCAAAATTTTGCCTCCACCAAAATTTCCCTCTCCCAAAATTTCCCTCCACTCCCTCCACTCCCTCTCCCACTACCAGGCGGGACCCACCACTCCCTCTCCCACTAACACGCGTGATCCCCTCCCCTCCCCTCCCAAATTTCCCCATTCCCCTCCCCTCTCCCCGACAAACCCTATCT
>LR738715.1:405762990-405916016 GCA_902687465.1 Secale cereale
TCTCCCGATTCCCTCCCCTCTCCCCGACGAACCCTCCCCGAGCCGCCCCGTCGACGAACCCTCCCCGAGCCGCCCCGCCGAAGACCACTCCCTCCCCGAGCCGCCCCGCCATGCCGCACCGCGGTGCGCCGCCCACCCCGACGACGAATCCACCGCGGTTGCTACATCGACGGCTACATCAACGACAGTGAGTACATCGGCGACGGTGGCTACATCATCCACATAATCAATGATCGACGACGGCGACAGGTACCCCTCTCCTCTCCCCTCTCCCCCTAGGGTTCGGTAGATCCCCCTCCTGGTCGACCTAGGGTTAGGATTCGATCGATCTAGGGTTAGGATTCGGTTGTTCATGTTCATCGAGCTCCTGGTTCTTGTTCTTGTTCATGTCGATCTAGGGCTAGGATTCGTTTTCTTGTCGATCTAGGGTTAGGATTCGCGCGTCGGCTCCTCCCTCCCTGCTCGAACCCTACTGATCCAGAACGTGCTCGCCAGATTCACTCATGGTGCTTGGCTTGGGTCACAGTTGGTTATGTTGCATGCGTGTCCTACTGCACTTCTAGTGTTTGATCCCCCTCATGATGATTTTAGGGGATGGGGATGGATGAGGAGGTGGATGAGGTTTGAGGAAGACCTCCCTCTGGTTCATGGTTCATGTTGCTTTCTGTACTCAAACACAAAAGCAATTTGTGTTAAGTAGAAGGTGTTGTGTTCAGTCACCAAGCTATAGTGGAATTACATGAATCAGATGAGCATTTCTTTATCAGCATAGAGGCCGTCCCGTGTGGCCCTCTCGCCTTTTTTTGCTGTTGTTGTTGTTGCAAAGACCGGGAACTTTATTGAGCAGTTGAGAGTATTTTTTTCATCTGCTTTTGTACTTCTGCAAGTACTGTTGTTTCATGCTTTACTAGTGGAAACATCTAGTTGTTTTGAAGGTCCTCATGATATACTCGTCTAGCTTGCTGTCAGACTGTCTAAGCATGTGTACATGACACTAATTCACTAGTTCATGTTGCTTGCAAGCATACATGCTTAATTAGGGTTTCCATTAGCAGTACTTGCTTGTATCAATAGCACATGGAGAAGAAGCTACTTGCTTTCTTATTAATTAGGGTTTGTATAAATAGTATTTGCTTGCTTCTTTTCAATTTCCTTCAATGCTTGCTTGTTTCTATTAGTAGCACTTTGCTTGCTTGCTTGTTTAGTGTACATATATTTCCATTGTACATGCATGCTTGTTTAGTGCACTTACAGGTTTGCTTAATTAATAACAGTACATCACTGTATGTGCATGATGGTCCAAATGCTTTCCTTTATTGATACAAGTGCATCATTTTACTTTATCCCTGTTGTATCTGATTGTTGTTTATTCTATTTTGCAAGCACCACCTCAAGATCATCCATGGCAAGGATGACAAGGTCAAGCATGAGGCCAACCGTTGGTATGCAACTTGCTCCTTGTGGTTATACTGTCAGTTTCATAAAATATGTGTCTTAATATGCTAAGTGAAATGTATTTCTGCAATTTGAATAAGCTGGCTTAATTGTGCCTGTGTGCTGTTAGTCTTCCTTACCTGAATAACTAGGATTAAATGATAATAAAATTTCATAAGATATGTTTGGCTGCCTGTCCATGCATTCCAAACATTCACCTAATAGTTACGTTTCCTTTATCATGCAAAGAAGAGCCTCTCACCGAGTACGAGAAGGTTAGGGCTAGAAATATCATGAGGAACAATCAGATGTTCCAGTCCCTTGGCATCGGTGCAATAGCGTCGATGATTAGGAAAACAAATGGTGTACAAGAAGGTAGAAGTTATGAGGTTCAAGAGGGTAGGGGAGTTATCAATGATGACCCAGAGTACAATCCTAAGGAGGATGAAGTTATTGATGGAGAGGAAGTGGATGATGTTGTAGTCAACAAGATTGTTAAGGTGCAAACTCTGTCTTGCTTGGAGGGTTGGGGTTCTGTTATTCTATGTTATTCCTTGTGCTCACATATTTCTCTTGTGATCTAATGCTTTTTTCCGTGCTGTTCATACGAGGCACTGAAGGAATCTAGGACGAAGAGGCCTGGTGTTAAGAAGACAGTCAGCAAGAAGAACAAGAGCTTAGAAACATCTGCTTCAATGCCTCCAGGAAGGGTGATGGCCCCAGCTCCAGGACAAAAAAAGAGGATCCTGGAACCTGATGAACCTGCCCTTGATAGAGTCACAAGGCAGAAAGCAATGATGGCGACTGCGACGGACCATCAGGAAAGTATGCTGCGCATGGACTCTCAGACCTCGGTGCAAACCGGTGATGAGTTGCCGCCCATGGATGAAGGAACCACTCTCAGCATGGATGGAAGTGGCACTGTCTGCCTACATGAAGCAGGAACCATCTGCATTGATGAAGCAGGCACTGTCCACACAGATCTCAGCCCTGTTGCACCTTCTATTGACAGGAACGCTGTCATCAATGAAGAAGAACAGCAGCTTGTGCTTCAATCAGGCAAGTTAACCTTCTACATGCTATCTTTTACTAGTGCATTTTCCAAATGGAATGATCATGTATGCTTTTGTCGATTCCTGCATCTGTCGATTTCTATTCTAATTTATGAGTTCAGATTCATTTTCAGATGCAATGAATCCCAAGACTAGACTTAGAAAGGGCAAAGGGCTAGAGAGGATCACCAAGTCGCTTGGTAGCAAGGTGCCTATCCAAATTGCCGAAGGGATGATTCGTCCAGAGAACCCTCTGCAGGCAGCAAAGCTTGCTTCTGAGTGTGGACTCATTGCAAAAAGGCATCTTCCGGTTCTTCCTCACTTCAAGCTATACAAAAAAATGCTAGTCTATTGGAGAACTACATTGGGAAAGTTGTTGTAAGCTACTTGTTTCATAGTTAATGTGCTATCTATTTTCTGTTACACCTGTGCATGATCACTAATATTGTTCCTACCTTGTTTGCTATCTTGGTAGGCAAATTTTGAGATGAACACAGACTCGGAGACCATCAAGACCTCGTGCAAAGATATTCTGCAGAAATATTCAAAGAACAGACGCCATCAGATCAAGAAGAAGTATTTTTATACCGTAGTCGCAAATAAAGTCAGCATTAAGTCTCCGGTGCCTGATCTAATGGATGGTGAATGGCAAGCTCTGGTGGAGATGTGGTCTACCCCAAGACACAAGGTTTGTCTCAGCTTTGTTTGATGCTTTATGTTCTGCACTTGATATGCTAGTGCTAGATCATGCTGACAGTGTGCTTTTTTGTAGGAAACCTGTGTGTCGAACAAGATGAGTCGAGAAAAAGTCGTGTACAATCACAGAACTGGTTCCAGGCACTACACAGCACACATTTTGCCACTGTGAGAACTCTTCTCTAGAGACCTTACCGTTTGATCCTCATTGAATAACATTTCTGATTCTTGCTGAATAACATTTTGATTTTTGTTGAAAACCATTTCAGAAAGAAGAGCGTAAGGGTGAGGAGCTGTCTGCGATTGACTTGTTTAATGCCACCCACAACAGCAAGAAGCACGGGTTTTCGGAGCCAGTCAAGACTGCTATAGTAAGTCACTCCATGCTTTGCCCTATTTGATTCACAGCCAGCTTTGATGCTTTGATGATTTGATGTTGTTTGATTCGGAGCCAGTCAAGAACACACGCTATGTTCCATGCTTTGATGTTGTTTGATAGTTCAACAAATATATCAGAACTTGCTGTAGCTATTTGATGCATTTTTTATGATATGATGAAATTTGATCTGAATGTTAGTTTGATGATCGGCTCACTCGGGAAGCCATCTTATATAGAACCACCATTCTAGGCTTAATGAAGTGATCATATTGTTCCAATTGCATGTCTCCAGGTCACTAGTCATCATCTTCTTGTATAGATTTTGTGTGCTGGTTTGGTTATTTCAAATAATCCAGTTGTGTGCTGGTTTGGTTTCTCCTGCTTGGTTTGGTTTGCAAAATGTGAAATAGATCTCCCACTAATGCATATCATTTTCCTCCATATGCTAGCTTGAGATGGGAAAAATGAAGGACGCGCCGGTACCAGAAGGTGAAGAGCCAAAGTCTGATGTTGAAATTGTCGAACAAGTCCTCAAGACCGAAGTCAAGCAAAGCACATTCCTCAGGAATGTTGGGCTCCAGTCATCTAGGAACAACTCCGGCAAAGGAACAACTGAAGTTGCTGCTCATATTCGTGACCTTGAGCAGAAGCTGGAGAGGTCTGAGCTTCAAGCTGAAGTGATGCAAGAAGAATTGGCGGCAATGAAGATGAAGGCGGAAGAATCTGAAGCTGCACGCGACAAGGAACTTGAGCTGCTGCGCAAGAAGTCTCAAGAGCAGGAAGAGCAGTTAGCCCACTTGATGGCTCTCTTTCGAGCTAAGGTAGTTTGATGGCTGTGCTGTGAACCTCTTTGTCTTTGAGCTGGGAGCTGAGCTGAGAGCTGTTGCATTTTGTTGAGAGCTAAGGTAGTCTCAAGGGCATTTTGAACCTGTGAACCTGAGAGCTGAGCTGAGAGCTGTTGCATTTTGTTGCATTTTGCATTTTGTTGCATCTTTCTGTGAAGTTAAGTTATGTGATCACTTGTGAACCTGGGCCTTTCTATGAAGTTATGTGATCTTGTGAACCTGGATCACTTGTGGATCATTTTGTTTATTTTTTGTGAAGTTATGTGGATCACTAGTGCACCTGGGCTTGTGGATCACTTGTGGATCACTTGTGCACCTGGGCCTTTCTGTCTATAGTTATGCAAAATGAGAACCTCGGCTCTAAAAAGGCCAAGGCCCAAACAAGAATTAGACCAAAAAGGCTTGGGCCTAAAAAAAGAAATGAATGTAAAAAAAATTATAAAAAGGCTGCATAACAGAAAATAAAAAGGCCAAGGCCCAAATTCGAACTAGACTAAAAAGGCTGTGGCCCAAAACAATAGTGGAATATAAAAAAAATCATCAGAAAAAGGCTCCATTCCCAGAAATTAAAAGGCCAAATTATTGGGCCAGGCCCATGCAGATAAGCAAAATAAAGAGAAAAAAATTAAAATTAAATGGGCTGAATTATTGGGCTTGGCCCATCAAGACGGCTGAAATGGACCAGGCTGATTCTATTTTACGACCTTTTCATTTGGTCGTAAGTCTGCCACGTCAGCTTGCCACGGTGGATCTGACGTGGTGTGGTCGGATTGCTAGTGACCAAAACAGTTGGTTGTTAAATCTACGACCTTTTTTTTGGTCGAAAACTTTTGCGACCATTCCAGAAGAAAGGTCGCTATAGTCAGTTTATGATGGCCAGCTTTTGACCTTATGTTTTTGGTCACAAAAAGGTCACAAATGGAAATTTGTGACCATTCAGTGACCAATAGTGGTGGTCACAAGTTGACATATTTCTTGTAGTGTATAAATACCGCAATTTCCACCTCATCCGATTTTCCAAAAGATCTCGATCTCTCATGCCCTATGATAGAGGCGACGGTGTCCCGATGTTTCGATGAGATAGGGATCTCTTTCTGTGGGAGTAAACTTTGGCTATCTGACAATGGACATGCGAGATGTCGCGCCTTAGCAATAGCTAAACGAACTTCAGAGGGTTAGTGACCACGCCGGAGCAAGATGAACTAGACCACGAGGGTCTATTTCATGTGAGCAAACGAAGAACAAGCAAGAAACTAAGATTGCAATCTGTATATTGCGAATATAAGAGGAAAGCTTTATTGACTAAAGTGGGGTTCTGTGACGTCTTGGTTTGGTCGTTGAACATAAATGAAGTACGCGAAGTTGCAGCTAGGGAAAACTTTTAATCTAAACAAAACCCAAAGTCTACCCTAAGGGTTGTATATATGGAGGAGTAGGGAGAATATAGTGACCTCTTGGAGGAGGTGTCCGAAACCAACCCTAACTCTGTTTCCCCACACATACAGACTCTAAAAATAGACTATGCTGAAGTATTTCGAAATTACATGGGCCTGGCCCAATAATAAGGTGATGCTGCACCTATAATAGCCTCTCAACGAAATTTATGAAGTAGTGTCTTGTATATTTCGTTCAAGCCTTCATGCACTCATTATGGTGGCTTCAGAGTCCTGAAATCAACACTTGAAACTCCGTTGTTGTTCTCCATGCGCATGCCCTCATCTCCATGCTTGATCTTGCCCCAATGTTCATCCTTCTTGTCCAAGCTAGGCCCTTCATTTGTAAGCAAAAAAAATCTATCCAATTTAGGCAGCATCATATTCTCATAAACATTAGAATTGTTACAATGAAACGAAAGTAACTGGTAATGTGATTGGCGTATACGAGCTCTAGTAATTGGTCTAGTATTGATAGTGGCAGGGGTTGTGGGTGTAATAATGGTATTAATGTCCTCATCACCCTAGAGCTTCACCATGATCTCGCCGGAGTTCCACCACCCGAACTCCCATCTTCGGCCGATTTCGGCGCCTATAGGCTACCACACGCATGTTTTTCTCCTACCCGAACACCCCATCGATTCGCTAGATCTCCCTAACTCTTTTTCTCACGCAGACTCACACCGGACCTAGCTCCCTATCCTCTCCCGAATTTTGCATGTTTCGCCCCCTGCTCTAGCCACCCACAGTCGTCGCCACCATCGTCCTTGACCGACGCCGCCTCCACCATCGAATTCTCCACCTCGCATTGCGTCTCCCCATGCTTACACTCAATGCCGACGAGCCTCAGAGCCACTGTCCCCTTCGCATCCATTGACGCTGCCACCAACCTCTCTGACGCTGACAACGTCCGCCGCTGTGATAAGCTGCCGATTTCTAATGGCCGTTAGAACATTTGTAAATGGCTCAGATTAGATCTAGTATTGTTTTTTCGAAATATTTGTTGCTATTTTGCGGTCGTTCCCTCATTTAGCTCGGCAAAGAACACTCTCTGGCTACTCGCTGCGCGACACGTCGCCTTGGATTTTTTTTCCAGCCACTGCCGTTGAAACAGCTAACCACCGGCCACCTGCCCATTACCACAACGGCAAACACCCCTCCTCTAATCAGGTCACGCCACGTGGCGGAGGCAATTTGTAGCTTTTCTATCATCTTAGTTTTCTGGTTTTATTTACAGAATTACAACTACTTTTAGAAATTCAACATATTTTATTTTATTGATCCAAATTAAGTGATTCTTTTTGCTATAGTTTCGAAATTGTATGAAGTTTTGGATGGTGCCTTTAGTTTTAAATTTGAGTAGTTTAAATTTGGATTTGCATGAAATTTGTACATATCACTAAGTTGGCCACATCTTGAGTTTTAAAATATAATTTTGATTGATTCTTTTTGCTACTATTTAATTATTGATTTATCTATCCAGTAGAATTTAGTTATTTATTTGTAGTTTATCTGAAATTACAGTTTTAGGCAAAAACAATATTGTTTAACATAGTTTAGTGTTATTTTCTTTTCCTTTAGTATTAATTTTTTAACTAAAAACCTTTTTATCTTTTTTGAAAAATTTAGTTTTGTTTCTGTTATTGAATGGTTGAATATTTTATTTTATTTGAAAAAAATATATGATTCCTTAGTTTTGTATGAAAACTTGATTAGGTCATAAATAGCGTTATATAGTAGCCTTTTATTGGTTTCGTTTTGCAAATATATTTTTAGGAAAAATAATTTTTGTCGACTTAGTTGTTTTATATTTTCTTTTCTTCTAATTTATTATTTTGTAATTTCCTTTGTGACGAAGTTTTACTTAGGACAAAATTAATTTTTGTGTGCATAATGGAGTTTTCTTAAGTAGTTTTCTTTTGATGTTTTTTTGTGGAGTTCTATTTGGTTTTCTTATGGGTTTATTTGTTGATTTTTTTAATGGAGTGTTAATATGATTGATGGAATTGATTGTTAGAGTGTTCTTCTTATGTGAATACTATGTTCGTTTTTTTATAGATTTCATCTGAGTGACGATGGGTTCGAGTTCTATCAAGTTCATTTTCTAAGAGCGATAATATCTTCATCAAGTAATACCAGGCATGTTCACTTTGACAATATTTTCATGCCTATGTTTTTATTGCATTTAGCGTCACTATGTCAACAATTCCTCGAGTAGTCTTATTGAATCTTGCAGTTGCATAGTATGCATGAGGTAGGAACCCATCTCCCTGTTAAGAGGCCCGGTATGTTATTTAGTTTCAATGCTACGCTGTAGTAGACAGGGTTGGTATGAGTGTTCGGAGTGAGAAGGAGGACTCTACATCAATGAAGACAACTTCATGACAACATCTTCAAGGCCTGCATCTTTGAGACCTCAAGACTTAAGACTCAAGACAATATTTCAATACACAGAACAGGGTGGATTGGTTGAGAGGGACCATGGAGTTCCTAGTGGATGCCTTGTGAGCTGGATTTGTCCAATATTCATGAGGAAAGCTCCACCTAGACAGAAAGAGATGGAAGAATACTCCATGCCCGAAAGATTACATATGCGGCCACAAGTCACTATGGGCTTCAGCTTGGTTGACCTTAGTTGTGACTCTGGCTGGAACGGTGCTAGGAGATTAGAACCGTGTAGGATTGGATGAGCACCAGACATTGGTCAGGGGAACTCTTCGGAAGACCATGTTTCATTCGTCCAGCTCTCAAACACCATGTAGTGTGTGTCCATAAAAGGATGGAACGATTCTTGTCGGTAAAGTGCATGACATTATGCAGAGTTTAAACCTAATCGATTAGCCATGTCCCCGGTTACGGACAGTTTGAGCCTTTGGTCTTGGATCTATCTCGGAACTTGATAACTCACAAGTGGATCGCAACAGTTTTCGAGGGTACAGTATTCAACCCAAATTTATTGATTCGACACAAGGGGAGCCAGAGAATAGTCTCAAGTATTAACAGTTGAGTTGTCAATTCAACCACACCGGGAAGACTTAATATCTGCATAAAGGTATTTAGTAGCAAAGTAATAAGGAAGTAACGGTAACAGTGGCAAAAGTAGCGGTAGCAGTTTTGTAGTGATTGTAACAGTAGCAGCGGTAAAGTAACTAAGCAACAAGCAATATGTGAAAAGCTCGTAGGAATTGGATCAATGATGGATAATTATGTCGGATGCGATTCCTCATGTAATAGTTATAACATAGGGCGACACATAACTAGCTCTAGTTCATCAATGTAATGTAGGCATGTATTCCAAATATAGTCATACGTGCTTATGGAAAAGAACTTGCATGACATCTTTTGTCCTACCCTCCCGTGGCAGCGGGGTCCTGTTGGAAACTAAGGGATATTAAGGCCTCCTTTTAATAGAGTACCGGACCAAAGCCTTAACACTTAGTGAATACATGAACTCCTCAAACTATGGTCATCACCGGGAGTGGTTCCGATTATTGTCACTTCGGGGTTGCCGGATCATAACACATAGTAGGTGACTATTGACTTGCAAGATAGGATCAAGAACTCACATATAGTCATGAAAACATAAAAAGTTCAGATCTGAAATCATGGCACTCGGGCCCTAGTGACAAGCATTAAGCATGGTGAAGTCATAGCAACATCAATCTTAGAACATAGTGGATACTAGGAATCAAACCCTAACAAATCTAACTCGATTACATGGTAAATCTCATCCAACCCTTCACCGTCCAGCAAGCCTACGATGGGATTACTCACGCACAACGGTGAGCATCATGGAATTGGTGATGGAGGAAGGTTGATGATGACGATGGCGACGAGCTCCACTCTCCGAAGCCCCGAACGGACTCCAGATCAGCCCTCCCGAGAGAGATTAGGGCTCTGCGGCGGCTCCGTATCGTAAAACGCGATGAATCCTTCTCTCTAATTTTTTTCTCTCCAAAAGTGAATATATGGAGTCGGATCTGAGATCGGTGGAGCATCAGGGGGGCCATGAGGTAGGGGGCGCGTGGCCCCCCTGGTCTTGATTCCTTCGCCAATATTTTTTATATATTCCAAAATAATTCTTCGTTGATTTTCAGGTCATTCCAAGAACTTTTATTTCATCACAAAAATAACACCATGGGCAGTCCGGGTTAGTTCCATTCCACTAATGCAAGTTAGAGTCCAAAACAAGGGCAAAAGTGTTCGGAAAAGTAGATACGTTGGAGACGTATCAACTCCCCAAGCTTAAACATTTGCTTGTCCTCAAGTAATTCAGTTGACAAAGTGAAAGTGATAAAGAAAAACTTTGACAAACTCTATTTTCTTTTGTTGTTGCAAATATGTAAAGCCAACATTCAAGTTTTCAGCAAAGATTATGAACTAACAGCATTCACAATAACTTTCAGGTCTCATGTTTACTCATATCAATGACATAATCAGCTAGCGAGGAATAATAATAAACCGCAGATGACAACACTTTCTCAAAACAATCATAATATGACATAACAAGATGGTATCTTGCTAGCCCTTTCTGAGACCGCGAAACATAAATGTAGAGCACCTATGAAGATCAAGGACTGACTAGACATTGTAATTCATGGTAAAAGAGATCCAATCATAATCATACTCAATGTAAATTAATAGCAATGCATGCAAATGACAGCGGTGCTCTCCAACTGATACCTTTTAATAAGAGGATGATGACTCAACGTAAATGTAAATAGATAGGCCCTTCACAGAGGGAAGCAAGGATTTGTAGAGGTGCTAGAGCTCAATTTTGAAATAGAGATGAATAATGTTTTGAGCGGTATACTTTAATTGTCAACATAACAACCAGGAGTTCCCGATATCTTCCATGCTACACACATTATAGGCGGTTCCCAAACAGAATGGTAAAGTTTATACTCCCCCAACCACCAACAAGCACACTCCACGGCTGGCCCGAAACAACGTGTACCGTCCATACCAACAGCAGCCCTGGTGGAGTTTTTTAAATTATTTTGATTTGAGCATGGGACTGGGCATCCATGTTACCAACCATTTTCTCATGAATGATGAGCGGTGTCCACTCATCATGAGAATAACCCACCTAGCATGGAAGATATAGACAGCCCTAGTTGATACATGAGCTGTTCGAGCATAGAAAACAAAATTTCAATTGAAGGTTTAGAGTTTGGCACATACAAATTTACTTGGAACGGCAGGTAGATACCGCATATAGGAAGGTATGGTGGACTCATATGGAATAACTTTGGGGTTTAAGGAAGTGGATGCACAAGCAGTATTCCCGCTTAGTACAAGTGAAGGCTAGAAAGAGACTGGGAAGTGACCAGCCAGAGAGCGACAACAGTCATGAACATGCATTAAAATTAATCAACAATGGGTGCAAGCATGACTAGGATATAGATCACCATGAACATAAATATCGTGGAGGCTATGTTGATTTTGTTTCAACTACATGCGTGAACATGTGCCAAGTCAAACCACTTGAATAGTTCAAAGGAGGATACCACCCTATCATACCACATCACAACCATTTTAATAACATGTTGGCACGCAAGGTAGACCATTATAAACTCCTAGCTAATTAAGCATGGCATGAGTAGCTATGATCTCTAATTGTCATTGCAAGCATGTTTCATTCATAAAAGGTTGAATTAGGAATTACGAACTATTCATATTTACAGAACAAGGTAGGTCGAGTTCATACCAGCTTCTCTCATGTCAATCAGTCATTATTGCCTTTGACTCGCACGACCGAACTGTGTCGATAATAATAATACTGCACGTGCATTGGACTAAGCTGGAATCTGCAATCATTTAATACAAGGGAGAAGACAAGGTAATATGGCTCATGGTTAAATCAACAGTAATGCATATGAGAGCCACTAAACATTTTCATCATGGTCTTCTCCTCTTGACCCCTGCTACTTCTCGAGCTTGCGTTGTATTCCCTCGAAGAGGAAAGGGTGATGAAGCACAGTAGCGTAAGTATTTCCCTCAGTTTTTGAGAACCAAGGTATCAATCCAGTAGGAGACCATGCGCGAGACCCTTGCACCTACACAAACAAATAAGAACTTCGTAGCCAACGCGATAAGGGGTTGTCAATCCCTTTCTGGTCACTTACAAAAGTGAGATCTGATAGAGATGATTGTTTGATATTTTTGGTATTTTTTGGATATAAGAACAGAAAGTAAAAACGGAAAAGTAAAGTAGATTGTAGATTGATATGTTGAGAATAGACCCGGGGGCCATAGGTTTATCTAGTGGCTTCTCTCATGATAGCATAATTCTATGGTGGGTGAACGAATTACGGACGAGCAATTGATAGAAAAGCGAATAATTATGATACTATCTAGGCATGATCATTATATATATGCATCACATCTGAGACAAGTAGACTAAAAACGATTCTGCATCTACTACTATTACTCCAAACATCGACCGCTATCCAGCATGCATCTAGAGTATTAAGTTCATAAAAACAGAGTAACACCTTAAGCAAGATGACATGATGTAGAGGGATAAACTCAAATAACATGATATAAACCACATCTTTTTATCCTCGATGGCAACAATACAATACGTGCCTTGCTGCCCCTACCGTCACTGGGAAAGGACACCGCAAGATTGACCCCAAAGCCAAGCACTTCTCCCATTGCAAGAACTATAGATCTAGTAGGCCAAACCAAACCAATAATTTGAAGAGACTTGCAAGGATATTATAATCATACATAAAAGAGTTCAGAAAAGAACCAAATATTTCTCATAGATAATCTTGATCATAAACCCACAATTCATCGGATCTCGACAAACACACCGCAAAATGAGATTACATCGAATATATCTCCTCAAAGACCGAGGAGAACTTGGTATTGAGATCCAAAGAGAGAGAAGAAGCCATCTAGGTAGTTACTATTGTCCCGAAGGTCTGTGGTAAACTACTCACAACTCATCGTGAGGCGATGATGATGATGTAGAAGCACTCCGTCATAGATCCCCCCTCCGGCGGAGCTCCGGAACAGACCCCAAGATGGGATCTCAGGGGAACAGAAGGTTGTGGTGGTGGAACTAGGGTTTTCTCTCCGTTTCTGATGATTTCGGGGTACGTAGGTATATATAGGAGGAAGGAGGGCACCGGGGGCCAGACATGGGGCCCACGAGGCAGGGGACGCGCCCTGTAGGGGGGGCGCGCCCCCACCCTCGTGGACACCACGTCAGCCCTCTTCTGTGGTTCTAAAGTCTCCCGTGCATATTTTGCTCCAAAAATATCTCTCCCGAAGTTTCATTCCGTTTGGACTCCGTGTGATATTCCTTTTCTGTAAAACCCTGAAATAGGCAAAAAACAGCAATCTGGACAGGGCCTTTGGGAATAGGTTTGTCCCAAAAATAATATAAAAGCGTATGACAAAGCCCATGAAACATCCAAAACATCATAAACAATAGCATGGAACAATCAAAATTATAGATACGTTGGAGACGTATCAAGCATCCCCAAGCTTAATTCCCGCTCGTCCTCGAGTAGGTAAATAATAAAAACAGAATTTTTGATGTGGAATGCTAACCAACATAATTTTCAATGTAATTTTCTTTATTGTGGCATGAATGTTCAGATCTAAAAGATTCGAGACAAAAGTCTATATTGACATAAGAAATAATAATACTTCAAAAATACTAACAAAGCAATGATGTCTTCTCAAAATACTATGGCTAAAGAAAGTTATCCGTACAAAATCATATAGTATGGCTATGCTCCCTCTTCATCACACAAAATATTCATATCATGCACAACCCCGGTTTCAGCCAAGCACTTGTTTTCATACTCTATTCTTTCAAACCTTTCAACTTTCACGCAATACATGAGTGTGAGCCATGGATATAGCACTATGTGGAATAGTGTGGTGGTTGTGGAGAAGACAAAACGGAGGGAGATAGTCTCACATCGACTAGGCGTATCAACGGTGTATGGAGATGCCCATCAATAGATATCAATGTGAGTGAGTAGGGATTGCCATGCAACGGATGCACTAGAGCTAAATATGTATGAAAGCTCAACAAAAGAAACTAAGTGGGTGTGCATCCAACTTGCTTGCTCGCGAAGACCTAGGGCAATTTGAGGAAGCCCATTGTTGGAATATACAAGTCAAGTTCTATAATGAAAATTCCCACTGGTATATGAAAGTGACTAAACATGAGACTCTCTATCATGAAGAACATGGTGCTACTTTGAAGCACAAGTGTGGAAAAATATAGTAGCAATTGTCCCTTTTTTGGAGGGGCCTTTTCTTTTGTTTGGCCTTTCCTCACATGGGACAATGCTCTATTAATGATGATCATCATACTTATATTGAATTACAACTCGATATTACAACTCGATACTAGAACAAAGTATGACTCTATATGAATGCCTCCGGCGGTGTATCGGGATGTGCAATGAATCAAGAGTGACATGTATGAAAAATATGCATGGTGGCTTTGCCACAAATACGATGTCAACTACATGATCATGCATGGCAATATGACAATATGAAGCGTGTCATATGAACGGAATGGTGGAAATTTTCATGGCAATATATCTCGGAATGGCTATGGAAATGCCATGATAGGTAGGTATGGTGGCTGTTTTGAGGAAGATATATGGTGGATATTTTGAGGAAGGTATATAGCGGGTGTATGGTACCGAAAAAAAGTTGCGCGGTACAAGAGAGGCTACCAATGGTGGAAGGGTGAGAGTGCGTATAATCCATGGACTCAACATTAGTCATAAGAACTCATATACTTATTGCAAAAATTTACGAGTCATCAAAAGAAAGCAATCAATGCATGCTCCTAGGGGGGAGGTTGGTAGGAGTTAACCATCGCGCGCCCCTGACCTCCACAAAAAGGATGACACTCTACAAATACCTCATGCTCTAACTTCGTCACATAGCGGTTCACCATACATGCATGCTACGGGAATCACTAACTTTAACACAAGTATTTCTCAATTTCATAATAACTCCACTAGCATGACTCTAATATAACTATCCTCATATCTCAAAACAATTATCAAGCATCCAACTTCTCATCATATTCAATGCACTTCATATGAAAGTTTTTACTACATTCATCTTGGATGCCTATCATGTTAAGGCTAGTTTTATAGCCAAAGTACATTACCATGCTGTTCTAATCTACTCTCAAAA
The DNA here is from genome assembly GCA_902687465.1 of Secale cereale. Lineage (NCBI taxonomy): Eukaryota > Viridiplantae > Streptophyta > Magnoliopsida > Poales > Poaceae > Secale > Secale cereale. The sequence continues at coordinate 405,778,016 of LR738715.1, forward strand.
GGATATAAGTGAAGCATGAGAGATCAACAATTTCTTCAAAATAAAATCACCACCGTTCTCTAAAATATATAAGTGAAGCACTAGAGCAAAAACTATTCAGCTCAAAAGATATAAGTGAAGCACATAAAGTGTTCTAACAATTCCTAGGCTAGATTATCTCTCTCAAAAAGGTGTGTCCAGCAAGGAATTGTGGCAAACTAACAAGAAATGACTCAAAATGATACATGACGCTCCAAGCAAAACACATATCATGTGGTGAATCAAAATATAGTCCCGAGTATAGTTATCGATAGATGAAGACGAAAGAGGGGATGCCTTCCCGGGGCATCCCCAAGCTTAGGCTTTTGGTTGTCCTTGAATTTTACCTTGGGGTGCCTTGGGCATCCCCAAGCTTAGGCTCTTGCCACTTTTTGTTCTGTAGTCCATCAAAGCAATACTCAAAACTTGAAAACTTCACAACACAAAACTAAGACAAAAATATTGTGAGCTCCGTTAGTATAAGAAAACAAACCACCACTCAAAGTTACTGTAATGAACTCATGCTTTGTTTATATTGGTGTTAAACCTACTGTATTCCAACTTCTCTATGATTCATACTCCCCAATACTACTCATAGATCATCAAAATAAGCAAACAACACACGAAAAACAGAATCTGTCAAAAACAGAATAGTGTGTAGTAATCTGTAACTTTCGCATACTTATGTAAATCCAAAAAAATTGAAATAAATTGGTAAACGTGAGGAATTTGTCTATTAATCATCTGCTTAAAATAATGAACTAAATAGCACGCTCCAGTAAAATCTGGTGACTATTCTAGCGAGCGCTAACGATTCTGTTTTTCACAGCAAGATCATATAAAATTCACACAAGTCTTCCCAAAGGTTCTACTTGGCACAAACACTAATTAAAACACAAAACCACATCTAAAGAGAAGCTAGATGCAATATTTATTCCTAAACAGAATCAAAAATAAAAAATAAAAGTGGGTTGCCTCCCAACAAGCTCTTTCTTTATAGCTGTCGGTGTACTAAAGTAGGGGTACCCTTAGTATCCCGAACTTGTGCACGGGCAGTCGCAGCGTCCCGCGGCAAGGCTTGCCAGGTGATCGCCAAGGTCCTCCGTGGTTCCTTTGGAGCCATTCAAGAACAAAGTATCCAAGCCTAGGAGACAAGGCACCGGCAAGAGGAGCTTGCCGGGAAGGACACTCAAAGCATAAGATCACCCAAGACACAAGACCCCGGCAAGAGGAGCTTGCCGGGAGGGCCAACCAAGGCACCTCAAGGAACTTGCCGCGACGCGCCACGCGTCCCGGCAAGGCCCGGTGAGCGACAAGCTCCCGGAAGCGACAAGATAGCAACAGCGGCAAGGCGCTTGCCGCGGCAAGCTTCCACTCAGTACCCGCGCTCCAGCGCATCCACCCACGCGTCGCTCTGGGACCCTTCCAGGCGCATGTGGCGGAAGGCTGTGCAGCCAGGGGTACACGGTGGCAAGCGGCGATGACAAGGCTACCGTCGTGGCGGACGGTGGCGCCCCTGACGGCCACTTTTTGCACTGTTTGGGCGACGGCGACGGGCATTTAATGCCCTTGTCCCCTGCCGTCAGGGTTAGGTATGGAACACTGTACAAGCACTGTACCAACTACCACTCTTTTTACACTTTTACCCTCATCTGCGTTGCCACCTGTCGGTGACCCCTTGAGCCTATAAAAGGAGGCCCATGCGCAACGTAGAGGGGGGTTAGACAATCGATCATTTTCGCGCTCGGTCTTGCTAGCCGCTGCAGCGTACTGTAGCTTCCAGCGCTCCCGAGCCAAGAACTCAATACAAACCAAAGCAGGAGTAGGGTTTTACGCATCCGTGCAGCCCGAACCTGGGTAAAACTGCTCGTGTGCTCGCCTCGATCCGCTCTTTGTGCTACCTCCACCCCCTGCCGTACCGAAAAGGGGCTCCGGTCCCATAGGTATTCGTGGGTGGATCAGTTTCCCCGACAATAGCCATTAAGATAGCCTTGAGAATTCACTGATGCTCACATGAAAGATAAGAATTGAAGCACAAAGAGAGCATCATAAAGCATGTGCAAATCACATCTAAGTCTAACATACTTCCTATGCATAGGCATTTTATAGGAAAACAAATTAGCAAGACAAGCAAGATCTAGCATATACAAGGAAGAAGAAAGAACCAATAGCAATCTCAACATAACGAGAGGTAATTTAGTAACATGAAAATTTCTACAACCATATTTTCCTCTCTCATAATAATTTCATGTAGGATCATAAGCAAATTCAACAATATAGCTATCGCAAAACATATTCTCAACACGATCCACATGCACACAAAGTTGACACTCTTCCAAAATAGTGGGATTAATATCAACTAAAGTCATGACCTCTCCAAACCCACTTTTATCAAAAAAATCATAAGATTGAACATTCTCCAAATATGTAGGATCTAAAGTTGACAATCTTCCAAACCCACTTTCAATATTATTGCAAACATTATTATCAATCTTACATTCTTCATGGAGCTTAAATAAATTTCCAAGATCATAAGAAGAATCACCCCAATCATGATCATTGCAACAAGTAGTGGGCATAGCAATACTAGCATCCCCAAGCTTAGGGTTTTGCATATACTTTTTATTTAAGGAGCTATCATGAATCACTTTTTGTTTTAGCAATTCCTCACAATTTTTAGATTCATGAATTTCAAGCAAAACCCCATAAAGATAATCTAGTGCACTCAACTCATTAGCAATAGGTTCAACATAATTCGATATTTTAAAAAGATTAGCAAGTGGATGATGATCTATAATTTAGCAAGCAAAGATGCAAGCTAATAGAGGGCACATAGCAACACAAGCAAACAGAAAGCAAGCGAACGGTAAACACACGGCAAAAAAAAGGGCAAATAAAACGGCAAGGGTGAAGTGGGGGAGAGGAAAACGAGAGGTAAAGAAATGTAATGTGAAGGTTAAGGGTTTGTGATAGGTACTTGGTATATGAATTTTGCGTAAGCCTCCCCGACAACGGCGCCAGAAATTCTTCTTGCTACTTCTCGAGCTTGCGTTGTATTCCCTCGAAGAGGAAAGGGTGATGCATCACAGTAGCGTACGTATTTCCCTCGGTTTTTGAGAACCAAGGTATCAATCCAGTAGGAGACCACGCGCGAGTCCCTCGCACCTGCACAAACAAATAAGAACTTCGCATCCAACGCGATAAGGGGTTGTCAATCCCTTTACAGTCACTTACGAAAGTGAGATATGATAGAGATGATAGTTAGATATTTTTGGTATTTTTGGATATAAGAACAGAATGTAAAAATGGAAAAGTAAAGTAGATTGTAGATTGATATGTTGAGAATAGACCCGGGGGCCATAGGTTTCTGTAGTGACTTCTCTCATGATAGCATAATTCTACGGTGGGTGAATGAATTACTGTCGAGCAATTGATAGAAAAGAGAATAATTATGAGACTATCTAGGCATGATAATTATATATAGGCATCACGTCCGCGACAAGTAGACCGAAATGATTCTACATCTACTACTATTACTCCACACATCGATCGCTATCCAGCATGCATCTAGAGTATTAAGTTCATAAGAATAGAGTAACGCCTTAAGCAAGATGACATGATGTAGAGGGATAAACTCAAATAACATGATATAACCTCATCTTGTTATCCTCGATGGAAACAATACAATACATGCCTTGCTGCCCCTACTGTCACTGGGAAAGGATACCGCAAGATTGAACCCAAAGCCAAGCACTTCTTCGAGTGCAAGAACTATAGATTTAGTAGGCCAAACGAAACCAATAATTCGAAGAGACTTGCAAGCATATTATAATCATACATAAAAGAGTTCAGAAAAGAACCAAATATTTCTCATAGTTAATCTTGATCATAAACCCTCAATTCATCGGATCTCGACAAACACACCGCAAAAAGAGATTACATCGAATAGATCTCCTCGAAGACCGAGGAGAACTTGGAATTGAGATCCAAAGAGAGAGAAGAAGCCATCTAGGTATTAACCATGGACCCGAAGGTGTGTGGTAAACTACTCAAAACTCATGGTGAGGCGATGATGATGATGTAGAAGCACTCCGTGGTAGATCCCCCCTCCGGCGGAGCTCCGGAATAGGCCCCAAGATGGGATCTCACGGGAACAAAAGGTTGTGGCGGTGGAACTAGGGTTTTCTCTCCATTTCTGATGGTTTCAGGGTACGTAGGTATATATAGGAGGAAGGAGGGCACCGGGGGGTAGACGTGGGGCCCATGAGGCAGGGGGCGCGCCCTGTAGGGGGGGGGCTCCCCCCAGCCTCGTGGACGCCATGTCAGCCCTACTCCATGGTTCTCAAGTCTCTCGTGCATATTTTGTTCCAAAAATATCTCTCCCGAAGTTTCGTTCCGTTTGGACTCCGTTTGATATTCCTTTTCTGTAAAACCCTGAAATAGGCAAAAAAAACACAGCAATCTGGACTCGGCCTTTGGGTTAATTGGTTAGCCCCAAAAATTATATAAAAGTGTATAACAAAGCCCATGAAACATCCAAAACATCATAAATAATAGCATGGAACAATAATAAATTATAGATACGTTGGAGACATGTCAACCCCCAAAAGAAAGGGAAAGAAACTAAAACTATTTACACGGGAAAGCTCCCAACAAGCAAAAAGAAGAACGAGAAATCTTTTTGGGTTTTCTTTTGATTACTACTACTACATGCATGAAAAGTAAACAAGCTAAAAAGCTACAACTAAATTGTTTTGTTTTTCTTAAGGTTTTTCTAACACACAAGAAAAACGCTAAGAAAAGAAAATAAACTAGCATGGATAGTACAAAGAAAAAGTATGAGCACCGACTACTCGAATAAGTGTGTGATCATGAATGTAATGTCGGTGAGAAATACGTACTCCCCCAAGCTTAGGCTTTTGGCCTAAGTTGGTTTATTCCCACGGATCAGAGCTACCCTCTCCGGTGCATGGAGGAGTGTCCTCTGTGTGCCATTGGTTGGCAATCTCCTCCGGATCCCACTGATAAACCGACTGCCAATAAGGGTCAAGTGGTGGTTCCGGCTTAGGCTCTGAGGCCTGCGCTTGGCTCCAGTACGTATAAACGGCATCCGGCAAAACAAAGTACATGCCTGAATGTAAATCAAACAACGAAGGTGCAGGAAAGGTAACAATCTCACAATACTTTTCATCAAATATCAATTTATACTTAAGCAACTTCTTCTTATCTTTAACAATAAAATCATGCGCTATCATACTCTTATAATTTAAAAAAGCCGGGGCCAGCAACTTCTCTTCCTTATCATGATGCCTAATAGGTATTCGAAAGTGTTCAGCAAGGGGTGAAGCAAAGATGCCTCCGGAGATGGGGCCCTTTGTACGGTACAGACTTAATAGTTTAGCAACAACAACACGCAAGCTAAAAGTTGTATCTCGGAACAAAGCATGGCGCAAAATAACAATATCCGGGGCACTAAGATTTCCACTATTCCCGCGACCAATTAAGCATCTACTAGCAAATATAGCAAAGTAGCGTCGAACAGGAAAATGTATACTAGTAATTCCCGCCCCTGAAACTTTCCTCATTTCCCCTACAGCTATCATATTGATAAACCCCTCAACGTCCTTACGATGTGGTTCCTCTAAGCTACCCACAAAGGGTATCTTATAGACTTGACAAAATTCATAAAACGACATCTCCTTAACCTCATCATATAAATGAAACTCCACTCAAGGTGGTGATCTCTTAGCATGGAAATGAAAATTTTGCACGAAAATATTAGTGAGTAAGAGATACTGTTCGCGCTGGTCATGGAGGAAGTCGGTGAGGCCTGCATTCTCAGCCAAATAATAAAAGTATTTATAAATCCCGGCGGCTTCCAAGAACTCATTGCAAGGCCATTCACACGGCCAAACTTCCGTAATGCGAGGAAGATTGTAGTTGGGCTTCTTATTCTCCTCCTTCCACTTATCCTTTATGCTTTGGCTAGAAGAGTCCCTCAACAATCTCCTCATCATTTTCTTCCTCTGAAAATTTCTGAAATTTTTCATGACTCAAAATAAAAGTGAACCAAACTCAACAAGATTGATAGCAACTACTCCCACAAGTGCCTAGAGACTATATCACGCATTAGAACTACTTGAGACCCAATAAATTTGACATGCAAGCTCAAGAACAAGGTCACCTAAGCAGCAAAAAATTGCAATAAATAAAGCACTAGAACAAAAACTAATTGGACCATTGGAGGAGTCACATACCGAAGAACAATCTCCCCCTACAGTTTTGTGAATGGAGCTTTGAGCAAGGAGATCAAAAATGGCAGCAAGATGAGCCAGAACACGAGTTTGAGCTGTGGGAGGATTTTGTGAATGAAGTGTGTGGGTGCTGGAGTAAGTTGAAGGGGGCCACGTGCGGCCAACGAGGCAGAGCGGCGTGTCCAGGGGGGTGGGCGCGCCCTGTACCCTCGTGGCCAGGTGCTGGTTCCCCCTGCTGTGTTCCTAGTGCCAAATATTCTTAAATATTCTAGAAAAAATCATATTCCATTTTCGGGGCATTTGGAGAACTTTCATTTTCGGGGTATTTTTTAAAGCACGGTTAACTCAGAAAACAGACAGAAAATACTATTTTTGCTTTATTTAATCTAATTAACATAAAGTAAAAGGAGGGTACAGAATTTTGTGCTTTCTAAATTCAATCATCTCATGCTCATCAAAAGGAATCCATTAACAAGGTTGATCAGGTCTTGTTAATAAACTCTTTCTGTATAACATTAAACGGGAGAATTTTCGAATAACACTAGGTTACCTCAATGGGGATATGTATATCCCCAACAATAAGAATATCATATTTCTCTTTGACGGTGGAAAGGGGAAATTCAAAACCTTCAATAATAATCATTGAAATTTTTCCAATAGAATTGATATTGTGGACCTGAGGTTGTTTCCTTGGAAAGTGTACCGTATGCTCATTACCATTGACATGAAAGTGACATTTCCTTTGTTGAAATCAATAACAGTCCCTGCAGTATTCAAAAAAGTTCTACCATGGATAATTGACATACTATCGTCCTCGGGAATATCAAGAATAACAAAGTTCGTTAGAATAGTAACGTTTGCAACCACAACAGGCAGTTCCTCACAAATACTGACATGTATAGCAGTTGATTTATCGGCCATTTGCAAAGATATTTCAGTTGGTGTCAACTTATTCAAATCAAGTCTACGATATAAAGAGAGAGGCATAACACTAACACCGGCTCCAAGATCACATAAAGCAGTTTTAACATAGTTTCTTTTAATGGAGCATGGTATAGTTGTTACTCCAGGATCTCCTAGTTTCTTCGGTATTCCACCTTTAAAAGTATAATTGGCAAGCATGGTGGAAATTTTAACTTATAGTATATTTCTTTTATTTGTGATAATGTCTTTGATATACTTAGCATAAGGATTTGTTTTAAGCATATCAGTCAAACACATGCACAAAAAGATAGGTCTAATCATTTCACCAAAGTGCTCAAAATCCTCATCATCCTTTTTCCTGGATGGTTTAGGAGGGAAAGGCATGGGTTTCTGAACCCATGGTTCTCTTTCCTTACCGTGCTTCCTAGCAACAAAGTCTCTCTTATCCTAACGTTGATTCTTTGTTTGTGGGTTATCAAGATCAATAGTAGGTTCTATTTCTACATCATTACCATTACTGGGTTGAGCATCAACATGAACTTCATCATTATCATCGTTACTAGGTTCATATTCATTACCAGATTGCGTTTCAGCATCAGAAATAGAAATATCATTAAGATTTTCAGGTGTGTCTGAATTAGGTTCACTAGAAGCATGCAAAGTATTATCATTTTTCTTTTTCTTCTTCTTAGAAGGACTAGGTGCATCTACATTGGCTCTCTGAGAGTCTTGCTCAATTCTCTTAGGGTGGCCCTCAGGATAGAGAGGTTCCTGAGTCATTCTACCCCCTCTAGTCACAACTCTAATAGAATTATCATTTTTCTTACTATTTAATTCATTGAGCAAATCATTTTGTGCTTTAAGTACCTGTTCTACTTGAGGGGTAACCATAGAAGCATCTTTACTGATGAGTTTTAGTTCACCTTTGACTCTAGACATATAATCACTCAAGTGTTCAATCATATAAGCATTACGTTTCAATTGTCTACGAACATAAGCATTGAAATTTTCTTGTTTAACAATAAAATTGTCAAACTCATCTAAACTTTGGCTAGCTGACTAATAACGAGGAATATCACCTTCATCAAATCTATAGAGAGAATTTACCTTTACTACCTGTGTCGGGTTATCAAGACCGTATATTTCTTCAATAGGTGGTAAATTCTTAACATCTTCAGCTTTAATACCTTTTTCTTTCATAGATTTCTTTGCCTCTTGAATATCTTCAAGACTGAGAAACAGAACACCCCTTTTTCTTCGGAGTTGGCTTAGGAGTTGGTTCAGGAAGTGTCCAATTGTTTTCATTAATTAACATATTACTCAATAGCAATTCAGCTTGATCAACAGTTCTTTCCCTAAAAACACAACCAACACAACTATCCAGGTGTTCTCTGGAAGCAGCGGTTAGTCCATTATAAAAGATATCAAGTATTTCATTTTTCTTAAGAGGATGACCAGGCAAAGAATTAAGTAATCGGAGAAGCCTCCCCCAACCTTGTGGCAGACTCTCTTCTTCAGTTTGCACAAAATTATATATTTCCCGTAAGGCAGCTTGTTTCTTATGAGCGGGAAAATATTTAGCAGAGAAATAATAAATCATATCCTGGGGAATACGCACACAACCAGGATCAAGAGAATTAAACCATGTTTTAGCATCACCTTTTAAGGAGAACGGAAATAACTTAAGGATATAGTAGTAGCGATTTTTTTCCTCATTGGTGAATAGGGTGGCTATATCATCCAATTTAGTAACATGTGCCACAACAGTTTCAGATTCATAGCCATGGAAAGGATTAGATTCAACCAAAGTAATTAACACACGATCAGATTTATATCTAGGGGGAGAATCTTCATCATCACTTTCATCAATATTATCAGTTTCAGTAATTTCATTCTCTCTAACCCTAGCAATTTGTTCATCAAGAAATTCACCTAGTGGCACAGTATTATCAAGCATGGAAGTAGTTTCATCATAAGTATCATGCATAGCATAAGTGGCATCATCCAGAACTTGTGACATATCAGATTCAATAGAAGGTGTAAGTTTCGCAAATTTACTCATAACAGAGGGTGAATCAAGTGCAGAGCTAGATGGCAGTTCCTTATCTCCCCTTGTAGTTGAGGGATAAATCTTGGTTTTTTCGTCTTTCAAGTTCTTCATAGTGATCAACATATATAAATCCCAATCAAAGAATATAGCTATGCTCCTCGGCAACAGTGCCAGAAACTAGTCTTGATAACCCACAAGTGTAGGGGATCGCAATAGTTTTCGAGGGTATAGTATTCAACCCAAATTTATTGATTCGACACAAGGGGGGCCAGAGAATACTCTCAAGTATTAGCAGTTGAGTTGTCAATTCAACCACACCTGGAAGACGTAATATCTGCAGCAAGTTATTTAGTAGCAAAGTAATATGGAAGTAACGGTAACAGTGGCAAAAGTAGCGGTAGCAGTTTTGTAGTGATTGTAATAGTAGGAGCGGTAAAGTAACTAAGCAACCAACAATATGTGAAAATCTCGTAGGCATTGGATCAGTGATGGGTAATTATGTCGGATGCGATTCCTCATGTAATAGTTATAGCATAGGGTGACACAGAACTAGCTCCAGTTCATCAATGTAATGTAGGCATGTATTCCAAATATAGTCATACGCGCTTATGGAAAAGAACTTGCATAACATCTTTTGTCCTACCCTCCCATGGCAGCGATGTCCTATTGGAAACTAAGGGATATTAACGCATCCTTTTAATAGAGTACCGGACCAAAGCATTAACACTTAGTGAATACATGAACTCCTCAAACTACGGTCATCACTCGGAGTGGTCCCGATTATTGTCACTTCGGGGTTGCCGGATCATAACACATAGTAGGTGACTATTGACTTGCAAGATAGTATCAAGAACTCACATATATTCATGAAAACATAATAGGTTCAGATCTGAAATCATGGCACTCGGGCCCTAGTGACAAGTATTAAGCATGGCAAAGTCATAACATCATCAATCCTAGAACATAGTGGATACTAGGGATCAAACCCTAACAAAACTAACTCGATTACATGGTAAATCTCATCCAAGCCATGACCGTCCAGCAAGCCTACAATGTGATTACTCACGCACGGCGGTGAGCATCATGGAATTGGTGATGGATGAAGGTTAATTATGATGATGGCGCTGATCTCCACTCTCCGGAGCCCCGAACGGACTCCAGATCAGCCCTCCCAAGAGATATTAGGGCTTGGCGGTGGCTCCATATTGTAAAACGCGATGAATCCTTCTCTCTAATTTTTCTCTCTCTGAAAGTGAATATATGGAGTCGAAGCTGAGGTGGGTGGAGCATCAGGGGGCCCACGAGGCAGGGGGTGCATCCAGGGGGGCGTCCCCCCACCCTCGTGGACAGGGTGTGGGCCACTGGTCTTGATTCCTTCGCCAATATTTTTTATATATTCCAAAATAATTCTCTGTTGATTTTCAGGTCATTCCGAGAACTTTTATGTCTGCACAAAAATAACACCATGGTAGTTCTGCTGAAAATAGCGTCAGTCCAGGTTAGTTCCATTCAAATCATGCAAGCTAGAGTACAAAACATGGGCAAAAGTGTTTGGAAAAGTAGATACATTGGAGACGTATCAGAACTCTCAACATTGGTGTGATAAATTAATTGTGTGCAACTAAAAATTATTTGGGCTATGAGACATCGGTTGGCGAAACCATGTCGAAGTAGATAACTCTGTACTGAAGCTTCACTCCTGATATTCCTTTGATGTAGGGAAAATAAAATCAACTTTTATGCAAGCAAAACTCAGACATAGGGCCACAAAGCCATATTGCATATATAATAGTTTTATAATCTGTTTCTCTTATTTGTGATCTTGTCGGTACATTCAATGAATTGGCATACACGGCTGCAACGTCTCATGCTGTAGATATTTCTTCAACGAGTAAGACTTATGATACAGGGTTACGTTCTACACTCTACTTGTCGTCGGCGTTGATGGGGCTCCACACCCTATTGACTGTTTCCGCTAAGACATATGAGTTATATATTGGTTATACGTTACTCATACATATGATTGCACTTTGCTATGAACATTGATGTACTATGTGTGACATCATACTGATCCAGGGATGGCATGGATACACAGAGGCTTGACCGTTTGTGGTCGGTCGGTACAAGAGGTGATTACAGTACTCTCATGGTATAAGTAGCAAAATCACACATTAAAAGTCCATGTTATTACAATTGATTACAGACGATATAAACTAAATTCATAACATATAAGTTTGGGTCAATTCAATATGATCATTCTTCCAACGTGATCATCTCAATGTTGTCTTAAGACTATCGTTTACAGTCAACGATATCCTAAGATCCAGGAAACATGATCACAAACAACCCTTGAGCTATTCCTAGAGGCAAGACAAGGAACTTTTTTTAAACCTTTATCATAGAATGTACATCGGTTTCCTCCTGAGGATTATTGTAGTTATATCATAGAATGTAAACACTTTAATTATTAGTACAGAAATATAATAATACAAATATTATCACCTCTAGGGCATATTTCCAACAATATCCCACTTGTACTAGAGTCAATAATCTAGTCGCATGCTTTTCTTACACCCATGGTTATCTGGAGGTGCTCATGCTTTGCTAGTTGTAGAGCCTTCGTCACTGGATCTGATACTCTTCAAATCCTAATGTTATTTGTGTCAGTAATATCTGGTTCCTCTTTAATTCTTTTGTTACATTAATGGTAATACTATATCTCTATATAGTCCATTTTATAGTAACACTATATCTCCATATAGTCCATTCACTATATCTTCATAGAGTCAGTTCTTATTCGGAACTACTTCATTGTTTATCAATAAACTTTATTGATCCAGATTATATTCCATTGAAAACTTCTCAAGCCTCAAGCTATATCATTTATAAAATCAACAATTATGTTCATTTTCTAAAACTATTTCAAAATGTATAGCCCAATGGTTTATTTATACATGTCACAAAGTAATCTAATGTAACCTTTACAACAAACAATATGTGTAACAACAATCTCTTCATCTCCTCTGTGGACAAGAAGCAAAACCTTCGTCCAACTGATGTACTTAATTTTTATGCAATCACCCTAGTGAACCTGTCTAGGATCACTATGGTACTTACCACTAACCGTTTTTTGTATACATAACATTTGTCTTTATACTTTTGATAGCACACATGATAAATTCAATTTTGAAGTAAATTGAAGTCTATTCATCCACACATGCTAATCAACTGTTTAACAACATTGATTTTTTCACGGTGTTATGCTTTGTGACATTTTGATAATTTTTGCCTCCTTTTAAATCCTTGTAAAATATTGTACCAGTACATGTGTTACCATAATCACATGTTTCAATCTGTCTATATAGATTTTCATCCAATAATTCTAAGTCCTTTTGGAAACACGATTTTAATCTTTTGTGCTAATATACATTATGTTATTTCAAATCAAGTGATATGATGTACATATGTAAGATCAAAAATGCCATACAACTCCCACTAAACTTTTTGTATCCATAAGCTTCTCGAAAAAGTTTAAATTCTCTAATTATTTCATCAAATTCCAGCTACTTTATACTTTATTTCAAATCATACACATGGCTTCAATTATTTATAGCATTCCGGTATTTCTAACAAAACATTTTGGCTGTATCCTATATACATCATGTTTGAAATTATTTTCAAACTAGTTTTGTTACTCATCTGTTATATATCTATAATATACTACACTCACCATTGTAATCCATTTGTACTTTTAGTGTTGCTACAAACAAGAAGATTTTGACAAAATCAACACTTCCATTCCTAAAAAACTCTTTTGTAAAACTTTTATTTCAAGATCACTATCCGTGAATATTCGAAGATCCATTTAAATTTTGTGCATTACACACCTTCTGAATGTTTCACCAAGTTCAAAACATGTTCCTTGTATATAGACTTCACTTTGGATTTCACTTTGTTAAGCCATAACTCTCTAGCTTGGCTCCACCACTGCTTCCTTGTAGTGCGCAAGTTTCATCTTCTTCTAAGATGAAGTATTCAGTAGATTCGATAATCTTGCCTACCTTTGCATTTTTAAAGTCTTAACTGAAACTCCTACATCTAATGTAGTAGATTCTTTGCTTTGTTTTAAGGACAAAAAATACTCCAGAACATTTATGTTTCAATCTTGTTTTAACTTAAGCCAGAGATTCAATAATCAATAAGTTGTATCATCCTCCCACTTACTCCTTTAATGAGTAAACCTTTTCTCCAAAAATATTCGTTCTCTGACAAAGATGTTGTCCTTGATTCTTCGTGAAAGGAACATAAAAACCGCAATTAAGATTAGTGTAAAATATTTTATAACTCTTTATAGTATTATCATACTTTTAGATGGTGCATACTATTAGTGAATATTTTGCAGTTTCACTAATAAATCCCCAAATTTTTACTAATAGCAAATCAGTAATTGTAATAATTCCACAGTTATTCAATTGCTAGCTAAACTTATGACTTAGACTAGTAAGATGCGCGTGCCTTGCACGGAACAAAAATATGCATGTTGAGATTGACATGTGCGGGAGTAGGTCTCATGTCTAACCATATTGATATCTTTATCTTCCGTCAGATGTGTAATCCTACTCTCCAACAAAATTACATTTTTTGGTTGTGTGGAAACTTTCATGAAGAAAAATATTTATGATGCTTTGTACTCCCTCCGTCCCGGTGTATAAGTCATTCGCGTAGTTCTAGGTCATCGATTTGAGGAATTAAATATGTGTTATATGTCATGAAAAGTATATCACTAGATTTCTACACGGGTGTAGTTCTAAATATATATTTTTGTCACATATTATACATATTTAGATAGTTAAATTGTCGACCTAGAACTATGCGAATGACTTATACATCGAGGCGGAAGTAGTACTAGATTAAAAAAATCAATGCTCCAAGAAGCTTACAAAATAGTCCACACCACCATTTATGTTATTCCTTCACGAAATGGTACGCACAGCTATGACACTCCAGCATATTCGTCGCCAAAATAAATAATATTTTTTAATTTTATTAGTATTTCACTAAGTATACTATTCAACTATGTGTATGTGAATCTTAGGAAGTCCATGTCACATCTATCTTCTTCTACTTGAAATGCACATGTCCGAATCAAAAACAAATAAATAATAAATGCACACCAAAATTGGTTGTACAGCTAACATACTTTTCTTGGCACACACCACATTTTCATGTATCGATACAATTTCAGAAATGAGCTGTAGTATGAATATAATATGTAGCTTACAAGGTATACATTCCCAAAGTGTTACTTTCCTGATAAATACCAATTAATTTTTCTATTTTAGTTTGTTTTGAGTCATCCCTACTAAGATTTATTCTTGGTGTTTTCTATGCACAGAAAAGGAACTTGCAAAAGAAGGCTCATTGAAGACCTGCACCACATGCAAAACAAATTTGTCTACAAAGACTAAAGCTGTAGAGGAGCTTACATTTTTGTAGCAAGCTGAGGGAATACACGGTGCCTCTCAGTACTAAAGCTATTCTACAACAAAAACTGTTATAATTACTCAGCTATAGGAAGTCGTTGGTCACATTTGGACATTTGGCAGAGAGAAACAGATCAAGGAAATAAATTAATAGACTGCCACATTGTTCTATTGTTGCCCATTTTCGGCTGGAATGTCCACTTAACAGAAAGAACTCACATACATGATTTTATTTTACTTTATCCCTGGAGAGGAAATATTAATCGCCGAACACCTTCAGCACACCATTGTTCTATACTTGTATGTTCTCACTTAAGGGTTTGTCAAGTAATTTGGCAAAAAACATCCCGGAAGTCCAAACATGGTGGATGAAATACAGAATCCAAGATATTGTCTCGTGCATAAAATCAACTGCAGTTCACTAAGCTATAATCAAAATTATTCAATACCAACATTGTATACTTTGTGGAGACATACAAAAAGCGCAAGTCCGAAGAGGCGGCTGTGCATACTTGATGACCGCAGTGCTTTCAATATATGTTACCAGTAGAAAATTTTAGTTTATAAGTTGATCATGTACTTGTGAAATTACAAACAAAATGGACATGAACTTTGTTGAAATATTGCCAAATTTTACAACACATGATAATAAGGTGGCATGCAATTGAATGCCACATAATGAGGAAACGAAGCACCCTACAAGCATTGCTAAATTTGTAATTATCATGATTATGCATTTCTTTAGATTTAGAAGAATTTAGACTATCATGTTCATTAGGTTTACAAGCATTCAAGAGCTTGAAAATGCATTTGTCTGTGTCAGGTAAATAGTCCCAAAAGACACCTAAAGTGCTAAAACAGTCAGAAGTACAGTGGTAAACAATCTATAATTTTTTATTGGTCCCTATATTGGAAATGAATGGAGGGGAATCAGTGGAGCAAAAATTCTGATGTCCCATGCATTAATTAGAAAATTAGACCATGAAAATGTTTTCCCACAGCCTTACACCTAGAGCACTCAAAAATATCGTAATCAAGCATGTACAACCATTTCACAACAGATATAAGTTTTAATGCCCTTACCAGTAGTTTGCGTATTAATGTGAACCCCGGCTATCCACAAAGATTTTGTTTCTTTTGATCATGAGGAGGAAAATTAACTGAATCCCCCATCTCCTGTCTTGTACAACTAAAAATTAATTGAATCCCCCTTTGGAGATCAACAAAAAATTTGTTCCTAAACATCACAAATCACATGTTTTGGAGACGACTATTTCAACCATGAACAGATCTGATACAAAACTGTACTCCAAAAATTGATAATTTTTTTGATGTGGTAGGAGAAACACATGACTTAGCGGGAACAAGAATACCCCCCTAGAAAACTCCTCTGCATCTCCAATGCCCCAGAAAAGTTCAGCAGCAGCAAACTCACTAGTGGACCCCAAGCTTGTCATGTTCCAAATCAAGGACTCTCAACACTACCTCCTCTTCCTAGCATAGCCCTTCTAGAACCTCCAGCCACATGTCGGCAGGGGGCTACGGGGCAGGCTAGCACTGCCCACCATGCGACAAGCTGGAGGAGAGCCGATGCAATCGAGCAAGGGGGGGGGGCGATTCAGTGGCGCTTGCCGTCGGGACATAGGACTTGGCGGTGGCAATGGACTTGGTGGCGAGGCTGGGCTCTTTGTGGATGGATCTTGAGCAAGGGATGTCCAAGAGGCAGAAGAGGAGAGCGGTGACGCGATATTGAGGCAGTGGAGCTTTGTCTATTGGCAGCCATGGCTGTGGGAGCTCCGAGCTCTGTCTACAGGTGACCATGGCTGCAGGAGCTCTGAGTTTCAGGAGGGGAGGGATCCTCACCCAATGCAACTCTGGCTGTCGCTGGGAAAGAAATGGGAGGGTCGTTCGCGAGGAATTTGGGAGGGGTCTAGAAGCTCTGTATCCTTTTCGAGAGAAGGAGAATGGAATCCAGCTTGGTTTTTTAACTAATAACATCCAGACTATATGGGATATCCCCGCTCCAAAATCCTGTCTAAGAACAAGGTGTTTTTGCAAAAGTGCAAGTGGCACATGGCTTGTCTCGATCTCAGCCATATATTTCCTATCGGACGGCATAGATGACGTGAAGGCAGACACACCGTCATCACTAACTTGCATTTTTATAGGAGTAGAGATATGTAACAGCCCCAAAATTGGGTTAACAATTTTTGAGTTGTTATTTCTTCCTAGCTATCATTTTTCAAATTTTCTCATGAGTTTGCTGGATGACTCTGAGAATTCTTTCCATTTCCCACCCTTCAAAACCTTGCTCATGACTTTGTCAGCAAGCAAGACCTCATTTGCATCATCTCAAATCATCTCAAACCCTAATTCCAAATTTTTGGAATGTGAATATCGCCTTTGTGATTACAAAGGAGCCATAATTTTCCTTGATCAATTGATCATTCCATCTATTCCAAGAAACCCTCCTATCCTCCTAATCCTTGAATATGCAAAAATATTGCTAAGTCCCATGCAATATTTTTGAATTATGATTTATTCATTTTCTTGCCTTTCTTAGGAATAAAATCCAAAGGCATAGCAAGCCATCTCCTAAATTCATGAGAATTGGTGGAGTTGATGTTTATGTCTAATCCAAGCTCTGGAAAAAATATTGGCCACATTAAAATAAGGAAAATTGCCTTTTCCTATTTTAAACCAATATTGCATTTCTGCCATTTTCCAAAGGAACTACTATTTTTATAGAAGAGAAAATTCCCACATAAATTGTGGAGCTTGTCCTTGCTATATATTCACTAGGCCCATCCTAATCTTATGTTCCTCAGTTCAAAAATTGGGCACATGATCCAATGCAAGTTTCTGCCTTCTCTGAAATTTTGCAAAGGAAGTGCTTTATTCCTAAATCCAATTGATCTGCAATTTGGCAGGGTGATTAACATGGATAAATAACCCATCGATGCCAAATATGAGCTCAATCCATTCATCATAGATCCCTGTGCAATTTTTCAAAGTTTCTGACTAGAATGCAACTTTGTGAAGGAAGTACCTTCATAAAGTTTACAAATGGGATGAAATTGTTCCATCCTCTCAAGTATTCAAATCATTAGCCTCCACCTAAATTTAGCTCATTTCATTGACCTATGTGAGCACAGGAGCAATTCGTTTTCTGCCCAAATTTTCAGTTTGTGAAGCAAGTATATTTTCTCTTGCTCCATTATAGCTGAAAATATTCCTAATCCTTCTCTTGTCCATATAACCCACCTACCCAAGATTTTGGCTCATTTCATGTAGCCAATATTTTCCTAGAATTTTCCCAAGTTTCTGGTCGAAGTGATGTTTGTGAAACAAGTACCATTTTGGCAAGTCCATTTGGTATGAGATTTTTACAGCATCATTATATGCCTAAATCATAAAGCTTTGCCAAGTTTTACCTCAATGCATCACTCCTAGTGAGTGCTTCTTCAGAATTTGATTTCTGGACCAGATTTGGCATTTGTATTGCAACTATGCTAAATCCTTGTCCTAATGACCTCATAATTCCCAGGATAGTAGTCCTTGTTACTCCATGCCTCCCAGACATCCAATTAACCTTTTTCCCTCCTTGGTTTAATCTCTAGAGTGTGGCCAAGTTTGCTACAACAACCTTGTGAAGCCTAGTTTACTCATCTCATTTTTTCTCTGCCCATTTCTTTACCGTAGTAACACTCAAGTTTCGAAGGACTACGCTGTAGACATGGTTTAGCCTAGAGTAGAGTACCAAAGAGGGCCTTGTCCATGGTGACCATGAGGCGAGCCAGCCAAAACGATGGTCTAGCCACTGTTCTTGTCGGCAGCGTTGCTCCGACCGGTTCTGGCCTCGCCATTAATGCCCAATAGTTCCCCTCGGTGTCCTCTTCCCCTGGACCTCCTACCCCCTTTGTTTTCTTATCCGGTGAGCCGTGCCAATGACCGACCAGTGCGCTAATGTGGACTTCGTCTTCTTCCTCGCTTCTGTCTTATTCTCCCTCTCGTCCGCAAGAGTTGCTCGTCTCCGTGAGTCTCTGCGCCACGTCTGCTTCCTCCTCGTCGCCTTCCCGCCGCTTCCCATGAGCCTTGGCCGCGCTTGCCGACACTGCGCCGTTGCCGATGCGCAGACATGTCGCCCGTCGCGTGCCACCTCCTCCCCTCCCCCTCGAGCTCTACCCGTGGCTATTTAAGCACGCCCCGGACCCCTCGTAGTCCTCAACGCCTCCCCAAGCCCTTCCCTCGCCTCTGGAGCTCCTCCCTGACCTTCACCATCGTCGTGGCCGTCGTCACTGTCCACCTCGAGTCCGGCGATGCCTCACCTCCCCTCGGTGTTTCTCCACCACCAATGCAACCCCCGGAGTGAGTAGATCCTCCCCGTGGCCTCGGCCCTTCCTATCCCCCACTGGAGCACCTGGTTCGCCGGCGGCAGAAGCTCCTCTCCTCCGCGGGCTTTGCTGCTCCCTCCCACATGGTCCTCGACGGCAGCTGACACCACCACGAGATGCGCCTCTCCCTCCTGAGCATCTGGGTAGGCCGGCCGTCTCGTGCGGTGGCCGGAGTCACCGGGAATCCGCGTCGGGCCGGCGGCCTCGTCTCTGCATCGCGCGTGAGCGGGAGGAGGAAGAAGGAGACCTTCCAGTGGCCCGCCTCCCCACGGACCCCACCTGGCAGCCACTCAAGGCCGGCCCCGCTCCGCCACGTCAGATTAGTGGAGACGTACTCACCAGAGTACGCTTTCCCTTCTAAAAAACGCCTTTCCTCTCTTCTTCAGGTCAGAATACGTTTTCCTCTCGGAAAAGCGTATTCCCTTTGTACTTCAGCTCAAAATACGTTTATCTTTGCAGAAAATGTATTTAGCCCAAAGGTGCGTTCAGTTTTTCCTCCAGGGGCCTGTTTGCTGATTTTTTTTTCATCGATAGGTCCCTGAACTTCAATCTTTCGTATCTCGAGAACCGTAACTCCGATCGAGGTGACTCCAACGCTCACGTCTTCATCTCGTCAAACTATTTTAGTTGGTACAATTTTCATTATGTTTTCACACAATGAAATGACCATTTTTCCCTTGCCCGTAAACAGCCCCCTCCGAGAGAGAACTGTTTCCGCCAAACCTTTCCGCGATCGTTTACCACTTCTTCCCGGAGTATTTGTCGACCCCCAGGCAAGCCTACCTCTTATCATGAGCCCCGAACTTGCATGTTGACTTTGCTTGCAACTTGTTGTGTGTAGTTGAAGTTGTTTCTTACTTTTTTCGTTTGCAGTCATTTCATTATGCCTATCATGCATGCTTGTGTTTTCATGACATCTTTTGCCATGCTAATTAGAATGTTGTTATTGATGATGCCATGTCACTACTCTACTTTTTCTTCATCACATCGTTACAAAATGCTATGATGATTGAAATGCACCGTGGATATGCTAGTACTTGGTATTGTCATGCTCTTTATGATGTAGTTATTCACTTGAGGAACTCGATATTTTATTTTAGCATTTGTATGATGTATGCTCATTTTTGCATCAGTGTTCATGATGATGGAGAAGGAGATAAAATGACTTAATAATAACAAACCTCCTCCGCCATCGATGCGATCGAGTCGTAGTGCCACCAAATTGAAATTTTTTCAGTGCAACCACATTTGCCTTTATGGGAAGGCCTTAATGCGATCTATTGTCGTGCCTCTTGCCGGTGCCTCCAACGAGGGAAGGTTATGGGCATGCGCTACCCTGATCAGGTAGGTGGACATAAGCCTTGTGTGCCGTTGTTGTTGTTATGGTACCGGGTCCCCGTTTGGGACCGTTTATGTTGGACCATGACGGTGGTCGTCGGTGTGTTTGGTAGACATGGGGCCACCTAGGACTAGCCCAATGGGGAGTGGGTCGGAGTGGCCGGGAGAGTGTCATGATAGTAGGTTGGTTTCGTCGGAATGCCATTGGTCCACCCGAATGGGATGACGAGGCCATGGGTTCCGTGGTGTGGGTACAGTGCGCTACCTCTGCAAAGTGTTAATAAAGTCTATCGATAGCAACATAATTCGTAGTAGGTCACACTATGGGGTGTTGGTCGAAATGGAGGATAAACCTGAAATAATTAAGTTAATTCATGTGGTAACAAGAATGTGGTGACTGGGACTATGAGATAGTCGTGAGAAGTCATGGCAATGTTTTGATATGATCACGAGATGAGGTCTCGATGAGTGGGGAACCAAGTGTGGTTCCGTTTGTGATCCGTGAGTTGTCACCGTTCGGTTGCGAGGCAACCCGTTGGTAAGAGAGTCCGAGAGACTCGGTGCACAAGTTTGGTTGCATTGCATGAGTAATATGTTGCATTTAAAGTACCATGGTAGAACAAGACATGGTTGCATAAAGTTAACATGTTATGTCTGCATTGGATATGATCGGTAGTTTATTTTCAGCATAGTTTCATGAAGCCATGCCATGTTTTGTTTGATATGCTAGGTGATGCCATGATGGATATGATATGATATATTTTGCTATTGCCATGTTAGAAATATATTTTGTTATGTCATGTCATTGCCCTATTAGTAGATGCTATGATACTGTTTATGCTAGTTGATCTATACCATGCCATGTTAGTAATTGATATGAGATAGGTTTTTGCATGTACTTGGTTCCTGATTTGTCTTCTATTTGTTTGAATGCTATGTATTTGTTTGTCTTGGAAGTACATTCAATGTACTGAGCTAGCGTGTCATGTCAGTTTTGTAGGTCATACCCGAATGGTTCGCTTGATCCGTCGTGCTAGGCCGTAACCTTGCCAGTCCTGTGAGTTGTGGAGCCCAGCCAGAGTCGTTATGCTGCCAAACCAAGACTTCCGCTGCCATTTAAATAGCCTTAGGGCTAAGCCATATAATTGTATTCATCAATGATGTAATCATATACACATGTATTTGATGAATAATATTGTACCTGGAATGCTGTATCATGGACCTGTCGTGCGTCTGGTGTTATCCTGGGCTGACGTGCGAAGGCCCCCTGCTCCATGCAGATCCGGGTGCCACAAGATATATTTCTTCATGAAAGAAGAATCATGTTTATCCTTTGGCATAATGATTTTATATATTCATCCTGCATTTCTTAGAATTATTTCTAATATTCCTGTCTGTATGTTTTATCAAGTAAATCATATTTACTCATAACATTGATGAAGTATAGATATTCACCAGGCCCTGTTATATCCATTGGACTTCATCACAATGTATTAGTCAATTCAAGGAAAAGATTGTATATGTCATCTCTATGAAGATTAATTATCCGATGTAACCAAGCAGTGCCACACAAAAGTGGTTTTATCAGTCTTCTTGAGACGTTTAGCATTAATGTTATAACACAAACTTCAAGATTCAATAACAAACCATCACATAATAGAGCTTTAATAAAAAACCATTATCCCATAATAATCAGAACAACTATTGTTTAAAACTTATAAGAATATCCATCGTCTAATCTGTTCTAAAAGCGAAACAACTATTATTTCAATTCTAAGATAAATCTTGAAGATAACCTAAAGACATGCTTCAATGATCTCTGTGCAAAGATCCCATCACCATTCCTGTCTTGTATCACGACTTAATTTCTTCTCTCCTCGTGAGCTCTCTGTAGTCCCTATATCGGTTTACAAAATGAGAGCAAGCGATTAGTATCAAATACTCATGACATACATAAATTTATTACTAGAATAACATTAACTTTTATAGTGATTATACTTTTACCGGAAGAATTATTCTTTTTATCCACCAAATACTTCTTGGAGTTACGCTTCCAGTGTCCCTTCTACTTGTCGTAGAAACATTCAGTCTCTTTAGTGGCTCCGCCCTTGTTTCTCTTCTAACACCATGTCTTACCGGCTTCAGTAGATTTCTTCTTCTTGGACTTGCCCTTTTCCTAGAAACTACAAGTCTTACTGACCATCAACACTATTTTGTTCTTTTGCATTCCATCTTCCGCAGTTTTGAACATAGCAAACAACTCGTTTGTACTTTTCTCCATCCTATTCATGTTGTAATTCATGATGAAGCCATCGTAAGAAGGGGGAGTGAAGCAAGCACAATATTCGTACTAAGTGTTGGAGGAATTCCAAATTCCAGTGCTGCCAATCTATTAACATAGTCAGCAAGCTTTACTATATGCTCACTAATTGAGGAACCCTCTTTCATCTTGCATTCAATCAAGGCCTTGGTTAATTAAAAATGTTTGGTCCTTGCCTACTTCTTGTACAAGACTTCTAGTGACCTAATTATAAATTGAGTAGTAGATCACTCAAAATGATTTTAAAGTTCAGGATCCATGCAAATTGACATGAGGCTTTGGACCGAATCATAGTTGTCACTATGAGTAGCATAAGCAACGATTTCTTCTGCTGGTGCATGTTTGGCAGGAGCATCACCCAGAGGTGAATCCAGCTCATACTCCTTCTTAGAACTCGTGAGAACAAATCTTAGGTTCCGAATCCAATCCGCATAGTTTCCACCATTAACAACCAACTTTTCTTTCTCTAGCATAGGGGCTAAGTTGAACATATTGCGACCATTGATCTATAACGATAGACACCAAATCTATTTAGACATTAACCCATAATTAATGTTGCATTAGTCTTTAAATAAATTTATATTACCTAAATAGTTCATCCCGACTGTCTTATTTCTCTTGACATGCAACCTATCCATATCACCAGTAAACATGCATCCATCCACCTCACTCCACCTCAACAGTCTACCCACACCATCAATTCCAAATACCCTTCTTATTCTTATGATTTAATCTCTTCCGTCCACTTCCTCTTCCATCTTGGAAAACTCCCGAACCGGTGGTACATGGAAAGTCACCACCAGCCGCGTGTAACCGAGGAATCAGTTCATGGACCGCCGCATCCTTCTATCATATATGCTCTGCTCCCTCGATTCAACTATGTCAATCTCTTCACCTCCTTCTCTGCCTCTAGGCTATTGGCGCACCACACCTTCATCACCCGCCGTCTCCCCACACCATGATGACCCACAAGTATAGGGGCTCAATCATAGTCCTTTCGATAAGTAAGACTTTTGTCAGCGTTCTGGGAACCAGGGTACCCAGACTTGCCTTCCTACGGAGCACGACGTGGCTCCACCAACAGCCTGGCACGACCCATCTTCAACATCGACAAGACAGGACCCTCGCAAGCGGACAAGCCTCGCGAGGCAGACGATGCCAAGACCTCCGACAGAAGCGGCCTCCTTAGTCAGCCTCTTGAGGAGCAGAGTTTCGTATGCAAGAACCCACCTCCTGAGGAGCACGTGACGTAAGCCATGACGACCAAGGCCACGCGGGCGACAGCAGGCGTAGAGTAGCAGGTTTCCACTTTGGTGCTAAGAAGGCAAGTGAAGTCGCGGAGTCCCGAGAAATCAGCCAAAGGTTTCCATTCTGGTGCAACAAGACCAAGACTGCCTGGACGGCAACACAGATGTCATCACCGAGCCCATCATGGCGGCACGAACAGAAGGTTCAGGCGAAGACCACCTTTCATCAGGATAAGATGTACTTCTTGTCCCCTTTCAAATTGGGCATTGTGGAATCCCTTCCCATCTTCATTTTCGGGGTAGAGGACCAAGGCCACTATAAATACAACCTAGCCACCACCATAGGGGTGAGACCCGGTCCATGGACAGAAAATAACCACTCACCCAACAACAGACCTCCTGAGGTTGTTCTTCCCCTTGTACTAGTTCATCCACAGCCCTACGTGAGGCTAATCTACCACAAAGCAGGAGTAGGGTCATACACCGCAAGGTGGCCGGAACCTGGGTAAATTGTTGTGTCCCTTGTCTTTCTTGTTCATCGAGCTAGGCCATGAGATCGATGACTTAGTTGTCGAGAGAGGTTGAGTTCTTCGCAAACGCCTAGAGTTCGAACCTTCTTGGGTATGCGGAGCACTGAATCCGACATTTGGCGCGCCAGGTAGGGACATGTCGATGCCTCTCTCCCACGTCGGTCGATCCACCACTATTCTGCCGGTCCCATGACCGACACTCGTCGAGTTCGTGGTGAGCGCCGGGCGGCCCTCGCCACCCGCGGCACACAGACGGCGCCTCTAGGCGACGGCATCCCCCGCCAATCGCCTTCACCCACGGCCAATGCCGCCACCGGCCCCACGGCCCACAAGAAGCAGGACTCGTCACTGCCACCTTCCATGCGGTGCAACAGCTGGACCGCCACCCCATCACTCACCCCAGTCGCTGCTTCATACTCGCATGCCCGTCGCAGGCCGGAAAACTCCCAGGCTGCATTGCTCATGGCACGTGAGTTTCTGCGCTACTGCCCGGCTGACGACTGTTACGAGGACTGGCTAGACCGCATCGCCGAGCTCGTCAGTGCCGCTGGAGAGGTCCCTGCACCATCTCGTTCACTGCCTCCCCCGCCACCTCAAGCCGGCAATGTGGACCACAATGCGCCTCCTCCTCCTCTCTGGCATGATGTTGTCCTCGAACCAAGGCGTGAGGCCCCCTAGCGCGACCCACCATGTAGGGTGCCTGCGCGCGACGAGGAAAGCCACTAGGTGGTGCAGCGGCCCCAAGGGGAAGCGCGCGTGCTCCCAGCGCTGCCCCGCCAAGGTCATGCACCACCTGAGGCGGTTGCACATGAGCCCCAAGACCAGGTCCGTCCTCTTCAGCTGGCTCCCGTGAGCGCAACAGGCTGCCGAGCATTCACTCCGGAGCTGCGATGCGTCATCTGGCCCGGCAAGTTCAACGGCACACCAGGCCCTGCTGAGTTCCTTCAGCTCTACGAACTGAGCATCGAAGCGGCGAGCGACAATGGGAAGGTCATGGCGATTTGGTTCCCGATGGCCCTCAAGGACGGCGCGTGTTCGTGGCTCCTGAACCTACCCATAGGATCAATCTCCTCCTGGGACGAGCTGCGCGAGAGCTTCATCTCCAACTTCTAGGGAACTCACGACAGCACCCCTGCGGTAGGCGACCTGTGGCGCATCAAGCATCAACCAGGGGAGACCCTGCGCAAATACAACCAGGGTTTCACCAACATTTGCATCAAGATTCCCAAGGTGTCAGACGAGGCCATCATCTCAGTATTCATTGGTGGCGTTCGGGACGTCAGGATAGGGGAAGGACTCGCCATCCATGAGGACTTCTGTTCGGCTTTGGAAGACTAGAAGGACAAGGCCAAGGACATGAAGCACAAGGGCCCGGCTGTGCTTGCAGCCGAGCTAGAGATGAAGCGCAACTATGGCCACACCGAGTACTCCAAGGGAAGCCGCCCATTTTACTTCCACAACGTCCATAGCCAAAACACTAACGACTACCAGGAGCTCAGGGCCATCCGAGACGGGCGCCTTGGCCATCGTACCGAGAGCAATGGCCGCAGCTACGGCCATGGAGGAGGCCATGGCGGAAGACGCTGGGATAGCTGCGACACCCGTCAGGGATGGCGCAATTAGCCTCGTGAGGACCACTGGCATGGACAGCCTCGTGACGGCCCCTAGGTGGATCAACCTCATGAGGATCACCCTCAGGGCAACGCCGGACTTCCTACTCTGCTGCCGCCGCCAAGGAGGGATGACGACCAATGGCAAGATGATGGGGCTGGGGGCTTCCAAGACCCTCGTGCCGTCGCCTTCAGCTTGGGCGGCGCTCAGGCCCCTGCCTCTCATCACGTCTTCAGGCAGTTCGCTCATGAGGTGAACGCGGCCCTTCCCAAGCTCGAAGCGTCGCGTCCCCTCAAATTGTCCAAGTACTCTATCACCTTCGACTCTGCTGACCAGCTCAAGTGCGCGGCCACCACCGGCGCACTCCTGAGGCTTTGCTCTCACACCATTAGCAACGTCGTCATCACCAAGATGGTGATCGATGGTGGCACGGGGCTCAACGTCCCCTTTGTCGAGACATTTGACACGTTCCAAGTGCCATATGACTAGCTCCAGCTAACCATGCCTTTCTCAGGAGTGACCAATGGCTCCACAGTCCCCATCGGGTAGATCCGGCTCCCTATCACCTTCGACCAGCGCAACAATAACCACACGGATCTCATCGACTTCGACGTGGCCCACATTCTTATCCCGTACAACACTATCCTTAGGTATCTGGCCATGGCCAAGTTCATGGCGGTGACTCACCATGGCTACAACATACTTAAGATGCCAGGGAGCGGCGGAATCATCATGGTCTCCTACGACGAGAAGGATGCGGTGTGCTCCCTTGAGCACGCCTACCAAGCCGCGGTGGTCGAGAACTCAGATGGCGAGGATGCCACCCACCCCCCTGAGGTCATCCCCAAGAAGAAGAAGAGGCAGCTGCTCCACACTGGATCGCAGGAGGGTGGCGCATTCGACGATCATGCCTCAGGACATGTGCCCACTACTGGGGCGCCTTCCTCCCTCACATAAGAAGGTGCGCCCGGTGCCCCTCTCATCTTGGGCTCGAGGGCTCTCCTCTGGAGGGCCACCGACCTGGCCAGCGTCACATGGGAGGCGTTCGGGCACCACGTGGAGGCATGCTTCGACGCACGTTTCCGCAGGCAGGGCACTAGGCCTGAGGCGCCAAGCGCTCAGTAGTTTGTCACCCAGGCGATCGAAGAACTTCAGGAGGCGCGGGCCATGCGTGGCCAGCGTCACACCATGCAACCGAGTGCAGCTGCCGCCCTGGGCGTGGGAGGCGAGCTGCGCGTCCGCGTCAACATCCTAGAGCTCAACAGAGCCGCATCTCAGGAGCTTTTCTGGCTATCCCACGTCAAACGATGCGAAGGCCCCCCTGACAGCTATGTTCGCATGCCCTTCGGCCTGCCAAACTCGGTTGCCTTGCACTAGCGCCACTTGCGGGGCATCCTGGCCGCTCACGAGGCCAGGCACCAGGAGATCCTGACAGAGGAGTCGTCAATCCTTCGCGAGCCTCCTGGACCTCAGGAGCCTCGCGAGGCCCGAGATCAATGCGACTCATGAGGGGCGACATATGCGACGCGCATCTTCAGCTGCCCCAACTCTTGTTCAGCAAAAGTGCTAGGTCACTTTTTGGTTTGTTCAATTGGGGGTGCCCCTCGGGCTGCAATATCCTCAAGCTGCACGGGTCCATCCCTACAACATGTACCGTTTTGCGCATATATCAGAACTTGTCCTACCCTTAATGAACCACTTCATATTATCATCTGCCTGTCCGATGCCTTGCCACCATGAACGTCGTGGGGGTGCCCCTCGGGCTGCAATCATCAATGAGTTCTTTAATTGCCGAGAATGCTTTATGTTCTATGGTCTAGAGGCAAATAAAAAGCTTTTCCATACACAATTTTATATGCAGGCCTACCCATATGTCGGTGCAACAAACCTAGGTGTATGTTGCCTAGACTATACACAGGCACGGAGCCGAAAGTTGGAGCACCCAAGTCCAAGACCAAGCAGAAGAAGATAGCCCTTTGAGAAATCGAGGGGCGGAACAAGAAGACCAAGCCAAGGAAGGAGAATAAAGAATCACTAAGGAGAAGGCCTCCCTTGCCGGTCGGGCGAGCCCGTCAAGGACAAGGCTACCCCGATGGCAAAGCCCCAAGATTTCCCCCGGCAAACCTACCGGGGACGCAAGGGGCAACTTCACTTAACAAGGCGCCACCGCACCATGTCACAACAACGCAAGTCATCTATCAGTGTGCATTCCAGCCCTCAAATGACTAAGTGTCCGTAAGGCGGTACGTGGCAGCCATTTCCTAAGGAAATAACCCCTATATGACACCCGTCTAGCGACGTGTCAAGCAAACAGGGGAGGAGGTGGCGATATTGGCCCGACAAGGCTTGCTGGGCTACTCCTTGACAAGACATTAAGCGGCGCATTTAATGTGCCTTGTCCTGTCTGCAGAGTTAGGTATGATAGCACTTTTTTCTATCTAATCAGTACACAATGACTGATTTGCCACTGAGGTGACCCCTTAATCTATAAAAGGAGGCCCATGGCGATGTGGGAAGGGATTCAGACCCTGGACCTTTGTACCCACGTATACGCGTAGCAGCTCTCGTCCCTAGGCAACCCTTACCGGGCACGAGCGCTGCATTCTTCCACCAACATCCACTCATCAATCCACCAAAGTAGGAGTTGGGTTTTACGCATCACGGTGGCCCAATCCCGGGTAAAAATTGCCTGTGTGGCTGCCGTCGCGTTGTTATGTGCCCTCCGCTCTTTGTGCAACGCGCCACTCCCCCTTGCCGAATCACAAAGGGACCAAAGGCCCCATTGGTGTTCGTGTTTCCCCGCAACACCATTGGCGCGCCAGGTAGGGGAGAGCGCTTGTGCAAACCCGAGCGTGTGCACATCGCATCGTCTTCGTCATCATCATCTTCATCAGCGGCTTCGTCATCCATGGTGCCCAAGAAGAAATCTGGCGCGACAGCTCACCCGTTCAACGCGAGAGGTCCTCCACCCTCAGCCACTGGAGGCGCGCAGGAATGTGGACGCCACAGAGGATGTAACTAGCGCAGGCGTCGCTGTCGCCACCTCCCCGATGGACGAAGCAGGGACGGAGGCGTCGAGGGAGAGCAACTCCATCAACATCTCAGTGGCCACGCCCCTCAAGGTGTGAATGGGGAGATTATCCTCTCTCCACCTATCCATCCCACCAAAGGACGAAGCCGCAGCGGCGGCGCTCACCCTCGGGCGAACCACGACCCTATGGTTGCTCCCGTTGCGGGTACAGTCGTGGGGCATGCGCCACCCCCAGGGCAATCCGGCCACGCCGGTGTATCGAACGGAGTCGTCGACCACCAAGCACCTTCGCCTCGCCATCAAGCCACCTTGGCGACTGGCTCACGGTGACGAGAGCACCGTTTTACCATCGCTGGCACCATCCAGAGCCAGACGACACTGCGCTCTGCATCATCATCCATGCTAAGCACTGCTTTAGAGGCTATGGCAAGGACGTAGCTCCCGCTGAAATTCCCGCCGCCGGCCGATCAAATGGATGAGTGGAGAGCCACTATTCAAAGCTTGATTGGTTTCACCAAGGCGGGAGGATCGCAGCGAGCGGCTCCGTCTCGACCCCCGCAAGTAGCAACGACAGCCCGAGCCATTGGTCGCATGGAGGGGGCCCCACCCAAGGTGCAATCCCCTCTACGGCGGCCGGTGCGGGGATCACAACTAGAGCCGCGTGATCCAGCGCCTGACAACATGTCGATGTCTTCATCTGATCCCTAGACACATCAAGACCCGCAGCAGGTCCTGGAGGAAAGGCGGAGGGATGACGCGCACGTCAGCACCGAACAACGATGTGGAGCCTAACGCCAGTCCGATAGGCGCGGTGGAACCGACGTCGACAATCCTGCACTAGGTGGAGGCGAGTACCTTCCTTTCAATGTTGGGTGCCCCGCCTTCACCCGCGAGTTTGGCAAGTCCGTTGACCGTCCGCTCGCACGTTCAAGCCACATATACCAGAGAAGTATGACAGAAGGCTGAACCCGGCAGAGTTCCTGAGCATCTACACCATCGATGTTCAAGCTACCAGGGAAGAGATGAGAAGGTATTTGCCAATTCTTTCCCTTTCACACTCAAGACAAATGTGACGTCTTGGTTGATGCACCTGCCGGAGAACTCCATCTCGACCTGTGCTGACTTGTGCCATGATTATATTGGTGCCTTCACCAGTGGCCATCAAGAACCAGGGCGGCCCAGCGATTTGCAGCTTCTCCCGCAGAAAGAAGGAGAGACTTTGTGGAAGTATATGCACAGGTTCAGCTGGGTACATAGAAATATCCCAGACATCGACCCGACGGCTGTGATAGATGTGTTATGTCGGCGTTCTAGGAACAAGGGTACCCAGACTCGCCTGCCTGCGGCCCACGATGTGGCTCCTTCACCGGGCTGGTACATCCCATCTTCAGCATCGACACTCAAGACCCTCGCGAGGGGCCAAGCCTCGTGAGTCGAACGACACCAAGAACTCCAAAGGGAAGAGTATCGCTAGGTTGCCTCCCGAGGGGCGGAGAACTCTATGCAAGCGCTCATCTCGTGAGGTTCGGATGATGCAAGCCATGACAACCAAGGCCAGGCTGGTGCCAGCGGGCGCAGGACAAGAAGTTTCCTCTTTGGTGCTAAAGAGGAAAGCGTGGGCGCGGAATCCTAAGGAATCAACCAAAGTTTCACATTTCCACGCAACAAGACCAGGATCGCCAGGACGGCAGGACGGAGGTCATCGTCGAGCCAACCATGTTGTCAGGATTAGAAGCTTTGCACGTGAAGACCGCCTTTAGTCAGGATAAGATGTACTAGTTTTCTCCCTTCAAATTTGGCCATTGTGGAATCCCTTCCCGCCTACATTTTTGGGGAAGAGGACCAAGGCCACTATAAATATAGCTAGCCACCACCACAGATGGGGCGAATCATTGAGACCTCCCTCTACACACATACTAGCAAGAACACACCTCGCGAGGTGGTTCGACCACTGTACTAGTTCTTCCTCAGCCAACCTTGAGGCAATCGGCCACATTGCTAGAGTTGGGCCACTCACCGCTAGGTAGCCTGAACCTGGGTAAACTGCCCTGTGTCGTGTTCTTTCTTGTTCCTCGAGCTAGTTCATAGAAACGGTGAGTAGGCTGATAGGGGAAGTTGAGTTCTTCGCATGCACCCAAGTGTTCAAACTTACAAGGGTTTTGTGAAGCCCTAATCCGACATTTACCGCGCCAGGTAGGGGTGCATCGGAGTCCCTCTTCCTCTGGTCAAGTCGTCATCACCTTGCCGTTCCCATGGCCAACGCTCCCTGATCCCTAGGCCGCTTGGCCTGCTTAGGCGGCGCCTTCCGCCCAGAAGGACCTCAACTCCGCGCTCCAGGCGGCTCGCCCACTTCCCAGTGCCGCCAACCACGGGCGGCGTGGGCCGCCGCCGCTCTTTTCTACCCCACGCCGCAACCGCTCCACCAAGCGATCTTCAAGCTACGCCGTGGCGACGGCGCCACACACTCGTCGGGAGAAAGTGAATATGCGGGCCATGCTAGTTGTGGCATGGGAATTGCTCTGATGCATAATAATGGAGGTCGGCCGCGACGCCTTTCTAGAGCTCGTCTCAGAGTTTCTGGATGGCGCGTGTAGGGGGTCGATGCCTTTCTGCACCTTGCTCACGTCGCGAGCACTCCTCGGGCCGCGCATTGGCCTCCGCAGCTCCCGTGTTCCTCCCCCGCAGCATGGGCGGCCCCCTTTTGGACCTCGCTGAGACGCCGCCCTGTGGTCACCGTAGTCCCACGCCAGCCCAAGAAGATGGAGATGACAAATGGCCAGGCAACGGCTCAAGGGCGAGAGCCACGGGCATCACTGCGTCCCTCGTGGTAGACCCGCCGTATTCATCAAGAAGCCCTTAACTATTTCCCCCGCCGACCTGGGTGATGGGACCGAGCGAGCCCGAGGCTCTCCGCGGGCCACCATGGGGCTTCACCGACGCTTTCACCAATGACAGCCACCTGGTATAGCCGATATTCTTAGGGTCATGATTACGCTGACCATGGACCACGGGTAAGCCAAGCCTCGACAACCACCTTGGACCTCAGGATAGCGGCGCTGTTGCTGTAGGAGGCGATGCACTGAGGGCTGCGTGGGGGAGGCCCGGCGGCAGGCCCCCTCCGCGCAACCCACGGCAAAGCGCCGCCTTGGCAGCGGCGCGTGCCACTCGGAGGTAGGCCCCTGCAGGGCAGGCGCTGGCGAGCCCTTCCCCCCGGCAGAGGGCCTGCGGTTGCTAGGGCACCGCCAGCGTCCCCCTTGCCCCTTGGCATCATCCTAGTTTCCTAACGCCCCAACGGTTGTAGTGGAGGTGCATGGCTGAGCCCTGTCCAGGCGCCAAAGACGTTCATGAAGATCTCCGCCCGTGACACTCTCACATAATAATAAGTGGGGGCTGTACACGCCCCGGAGTCTCTTGAGTGCCGCCCTTGGGCCTCACAGGGGCTCCACCCCACGTCCAAGTGGCAGCACCATGCTCCACGCTAGCCTCGACACTGCCCCCCAATGACTATGCCCACGCCCAGTGGAAGCACTTAGCTCCGCGCTGGTGGGAAGACGAAGACTAGACTAGGTGCCAGACGCGGCTGTTGGTTCTTTTTGTTTGCCCTCCTTTTGTAGCTTAATTGGCTTTCTTTTCGGAGTAAAACTTGGAGTTTCGTGTTCTTGCCGAAGAAAAGGGGGGGGGGGTTTCCTTGATTCGCAGTGTTTTCCTGCTTTTTGTTTTCGTCTAAAGACATGGGGCTCAGGCCTGTTGCCCATCCCCGTAAGTGCCTCGCGAGCTGGGGCTGGGCACGCTTTATGCATCACGTGTGCCAAAGCTTCCTCAGCCGGCAGTCGAACGACCGTCATGGGGTCACGGTGCATGCACCTCACTAAGGCTTTACACTTAGCTCCTCACCAGGCACTCTCAGGAAGATCTGTGGGTTCCTCAGGAGTCTTAGGCATTCATCAGCCTCGGGATGCCATCTCGCAAGAAAGGCGCCCTCGCGCCACGGGAACTCATTCAAGACCCTCCACTCCAAAGTAAGTTGCGATGTTGGATTTGGTTAAGGGCCTTTTGGCTTGAGACGGGACCTCTCACCA
This sequence comes from Secale cereale, assembly GCA_902687465.1. Taxonomy (NCBI): domain Eukaryota; kingdom Viridiplantae; phylum Streptophyta; class Magnoliopsida; order Poales; family Poaceae; genus Secale; species Secale cereale. The sequence goes on from LR738715.1 coordinate 405,811,295, forward strand.
CCTATCTCAAAAGCATGTCCTCATGTCATACATAATAGAGAAACTTTCCTCCCCAAATGCTCTCACACCCCCTAGGGGTAGTATTCGAAAGCTTTGTTACATACAGGGCAAAACATCAACTAAGGGCCTAGCGAGGCGCATCGCCGTCTACAACATCATCGTCGCCGTCATCCACGTCACCCTCTCGGGCTATAGGCGCACTCACGTCTCCCTCGATGGCGATGTCCTTGATTAGACCGTCCACATGGTTGTCCATCCACGTCGTCAAAATGCCCAGAGTGGCATGAAGCACAAGGGCTATCACGGCGTCGAAATCAAAGTCAGGATCAAGGCTGAGAAGGTGGCTGAAGACGCGCGAGAATGCGCGACCATGGAGACCACGACTTCTTTCCGGGACAAGCTGACAAGCTCTCATGGCCCAATCCTCAAGACTGGTCATGAAATGGGTGAAGAAGTAGAGGTAGCCGGAACCATCATCCTGATGAAGCTGCGGGACACTCTCTTCGCAGATCGTGTCTAAAGGCCCGACTGGCCCTCACCCTGAGACCTTTGAGCATTGAAGAGCGCTCGCACGGCATCATCCTGCGGTGACTCGCCTCATCCAAAGGCCAACACACGAGGGACTCGGCGTCTACGACTTGCCTTTGAAGCGAAAACAGTTCGTCCTGGGCGGAGGCCTGAGCCTCCCTAGCGGCCGCTTCATGCTGCGTCGTGGTAGCCCGATTCTTCTTTATGGCGGCAGGTTTGCCCTCCATCTGGACCTGCTGCAGCAGAGATTTGGTCTTCTAAAGGTTCGGTTTCTGGTGGTATTCTTCTGCAAGGGCTTCACGGATCTTTTCCACCTTTTGATCGACTTACCGCTGGATCTTAGCTTCCCAGATAGCGACGGCATCCTTAGCTACCGCAACTTGGTGCTCCCTCACTTCCAGTCTCTCGAGCTCTAGGTTTTGCTACAAGGCCTCAAGCAGTAGCGTGTCCTCGCGCTCCTGGAGCTCCTTCCGATTAGAAGGGGCTCCCCTCGGCGTGGTCGTCAGCATGGCTCACCCCGCCTAGATTCGGTGCTCAAGGGTAGCGTTCGATGCCTGAAGCTCCTTCTCCCGCTCCTCAGCTGCCTTGCGGCGGCAATCATCGGCCATGGCCTCTTCCAAGGCACAAGCACAAGCCTCGCGAGAAGCCGCAAGGGACTTCTTAGCATCCATATCGGCTCGTTCGTGCTGCCTACGCCCAAGAATGATGGCAACCTTCAGCTTGTGCCACTCCTGCGCCAAGCAGAGATTCTCCGACTCAAGGCGTACGTCGACATCAGCGAGTTCTTCCCCGAGCCGGCCCAGTGCACTGATGGCTCCCTGGAAAAGGTTGTGGCGAACAGCGCTGCGCCCGCGCACAAGCTCCAGTGCATGGCCATGCCCCTCGATGCAGGGTGCTGCTGACAAAACACGAGGCGTCCCACAAGTCCTTGGCAAGGGGCTGGTAGCCGGCTATCCCCCGGCCATCTCATCAGCTTCGGAAGGAGGACCAAGTGGTGCAGCTTTGACACTCGATGAGGGGGCCGGCTCCAAGGGATCCCGCCCGCTGGCAAGGACTAGCGGGGGAACCCTCGGCACACCCCCGATGCCCAAGAGGCGACCCCGAAGTAAGGATGCTGGAGGCCCAGACCATCGTACCCCCGGTGAAGCGCTCGCCTCGCGAGCCATCCCCATCCCTCGTGCAGATGCTTGGCGCATGGAACCCGAAGAAGACATCGAGCCAAGAGCCCCCAAGGGGCGGACTTCAGGACCTACTGCTTTCATGATCGGAGCAGCCTTGGGGACGCAGGGTCTAGAAAGAGCGTCACTCACGAAGAAATGCACAGATAAGACACTTACCCATTCACCGATACATATTTCCTCTATTTCAGGGGCACGAGACCATCCCTGTAGCAACCCCACAACCCTTTCCTCTTGCGGAGCGCCCCGAGGTTCGGGCGAAGTGGGCCAGAGAATGGGGCATTGTCGGCGTTCTGTGAACCGGGGTACCCCGACTTGCCTACCTGCGGCCCGCGGCGTGGCTCCTTTTGGGGTCTGGTATGGCCGATCTTCAGCATCGTCACTCAAGACCCTCACGAGGGACCAGGCCTCACGGGGCGAGTGACACCAATGCCTCCGGAAGGGGTAGCCTCGTCTGGCTGGCTCCTGAGGAGCGAAGAACTCTATGCAACCCCCCCTCGCATGGTTTGCATGACGCAAGTCATGATGAACAAGGCCAGGCGGGCGCAAGCATGCGCAATGCAATAGTTTCCTCTTTGGTGCTAAGGAAGCAGGCTCAGATGCGGAGTCCCGAGGAATCTGCCAAAGGTTTCCATTTCCATGCAACAAGAGCACCACCGCCAGGACGACAGGACGGAGGTCATCACCGAGCCCACCATGGTGTCAGGATCAGAGGCTATGCAGGCGAAGACCACCTTTAGTCAGGATAAGATGTACTAGTTGTCTCCCTTCAAAATTGGCCGTTGTGGGATCCCTTCCGACCAAACATTTCGGGGGAATAGGAAGAAGGCCACTATATAAGTAGGATAGCCACCATCCAATAGAGGGGGGATCATTTAGACCATCCTCTCCACCACAAAGCAAGAACACACCTCAGGAGGTTATTCACCCATTTTACTAGTTCATCCTCAGCCCATCTCGAGGCTAATCCACCACACTACTAGAGTAGGGCTACTCATCGCTAGGTGGCCCGAACCAGGATAAACTTCCTCGTGTCACTTTAGCATTCATGTTGGAATGGTGAGTAGGTAGATAGGCGAGGTTGAGTTCTTCGCACACACCCCAGAGTTCGAACCTAGAAGGGTTTTGCGAAGCCCTGAATTCGATATTTGGCGCTCCAGGTAGGGGGCGCATTGAGGATCCCACCCCCCATCACCATGCTCCACCCATGCCATACAACTCCAACATGGCGGGCATCACTCTGCCCGCCGGACCGCAGGCAACATTCGGGGGCATAGCAGGCATCTGAGCCCTCTCCCCCACTTTGCGACAAGTGTAGTTGCAGCCAAAGTTCAGGCCGACGCTACCACCATGGTACAACGGCTTGGCCGACCCCGCGGGGTTTCTCCAAGCCTAGGCATAGGATGTCTAGGCAGCTGGCGGAGATGACAAGGTGATGGCAAACTGGCTCCCCATGACCCTCGCGGGGGAGCCACACTCGTGGTTTCTTAGCTTGCCGGACTACTCGGTGGCTTCCTGGGAAGAATTGTGTGACCTGTTCGTCACGCGCTACGCGACACACGCACCCAACATGGTCGTAGGGCTTCTCGATGATTCGCGGGTGCTGGAATCAGATTGGCACATCAAGCGGTTCATACGGCAAGCGAGGGTCACGTGCTCGCCCCCCAGGCTGGGTGGCCCCCAGGTCCGACCTCACCTTCGACTCAAGCGACCATCCCATGTCGGCGTGCTCCCCATGCTCCACCCCCACCATATGTAACATGGTTGTCACCAAGACCCTCATCGACGGTGGTGCCAGCCTAAATGTCCTCTCTATAGAGACATTCAGCCTCCTCCATGTGCCCTGCAAGCGACTCCTCCCCACCAAGCCTTTCTCCAGGGTCATCGACACTTCCATCAACACCATCATGCAAATCCGCCCCCCGGTCACATTTGGCAAGCGCCACAACTACCGCACCAAGCTCATCGACTTCGACATCGCCTGCATCGATTTGCCGTACAGTGCCATTCTGGGCTACCCAGCGCTGGCTAAGTTCATGGTAGCAACCCATCCCGCGTACAATCTCATGAAGATGCGGAAAAGCAGCAGCGTCCTCACCATGCTAGGAGACACCAAGGACAAGCTTCAAGCACCCAAGATTTCTTACGGATTCATGGTAGCTGCACGGGCACACGACAAAGGGGCACCGGAGGCCCTGGGGCTGCCCCGGCGAAAAAGAAGCATTTGTTTTCTCAAGATCGAGCGGAAACAAAGCAAGTGCCGATGGATGAAGATGGAAATAGGGCTCCACCTTCACCACAGGGGCTGGCCTTCCCACGGACCAGGAAGAGGCTCTGGTCCGTTTCCTATGCATGAACAAGGATGTGTTCGCGTGGGAGGCGGCGGACCTGGTCGGTGTCCCGCGCGAGGTGATAGGGCACGACTTTATGGTGTGCCCAAACGCGCGCCCCGTGAAGCAGAAGGCATGGCGCCAAGCTCCGAAGAAGCACGCGTTCATCACTCAGGAGGTCTGCAAGTTACTCGAAGCATGTGTCATCCGAGAAGTGCAGCATCCGAAGTGGCTCGTGAACCCGGTTATCGTCCCCAAGAACGGCGGAAAGGAGCGTATGTGCGTTGACTTCACCAACCTCAACAAGGTCTGCCCTCAGGACCCTTTCCCTCTCCCGTGCATCGACCAGATCGTCGACTCTACCGTCGAGTGCTGTCTGCTGTGCTTCCTGGATGCTTTTTCAGGCTATCATCAAATCAAGATGGCAGTACAAGATGTCGAGAAGACGGCCTACCTGACCCCTTGCGGGCTGTACCGCTACACCTACATGCCATTCGGGTTGAGCAATGCAGGAGCGACTTTCCAGCGACTAATGCACATCGCCCTGGGGGAGCATCTCAGGAGGAACACAGAGCATATGTCGATGACATCATGGTGAAGTCTCAGGAGGACAGAACCCTCATTGGCGACCTGGAAGAAACCTTCGCCAGCCTGCGCAAGCTGGACCTGCGACTCAATCTTGTGAAATGCGTGTTTGGCATCCCATCGGGCAAGCTCATGGGTTTCTTGGTGTCACACAGAGTGATAGAAGCCAATTCCGAGAAGGTCAAGGCCATAGAAAAGACGAGCCCGCCGAAGACCCTCAAGGAGATGCAGAAGCTGGAAGGCTGTGTGACGTCGCTCGGATGATTCATCTCCAAACTGGGTGAACACGCCCTCCCTTTCTTCAAGCTTATGAAGAGAAAAGGCCCGTTCGAATGGACTCCCGAGACCAACGCAGCTTTCGAAGACCCCACTAGCCCTCCTGTGATTGTGGCGCCGCGCCCCCGCGCGCCCTTTGTACTCTATCTGGCTGCCACACCACATTCAGCCAGCACCGCTCTAGTAGCGATCCGGGAGGGGCGCCCAATTAATAACCCGAAAAAACAAAGCAGCTCACGCCCAGCTGGGGCATTGCGTGCTCAGGACAGCGCCCTTGGGACCACGGCGGACCTTCCAGATGACAAGGCTCATGAGGATGGTGCACCTGTGGCCCTGGTAGCCTTGGTGGGCGACGAGGTTCCCGGAGACTCTCTGTCTCAGCAACCACAGGACTTTGCCGACACATCCACCCTCCTCGAGCACCCAATATATGTAGGATTTCGGGTTCGCAAACACTTGAGAGGTTCGAACTCTAGGGTGCGCACGAAGAACACCCCCTCCCCAGCGCGCTCACCCTGAGATTCCGCGGCCTAGCTCGCCATGCTCAAAGAACAAGGGACACAGAGAATTATACTGGTTCGGGCCACCCTGTGGTGTAATACACTACTCCAGTGTGTGTGGTGGATTGCCTTGTATAGCTGAGGATGAACTAGTACAAGGGATGAACAGCCTCCGGAGGAGAGGTGTTCTTGGGCTCAGATGAGTGGCTAGGTCCTATTTATAGTTGCCTTGGTCCTCTGCCCAAATATCGACTGGAAGTGATCCCACAATGGCCAAATTTGAAGGGGAACAGCTAGTACAAGTTATCCTGAAAAAAGTAGTTTTCGCCTGCCGAAGGCTCTGGTAATGATGCCGCGCTAGGCTCCAAGATGACATCCGTTCTGTAGCCTTGGCAGTCATTGGTCTTGTTGCACCGATATGGAAACATTTTCCTGATCCCTCGGGACTCCGTGCCTGCGCTTGCCCCCTTAGCACCAAAGAGGAAACTGGCACACTGCGCCCGCCTGGCCTTGGTCGTCATGGCTCACATCACGTGAACGTCTCGGGGTGCTCCTTGCATAGATATCTCCGCTCCTCGAGTGCCAGCCTAGAGAGACAGCCCCCAGGGAGGTCTTGCTGTCGTCCGCCTTGCGAGGCTTGGCCCCTCGCGAGGGGTCTCGAGATTTTGTTGCTGAAGTTGGGCCATACCAGGCCGCTGATGGAGCCACGTCATGGGCCACAGGCAGGCAAGTCTGGGTACCCCCATTCCCAGGACGGTGATAGTAGCCCCCCAGCCCAAGGTGCGCACGGACTTGGCTCCGAGGCGAAGCCAGAGTGGCAAGAGTGAAGCGCCATAGGCGCCCAAAACCATGCGGCCTTGGTCAACAGATGGCGATTCGATTCGACGTGGGCGTCTCTGCTTCCCCACGCTTCCTCGGCAACCGCCCGACTTCAGGAGGCCCTACCGCATGCACAGAAGATACATCATTACGTCAGATCGTGGAGGCTGACTGTTGGCCTCCTTCGGGCAATAAATGGGGAAGGGGTGAAGTCCTTGTTGCCCATCTCCTTTTTCTTGTCGCTCACTTCTTCTTCCTCTTTCCCTCATCCCCCTGTTGCAACTCTCATGGCCCCAATAAGAAGGTTCTCTGTTGTTGAGAAAGGAATACTTCTTGTGGGGAGCGGGAAGTGCTCCCGCCGAAGAAGAGGTTCAGCCGCCCCCGCGGTGCCGGTGAGAGGCGGGAGGTGACGAGGCCTTCGTGCGAGGGGCCACCTCCGGGCTACAAGCTGCCCTTGTACGCCCAGGGGCAAGGGGGTCGTGCTTCGTGCCGCTCGCGTCATGGTCGAGGTTGTCCTGCTAGGGCGGTCGGTCCCCGAACTCACGCCGAGGGTTCCTCGTGTGAGTTACTGGTGTGGACAACGATGCTGCCGCCTTCTTGGATCCTGTTCCCGAGGTTTTTCACTGAGCCGATGCTGGCGAGGGGGCCTGCCAAGCTGTGGTTGCAACACATTGGGTGCTGCAACCAAGCTACGGAGGCGGATGTTGAGGTCGTCCCCCCGGCAGGTGTCTTCATGACTCGAGGATGGAGCAAAGCCGCCTGTGTGTGCCTTCCTGATGGAGTCTCCGTCATCCACTTTGAGTTTGACGGCGCCTCCACATTGTTCTTCAAGGTCTTCGATGAGGAAGGGCGCCGCCAGGGGTGCTGCCTAGGTGGGAGCCGCCAAAGAGGCATAACGACGGGCGTCATGCCTGCTCTCGGTCCCGCCGTCAGCTCCCCTAGCAGCAGCAATGGCCCATGGGAGTCCAGCGGCTCTCCCGAGGCCAACGAGTCTCCGAAGACGAGCGACGACATCTACGCGCCTCCAAGCTCACACAGTGCCCCGCATGCGGCAGCTGCACGAGCTCGTCTCCAATGGTGATTTGAGCGGGGTCGGAGATGACCTCTCGTGGCCCACTGTTGATGAGGGCGTCGACGGCGGCAGCCGTAGTTATGGTCTCCCGAAATTTCTTTCTTTTGCTCCCTGCGAGGAATCAATGTCAACCCCATGGGGTCGTGTAAAGAACCTGTAAATGCTTTTGCTCCGATGCTTATTATACGTGCTAAGAAACCATGTTTGCTAGCCTTGCTCCGGCAGTGTTGCTCCTTTTTACCCTTTTAGTAGCTTTGTGTTCTACGCCGGCAGGTCCCAGTCCCAATGCAAGCTACAAGTCTCACTGGTATGCCTGGGGTCCGATAAGAGCTCCTGAGGCGGGATGCTCAAGAGGTCCCCCTTGGTGTGCAAGCAGCTTCCGGAGGCTAAAAAGAGAGGCGGCATTTTCCAAGCATGACTATGGAAACCAAACTTGTCGAGTGATGGCGGCATGCTAGTTGGATGCATTACTTATCTTCACGGGTCTGAGGTGATTCTCCATGCGGTGCGCCTGGCTTGCTTCCTATGCAGCGTGGCTGAGATTTTGCGATTTCCTTCCCGCTTGCCTTAGAGTTCTGCGTCGGCAGAGCCCGACCCCGCGCATACCTCAGCCGCCGCTGGCTTGTCTGGATCGCCATGACAAAGACCAGGGAGTGAGGGGCTACGTGGCTAGTTAGGCCCATGAGACGTGATCCTCAGGGGTCCCCCTTGACGTACGAAGAGATCTTAGCTCTCTAAGCTAGCCTCCCCTTCTCTCGTTCTTCTTGGTGCTCTGCGTCCTCGGGTCCCGACCCTCAAGCGAAGCTCAGCCGCCGCTGGTATGCCAGGTCGCGATGCCGTGGTCAAGGCCAGGGGGTGATGGCTGGAGAGTCAGTAGGAGCCCCCGAGACGCGATGTTCAGAGCCCTCCCTTTAACGCGCAAGCAAATTACGTGAGAAGGGGAGACCCGCAGGGTCGCCTGCCACCGTCCTCCTGAGATTCCTACGGGTTAGTCTGACAAAGCAGCACAACATAGAGCCGCGCCTACCACTGGGCCACTGATTGATCCGCGGGAAGACAAAGGCACCGAGGACCTGGTGAGGTGACGTGCGCGAGGCATGCCGTGAGCCAGAGCTCGATCTCTCGGATTTGCAAGCGTTGCAGGGAAGGAACCGAGTACAAGCACCGTGCCAACGTGTGTAGCCCCCATTGTGGGATGAGCAGAAGTCCGTTCGGCAGCGAGGGGGGCCAAAAGAGGTGGTGAGTGAGCAGGTGATGACCATAGGCTGAATCCTAAGAGGAGATGAGCTAACCAGGAGATTTAAAATGCAATACATGCCTCAGGGATGGACCCGTGCGGTCTGGGGATGATGCAGCCCGAGGGGCGCCCCCAATAGAGCAAGCTAAAGATGCAAAAAGGATACACGTCACAGAGGCAAGCCCATACGACTTGGGGATGATGCAGCCCGAGGGGCGCCCCCAACTGAACAAACTGGAAGAAAGTCACCTGGCATCGATGCTGGAGTGGTGTTGATGTAGCTGAAGATGATTGCCGCAGATGTCGCCCCTCACGAGCCGCCTGACTCCGGGGCCTCGCGAGGCTCTGGAGGTTCTGATATCTCGCGAAGAACCGATGCCACTTCCGCCAAGATCTCCTGATGCCTGGCCTCGCGAGCCACCAGGACTTCCTGCATGTGGCGCTGGTGCAGGGTCGCCTGGTTCAGCAAGCCAAAAGGCATGCGAATGTATCTATGAGGAGGACCCCCGCACCGTCCCACCTGAGATGGCCCGTAGACCTCCTGAGGTGCGATCATGCCGAGTCCTGGGACGTTGACACAGATGCGTAGCCCGTCGCCCGCGCCTCGGACGACAGTTGCACTCCGGGGTGCCGGGAGGCGCTCGCCCCGCATTGCCCTTGGCACCTGCGAGTCTTCGATGGTTTGGTTAATGAACTCCTGAGCTCTTTGTGCCTCTCGCCTTATGTCCTCGGAGGGAAGCGTGTGGTGAAGCATGCCTCCACATGCTGAACAAGCACCTCCCTCGAGACATTGGCTAGGTCAGAGGCCGTCCAGAGGAGAGCCCCCGAGGCCAGCCTGAGGGGGGCACCAGGTGCGCCTTCCTATGCGAGGGAGGGAGGCGCCCCGTCCATGGGCGCGCATCCTGAGGCACGGTCGCTCGGTGTTGCATCTTCGTGAGGCTCTATGGCGAGCAGTTGTTTCTTCTTCTTCGGGATAGCTTCAGGGGGTAGATAGTGTCTTCGTGGTCGGGGTCTTCGACTGCCGCAGCCTGGTAAGCGTGCTCAAGGGACCACACTGCATCCTTTTTTTCGCAAGTGACTGTGATGATGTCCCGGCTTCCCGGCATCTTGAGAATGTTGTAGCCATGGTGGGTCACGGCCATGAACTTGGCTTGGGCTGGATACCCAAGGATGGAGTTGTTCAGGAGGCGAATGTGAGTGATGTCGAAGTCGATGAGCTCGGTGTGGTAGTTGTCGTGGGTGCCGAAGGTAATGGGGAGCCAAATCTATCCGATCGGGGAGGTGGAGCCGTCAGTCACTCCTGAGAAAGGCCTGGTGGGTTGTAGCTGGTCATAAGGTACTTGGAGACTGTCAAATGTGTCGATAGATAGAATGCTGAGCCATGCACCGCCATCGATGAGGGTCTTGCTGACTTGGACGTTGCTGATGACGGGTGAGAAGAGCATTGGGAGAGCGCTAGCAGTTGTCATGCAAATAAGATGGTCAGCGGAGCTGAAGGTGATGGCGCACTTGGACCACTTGTGTGGCCGTGTGGCTTCTATCCTGGTAAGAGCTGAGTTTACTTCTCGGCCGTCATTCCTCCTTGGTGGTGGCAGCGAAGGGACGTCGGCCTTGCCCTGAAGATGGTCCTCACGAGGGTGGTCCCTCTAGGAACCCTCGCGAGGATGGTCCCTCCAGGCCTGTCGGATCTTGGGTTCGTAAAACCCTTGTGGTTCGAACTCTGGGGTGTGCACGAAGATCTCTCCTTTCGCCCTAGCTCATCTACTCGCCAATCCCTAGGCCTAGCTCGTCAGACTTGAAGAACAAGGGACACAAGGTTCATACTGGTTCGGGCCACTGTCGTGGTGTAATACCCTAATCTAGTGTGGTGTGGTGGATTGAATTGTAGGCTGAGGAAGAACTAGTACATGGGGCGAACAGCCTCCTGAGGAGAGGTGTTCTTGTGCTTGGGTGGCCTACTATCTGATCAACTCTCCCCTGCCAAAGGCTCTGGTATGACGCCACGATGGGCTCCGTGATGACCTCCGCTCTGCCGTCCTGCTGGGCTTGGTCTTGTTGCACCGATATGGAAACCTTTCCCTGACGCCTCGGGACTCGTCGCCTACGCCTGCCCCTTTAGCACCAAAGAGGAAACCGGTGCTCTGCGCCCGCTGGCGCCCGCCTAGCCTTGTTCGTCACTGCTCACGTCACGAGGGCCTCACGAGGTTCCCCTCGCCTTGATATCTCCGCTCCTCAGGAGCCAGCCTAGTGAGGCCGCCCCAGGGGAGGTCCTGCGTCGTCCCCCTTGTGAGGCTTGCCGCTCGCGATGGTCTTGAGTGGTTGCTGACGAGGTTGGGCCATACCAGGCAGCCTGATGATCCATGTCCTGGGTCGTAGGTAGGCAAGTCTGGGTACCCCCGTTCCCAGGACACCGATAGTAGCCCCCGGGCCAAAGGTGCGCTCGGGCTTGGCTTCGCGGCGAAGCCAAGAGTCAAGTGCGGAACGCCGTGGGCCCTAAAAGCCTGCGGCCTTGATTGACGCGTGGCGATTGATGGGACATGGGCGTCTCCACTTCTCCATGCAGCCTCGGCGATTGCGCGACTTGACAAGTCCTTGCATGGAGAAAAGACCATCATTACATGTGATTATGGAGGCCGGCAGTTGTCCGTCTCCTGGCTATATATAAGGCGGAAGGTGGAGTCCTTTCTGCCCATCTTCTCCCTCCGCTCCTATCGCTTTTCTTCTTCCTTGCCCTTCGCCTGGCCGAGGCGCTTATGGCACCGACTAGGAAGTTTTCGTCCATGGAGAATGGGAAGACCCGACAGGAGGGGCCCGGCTCACCACCACCCAGGAGGGGACGAGGCCGTCCCCGCAAGTGTGCTGTGACTCCTTCCGTGGCTCCTTGCAGGCATGGGCGGACCTCTACAGCGCCCGTAGCCGCCCTCAATAACCGCGACGGTGGTTCCTCGAGTGGTGGGGATCGTCGCGACCTTGGCAGTCCTGTGAACGAGGGGAGGCGCTCCAGGGTCGTCAGGCCTCCGCAGCCGCGCTCCCATTCGGCGAAGGTGACGCCAGAGTTCGTCGTGCGGTCGGTGAGCCCGGCCAGTACCCGGCTCCTGCTCCCACTCTCCCTAGTCGGCAAACTCCTCGCCGCAAGCTTCGACGGATCTTTTCTACAAGCGGATGGCTACTACAACAGGGCTTCGTAGGTTGCGGTGGAGGTCTCCGCCGTGGGTGCTATGACCCTGGCCCACGGCTGGCAGACATTTGCCCGCGCGCGTGGCTTGGGCAGGTGGTGCGCCCTTTATTTCAGTTACGATGACGACTCGACCCTCTTCGTGAGGGTGTTTGGGGAAGACGGTCGCCGCACCGAGTGCTGCCCCGAGGACAACGAAGGCGGCAAGGTGCTTGTCCTCGGCGATGGCCGCAATTCATCCAGCTACGGCGACTCCTCCCTTGGCAGAAGCTCCAGCAGTGGTGGCTACGACCAGCCACCGCGCCCGCTTTGATGGTGGTTCTGGGTCATCTCGTCGTCATGCCCGGGTGAAGCGTGAGGAGGGCTCCGGCTGAGATCGGGGAGCAGGTCCTCATGAGCACTCTCGCCTCGATGGTCGTCACCGCCCACTCTCGATCTTTCTTTCTTCCTGCATCGTTCAAGCAAACAAGTATGGAGCCCTGGAAGGGCATGTAATGAACCGTGGTTTTTATGATGTTTGGCACCATGTTTAGCGTCCCTTGCCACCACTGCATGACCTGTGTATTATGCGCTCTTAGGGTGAGGAGACTTATCTTGACGCACTCGGAATAGCCCTCATCTCGTGACGTTTGATCCTTCGTGAGGCTGCAAAAACACGTTAGGTGGTTATTATCCTTTACCGTCCGAGGTCCCTGACGTGGGCCGAGCATGGTCAGACGCTTCCTATTGCGGTACCCGTGGGGCATGGACATAAGGAGGGGGGCATGCCAATCACAAGCCCCGGCATGGGCGCCTCATGGAGGCTAAGGGGGGCGCGCTGGGGAGAGCGCCGGGCAACTGCCGCTCTCCCCGGGCAAGGCCAAAAAATGTGGGAAGGACCACAAGGGAGACTAAACCAAGCAATTCGGGGCACACCAGAACTTTCAGAATCAATTGAAAAAAAGGAAGGGGAAAGCCAACTCCAGAAAGCAAATGAACAGCCGCGTCCAACACCTAATCTAGTCTTCTCACTAGCGTGGAGCTAAGTGCTGCCACTAGGACATGGGACGGAGCCCTCGAGACCCGAGGGCGACTCTATGGAGACTCCGAGGTGTGTACGTGCCCACTCATTATTACGTGAGAGTGTCACGAGCCAAGACATTCACAGGCGTGAGCCTTGCTTCACAAGCACTGGGCCTTGGCTTCTCAGGCGCAGGGGCATGTTCCTCGCAGGCACGGAGCCTAGTCTTCATAGGCGTAGGGCCTAGTTCCTTGCAGGACCGGACCATAGTCTTCACAGGCGCAGGGCCTTGTTCCTCGCAGGCACGGAGCCTAGTCTTCACAGGCACATGGCTTTATTCCTTGCAGGCACGGAGCCTAGTCTTCACAGGCCCATTGCCTTGTTCCTCGCAGGCACAGAGCCTAGTCTTCACATGCGCATGGCCTTGTTCCTTGTAGGCACGGAGCCTAGTCTTCACAGACGCAGGGCCTTGTTCCTCGCAGGCATGGAGCCTAGTCTTCACAGGCGCAGGGCCTTGTTCCTCGCAGGCACGGAGCCTAGTCTTCATAGGTGCAGGGCCTTGTTCCTCGCAGGCATGGAGCCTAGTCTTCACAGGCGCAGGGCCTTGTTCCTTGCAGGCATGGAGCCTAGGCTTCACAGGTGCAAGGCCTTGTTCCTCGCAGGCACGGAGCCTAGCCTTCACAGGCACAGGGCCTTGTTTCACGGGTAGAACTTCCGGAGGTGCCGGATGTTCCACACGTTCTGGACGGGGATGTCGTCCCCCGTTTCCAGGCGCATGACACCAGGCATGGAGACATGGGTGATCTTGAATGGGCCCTCCCACATGGGTGAGAGCTTGTGCAGACCTTCCCTGGAGAGGACTCGGCTCAAAACGAGATCGCCTACCTCGAGTTTCCTGGGTCGGATGCTGCGACAATGGTACCGCCGCAACGCCTGCTGGTATCTTGCAGCTCAGAGTGAAGCGTCCCGCCGGCGTTCCTCTCCCAGCACGAGGTACGTTCCTTGAACGGCGCCCTGCTGCACCTCGTCGAACGCTAGAACTCGCGCGGAGCGGTGCCTGACCCCGTGAGGGGGAACCGCTTCAGCTCAGTAGACGAGGAAGAATGGGGTCTCACCTGTAGGCTTTGTGGCAGTTATGTGGATTGACCATAGCACGGACGGGAGCTCGTCGTGCCAACCCCTTCCACAAGCTTCGAGCTTCTTCTTAAAGGTCCTGGTCTTGAGGCCTCTCAGAACCTCTACGTTGGCGCGCTCGGCCTGGCCATTGCTTATGGGGTGTGCTACCGAAGCGTAGCAAATCTGCGTTCCAAGGTTAGCACAATATGTCTTGAAAAGGTTGCTAGTGAACTGTGAGCCGTTGTCGGTGATGATGCAGTTGGGGACCCTGAACCGGTGTACGAGACCCTTGATGTACTTGACTGTGGAGCCGGCTGGAATGGTTTGGACGGCTTCCACCTCCGCCCATTTGGTGAACTTGTCGACGGCGACGTAGAGGTATCAGTAGCCCCTCGGCACTCAAGGGAAAGAGCCCAGGATGCCTAGCCCCCAGACCGCGAACGGCCAGGAGAGCGGGATCGTCTGGAGGCCCTGGGCTAGTTGGTGGATCTATTTGGCATGGAACTGGCAAGCCTCGCAAGATATCACGAGCTCGGCCGCATCGTTGAGTGCACTGTAGAACGCCTTGCCGAACAAGGTGCGTGATGATGAGTGATGCCCGCAGTCCCGGGCATGGATGTCAGCTAGCAGCTCACCTCCCTGCTTCTAGAGATGCATCAAAATGAAACATCATTCAGTAATTTCCTGTAAAGCTCACCATCTTGGATGCAGTATGCCGTAGCCTGTCGGGCCACGTGTTCGGCATCCTCACCCTTTTCTGGCAGCGCTCCTCGCACCAGGTATGCCTTGAGTTCCTCGGTCCAGCATCCCTCCTGAGGCTCGAGTGCTAGGAGCAAGGGGGATCCTGAGGTCGGGCCGCAGGAGGGGGCTCTCGAGGTCAGTGGTTGGGGGAGTTCCTCCTCAGGCTTCGCCGACCCTTCTCGCGGGGGCGACACCGAAGGCCTGAGGAGCATCTCCTCTAAGATGCCTGGCTCTTGGGGCAGGTGCCTAGACTCTCTCTTGGCGATGTCGTCGGCTTCCTTGTTAATGCGACGGTGCACATGCTCCACCTCCAGGCCCAAGAACTGCTTCTCCTTTTTGCGTACCTCCGCGAGGTATGCCTCCATATGCTCGTCCTTCGGCTCATACACCTTGTTGGAGAAGTTGACGAGGAGCTGTGAGTCGCCCCTGATGACGGGGCATTTCACCCCCAGGACCACCGCAGCCTTGAGACCAGCAATGAGGCCCTCGTATTCCATGATGTTGTTGGAGACCTTATCGCTCGGCTGAAAGCAGAGCTGCAGGGCGTAGTAGAGCTTGTCTTGAGAGGGCGAGATGAGCACAGCCCCAGCCCCCGCGCCCTGGCGGGCGAACACGTCGTCGAAGTACATGACCCAGCCATCCGGCGCTTCGCTTCCTGGCGAGAGGGGATCGGCTTTGGCTTGCTTCGAGCTATGGGGCGTCAGTCCATTCTGCCATAAAATTAGCAAGCGCGGCTCCTTTGATGACTCTGGGCGTGTTGAACTCTAGCTGGAACGCATGCAGATAGATATTCCATTATGCGACCCTTCCCACCACGTTGGGGCTCCGGAGTACTCTCTCTAGAGGGTAGGCTGAGACAACCTTGATGGGGTGGCCTTGGAAGTAGTGGTGCAACTTACGCGAAGTGATGAGGAGTGCAAGCAGAAGCTTCTGCGGCAAGGGATAGCGCGCCCGAGCATCACGGAGCACCATGCTGACGAAGTATATCGGGTGCTCGACGGGGGTGAAGTCCTGGCTCGCCCGTGGTTGTGTAGTCTGACTGGGTAAAGGGGCTTCAGGATCTTGGTTGCCAGAAGGAGCAGCTGGAGCCTCAGGAATGTCATCTTGCAGGGTGCGGTCGCTTGTCGGCCCTGCGGGAGCCTCGGGAGCATCGCGCCGCGGTTGTAAGGTCTTGTCTTGGCTCTCCTCTCGGATAGCCACCAACGCTGCGTTGGCCGAGTGCGGCGTAGCGACAAGGTAGAGCACCAAGGGCTCTTGAGGTTTGGGTGCCACCATTACTGGTGGGCTGGTGAGGTATCTCTTGAGGTTTTCTAACGCCGCATCAGCCTCAGGGGTCCAATTGAACGGGCCCTTCCTTTTCATCAGCTTGAAGAAAGGGAGGGCTCTCTCCCCTACTTTGGAGATGGAACGCCCGAGCGATGTTACACAGCCGGCCAGCTTATGCATCTCCTTGAGGGTCTTGGGTGGACTAATCTTCTCTATGGCCATGACCTTTTCTGGGTTTGCCTTGATCCCTCGATGCAACACCAGGAAGCCCAAAAGCTTGCTTGATGGGAGACTGAACACGCACATTTCCGGGTTGAGCCGCAGGTCTACCTTACGCAGGTTGGTGAAGGTTTCTTCTAGATCTTTAATGAGGGTTGTGGCCTCCTGAGACTTTACCACGATGTCATCAACGTACGTCTCAGCATTCCTCCCGACCTGTTTTCTCAGAGTGATATGCATCAATCGTTGAAAGGTTGCTCTTTCATTCCGCAACCCGAACGGCATGCAGGTGTAGCAGTATACTCCGCACGGGGTGAGGAAGGCAGTCTTCTCAATGTCTTGCACTGCCATCTTGATCTGGTGGTAGCCTGAGAAGGCATCCAGAAAGCACAATAGGTCGCACTCGGCGGTGGAGTCCACGATCTGGTTGATGCGGGGCAGAGGAAACGGGTCTTGTGGGCAAGCTTTGTTGAGGTTGGTGAAGTTGACACACATGCGCTCTTTTCCGCCTTTCTTGGGTACGACGACAGGGTTTGCCAGCAACTCCGGAAACCGGACCTCGCGGATGACAGCCGCCGCTTCTAGCTTACGAGTCTCTTGTATGATGAAGGATTGCTTCTCCGTAGACTTGCGCCGGGCCTTCTGCTTCACAGGCGCACGTTGGGGCATACGTTCAAGTGATGCTCAATCACCCCCCTCAGGTCCCCCGCCAGGTCCTTATGTTCCCACGCGAATGCATACCTATTTGCGTGCAGGAATCCAACCAGCGCCTCCTCTTGAGCTGGGGGAAGGCCGACACCTATGGTGAAGGTGGCGCCTGACGGCTCGTCTTCATATACCAGCACCTGCTTCGTCTCAGCTGGGTCTTGAGAGTAAAGTTGCTTCTTCTTTGCTGGTGAAGCCCCCTCGGTTCTAGGGGCGGCTTCATAGGCTGGATGTGCGGCCGCAACGTTCCAGAAAGCGCGGTTGAGGACAGCCAGAGCTCCCTTGGTGTCTCCTGCCACGGTGACGACGCCGTTGCTCCCCGGCATCTTCATGAGGTTGTAGGCCGGATGCGTCGCAGCCATGAACTCAGCCAGCGTGGGATACCCGAGGATGGCGTTGTACGGGAGGCCGATACGGGCGATGTCGAAGTCGATCAGCTCGGTGCGGTAGTTGTCGCGGGTGCCAAAGGTCACCAGGAGGTGGATCTGCCCTAAAGGGCTGGTGGAACCGCTGCCGACTCTGGAGAAGGGCCTGGTGGGGCGCAGCCGCTCGAGCGGCACGTGGAGCAAACTGAAAGCCTCCACTGAGAGCACGTTGAGGCCAGCCCTACCGTCGATGAGGGTCTTGGTGACAGCAACGTTGCAGATGGTGGGAGTGCAGAGCATCGGGGAGAGCGCCTGAGCCCACAGTGGAATTGGGGTGGTCCCCTGAGTCCAAGGTGAGGTCAGCCTTGGGCGTCGCCCATCCAGGAGGGGACCCCTGGCGCACGGAGGCGACACCGGCCTGGCGGAAGAACTGCTTGATGTGGCGACTGGAGGGCGGCGCTTGGGAGCTGCCGAGGAGGGCCGCGACGACGTGGTGCGCCGGCGCCCCGAAGCGTGCGGTGAAGAGATCGCGCAACTCCTCCTAGGACACCATGGACGATTCTAGCAGGCTGAAAAACCAGGTGCGCGGTACGCCGGTGAGCGCCATGGGGAGCCAGCTAGCCATGACCTTGCTATCGCCGCTGGCCGCCAAGACAGCCTCTTCGTAAGCCTGGAGGAAGATGGCCGGATCTGTCGCCCCGTCATAACGGGGCGGTAGATCTGGACTAAACCTGGGTGGCCACTTCACCTGCCACACGGCGGGGGTGAAGGCCCGGTGGCCTGCAACGCTGCCGCGCACGCACACCGAGCCTGTCGGAGGAGAGGCGCCTGCCATGGGAACGTGGCGGGTGGAGAGCGGGATGGAAGGGGACGCGGAGTCTTTGCATGCCCCTACCTGGCGTGCCAAATGTCGGATCTTGGGTTCCGGCAAAACCCTTGTGGTTCGAACTCTAGGGTGCACACGAAGATCTCTCCTTCCGCCCTAGCTCGTCTACTCGCCAATCCCTAGGCCTAGCTCGTTAGACCCGAAGAACAAGGGATCCAAGGTTCATACTGGTTCAGGCCACCGTCGTGGTGTGATACGTCCATTTTGCATTAAGCTTTTATTTTATATTTATTGCATTACGGGCTGTTATTACACATTATGTCACAATACTTATGCCTTTTCTCTGTTATTTTACAAGGTTTACACGTAGAGGGAGAATGCCAGCAGCCGGAATTTTGGGCTGGGAAAGGAGCAAATATTGGAGACCTATTCTACACAATTCAAAAATCCCCGAAACTCCACGAAAGTTAGTTTTGGAAAATATAAAAAATATATGTCGAAGAAAGTACAGGAGGGGGGCCACCCATCGTCCACGAGGGGGGCACGCCCTACCCCCCTCGGCGCGCCCCTGCCTCGTGGGCCACCTAGCAGCCCTCCGATCCCCATCTTCTGCTATATCAAGTGTTTTGACCTGGAAAAAATCATAAGGAGGCTTTTGGGACGAAGCGCCGCTATCTCGAGGTGGAACCTTGGCGGAGCTGTTTTGCCGGGGAAACTTCCCTCCGGGAGGGGGAAATCGTCACCATTGTCATCACCAACAACTCTCCCATCTTGGGGAGGGTTAGCTCCATCAACATCTTGACCAGCACCATCTCCTATCTTTGTATAAAAACCTCAGATTGGTACCTGTGGGTTGCTAGTAGTGTTGATTACTCCTTGTAGTTGATGCTAGTTGGTTTATCTGGTGGAAGATCATATGTTCAGATCCATTGTGCATATTAATACCCCTCTGATTATGAACATGAATATAATTTGTGAGTAGTTATGTTTGTTCCTGAGGAGATGGGAGAAGTCTTGCTATAAGTAGTCATGTGAATTTGGTATTCGTTCGATATTTTAATGAGATGTATATTGTCTTTCCTCTAGTGGCGTTATGTGAACGTCGACTACATGAAACTTCACCATTGTTTGGGCCTAGAGGAAGGCATTGGCAAGTAATAAGTAGATAATGGGTTGCTAGAGTGACAGAAGCTTAAACCCTAGTTTATGTGTTGCTTCGGAAGGGGCTGATTTGGATCCATGTGCTTCATGCTATGGTTAGGTTTACCTTAATACTTCTTTTGTAGTTTCGGATGCTTGAAATATAGGTTAATCAATAGTGGGATGCTTGTCCAAGTAAGGGAGCTACCAAAGCACTGGTCCACCCACATACCAAATTATCAAAGTAACGAACGTGAATCATATGAGCGTGATGAAAACTAGCTAGACGATAATTCCCATGTGTCCTCGGGAGCGCTTTCCCTTATATAAGAGTTTGTCCAGGCTTGTACTTTGCGACAAAAAGGATTGGGCCATATTGCTGCACCTTATTTAGTTTTACCACTTGTTACTTGTTACTAATTACCTTATCACAAAACTATCTGTTACCGATAATTTCAGTGCTTGCAGAGAATACCTTACTGAAAACTGGCTATCATTTCCTTCTGCTGCTCGTTGGGTTCGACACTCTTACTCATCGAAAGGACTACGATAGATCCCCTACACTTGTGGGTCATGAAGACTCTTTTCTGGCGCCGTTGCCGGGGACTGAAGCGCCTCTGGTAAGTGGAGTTTGGTAAGGAAAAATGTATATAGTGTGCTGAAATTTACTGTCACTTGTTACTATGGAACGTAATCCTTTGAGGGACTTGTTCGGGCTATCTTCACCCCGACCAGTAGAGCAAAGAGTTTCTCCTCAACCTACTGAACCTACTGAAAATGTTTACTTTGAAATCCCTTCGGGTATGATAGAAAAACTGCTAGCTAATCCCTTTACACCTAATCTATGTGGATGAAGTTCGTGGATTATTTAGGCTTGCAGGTACGCCCGAGGATGTGATCAAGAAGAAGGTCTTCCCTTTATCTTTGAAGGGAGAGACATTGACATGGTTTAGGATATGTGATGATATTGGATCATGGAACTACAACCGGTTGAAATTGGAATTTCATCAGAAGTTCTATCCAATGCACCAGGTTCATCGTGATCGTAACTATATATATAATTTTTGGCCTCGCGAAGGAGAAAGTATCGCTCAAGCTTGGGGGAGGCTTAAGTCAATGTTATATTCATGCCCCAATCATTAGCTCTCAAGAGAAATGATTATTTAAAAAAATTATGCTCGACTTTCTCTCGATAATCGGTCCATGCTCGATACTTCTTGTATTGGTTCTTTCATGATGAAGACTATTGAATTCAAATGGGATTTATTGGAAAGAACTAAACACAACTCTTAAGATTGGGATCTCGACGAAGGTAAGGAGTCAAGTATAACACCTAAGTTTGATAGTGTTAAATCTTTTATGGATACCGATGTTTTCCGTGAATTTAGCACTAAATATGGACTTGACTATGAGATAGTAGCTTTTTTCTGTGAATCATTTGCTACTCATGTTGATCTTGAAGGAAATATGCCCTAGAGGCAATAATAAAGTTGTTATTTATATTTCCTTATATCATGATAAATATCTTTTATTCATGCTAGAATTGTATTAACCGGAAACTTAGTACATGTGTGAATACATAGACAAAACAGTATGTCCCTAGTATGCCTCTACTAGACTAGCTCATTGATCAAAGATGGTTATGTTTCCTAGCCATAGACATGAGTTGTCATTTGATCAACGGGATCACATCATTAGGAGAATGATGTGATGGACTACACCCATCCGTTAGCATAGCACTATGATCGTTTAGTTTTACTGCTATTGCTTTCTTCATGACTTATACATGTTCCTATGACTATGAGATTATGCAACTCCCGAATACCATAGGAACACCTTGTGTGCTATCAAACGTCACAACGTAACTGGGTGATCATAAAGATGCTCTACAGGTGTCTCCGAAAGTATTCGTGGTGTTGGCATAGATCAAGATTAGGATTTGTCACTCCGAGTGTCGGAGAGGTATCTCTGGGCCCTCTCGGTAACACACATCATAATAAGCCTTGCAAGCAAAAGACTAATGAGTTAGTCACGAGATGATGTGTTACGGAACGAGTAAAGATACTTGCCGGTAACGAGATTGAACTAGGTATAGAGATACCGACGATCGAATCTCGGGCAAGTAACATACCGTTGACAAAAGGAACAATGTATGTTGTTATGCGGTTCTGACCGATAAAAGATCTTTGTAGAATATGTAGGAGCCAATATGACCATCCAGGTTCCGGTATTGGTTATTGACCGGAGATGAGTCTCGGTCATGTCTACATAGTTCTCGAACCCGTAGGGTCCGCATGCTTAACGTTTGATGACGATCGGTATTATGAGTTTATGAGTTTTGATGTACCGAAGGTAGTTCGGAGTCCCGGATGAGATCACGGACATGACGAGGAGTCTCGGAATGTCCGAGACATAAAGATTGATATATTGGACGACTATATTCGGACACCGGAAGTGTTCCGGAAAAGTTTCGGATTTAACTGGATTGCCGGAGGGGGTTACCGGAACCCCCTACGAAGGGGGATGGTCCATAGTGGGCCTTATGGAAAAGAGAGAGGCAGCCCATAGGGGCTGGCCGGCGCCCCACCTAGGGTTCCTAGTTGGACTAGGATTGGGGGGCGCCACCTCTCCCTCTTTTCCTTTCCCTCTCTTCCTTCTTTGGTAGTTCCTACTAGGAATAGGATTGCAATCCTATTCCTAGTTGGATTGCACCCCTAGCCGCACCATAGAAGGGCCGGCCGGCCTCCCCCCTTGCTCCTTTATATACGGGGGCAAGGGGGCACCCAAAGACACACAAGTTGAATTGTTCCAGCCGTGTGCGGTGCCCCCCTCCACAGAAACACACCTCGGTCATACCGTCGCGGTGCTTAGGCGAAGCCCTGCGCCGGTGAATACATCATATCCGTCACCACGCCGTCGTGCTGACGAAACTCTCCCGTGAAGCTCAACTGGATCAAGAGCTCGTGGGACATCATCAAGCTGAACGTGTGCTGAACGCGGAGGTGCCGTACGTTCGGTGCTTGATCGGTTGAATCGCGAAGAAGTTCGACTACATCAACCGCGTCACTTGACGCTTCCGCTTCCGGTCTACGAGGGTACGTAGACACACTCTTCCCTCTCGTTGCTATGCATCTGGTAGATAGATCTTGCGTGATCGTAGGAAAATTTTAAAATACTACATTCCCCAACAGATCTCCCTAAGGAAAAGTGGTTTAAATTTCATCCTCCCATTGCAGTAAAAGTAGTTGAACCCGTTAAAGTTGAAGATAAGACTATCACTTATAATGTTGATCCTATTGTTCCTACTGCTTACATTGAGAAACCATTCTTCCCTGCTAGAATAAAGGATCATGCCAAAGCTTAAACTGTGGTTCGTAAGAGTAATACTATAACACCTACACCCTATGAGCAAATTAAAGTTGAACCTAGTGTTTCTATGGTTAAGGATCTCTTGGTCGATGATATTGATGGGCATGTTATTTGCCTCTGTGATGAAGGTGCTAGAATTGCTAGAACCGATACTAAGAATAAACATATAACTGTTGTAGGCATGCCTGTTATTTCTGTTAAAATAGGAGATCATTGCTATCATGGCTTATGTCACATGGGTGCTAGTGCAAGTGCAATACCTCATTCCTTATATGAAGAAATTATGCATGATATTGCACCTGCTGAGCTAGAAGGTATTGATGTTACTATTAAGCTTTCCAATAGAGACACTATTTCACCAGTTGGGATTGTTAGAGATGTTGAAGTCTTGTGTGGGAAAGTTAAATACCCTACTGATTTTCTTGTTCTTGGTTCCCCACAAGATGATTTTTGCCCCATTATATTTGGTAGACCCTTCTTGAATACTGTTAACGCTAAGATAGACTGCGAAAAGGATGATGTTACTATTAGTTTAGGGGATATGTCTCTTGATTTTAACTTTGCTAAATTCCGTAGACAATCCCATGATAAAGAATTGCCTAGTAAGGATGAACTTATTGGTCTTGCTTCTATTGTTGTGCCTCCTAATGATCCTTTAGAACAATATCTGCTAGCCCAAGAAAATGATATGTATATGAATGAGAGAAGGGAAATAGATGAAACATTCTTTAAACAGGGACCCTTATTGAAACACAACTTTCCTGTTGAAATTCTAGGGGATCCTCCTCCACCCAAGGGTGATCCCGTGTTTGAACTCAAATCATTACCTGATACTCTTAAGTATGCTTATCTCGATGAAAAGAAGATATATCCTGTTATTATTAGTGTTAACCTTTTAGAGCAAGAAGAAGAGAAATTATTGAAAACTCTGAAGAAGCATCGTGCTGCTATTGGATATACTATTGATGATCTTAAGGGTATTAGTCCCACTCTATGCCAACACAAAATTAAATTGGAGAAAGACGCTAAACCGGTTGTTGATCACCAACGATGGTTAAATCCTAGGATGAAAGAAGTGGTAAGGAAAGAAATACTAAAGATTCTAGAAGAAGGTATAATTTATCCAGTTGCTGATAGTCAGTGGGTAAGTTCTGTCCATTGTGTCCCTAAGAAGGGAGGTATTACTGTTGTTCCTAATGATAAAGATGAATTGATCCCACAAAGAATTGTTACAGGCTATAGAATGGTAATTGATTTCCACAAATTAAATAAAGCTACTAAGAAAGATCATCACCCTCTACCTTTTATTGATGAAATGCTAGAAAGGTTATCCAAATACACTCATTTTTTCTTTCTAGATGGCTATTCTAGTTTCTCTCAAATACTTGTGTCCAAAGAGGATCAAGAAAAGACCACTTTTACTTGCCCTTTCGGTACCTTTGCTTACAGACGTATGCCTTTTGGTTTATGTAATGCACCTGCTACTTTTCATAGATGCATGATGGCTATATTCTCTGATTTTCGTGAAAAGATTGTTGAGGTTTTCATGGATGATTTTTCCGTTTATGGAACTTCTTTTGATGATTGCTTAAGCAACCTTGATCGAGTTTTGCAGAGATGTGAAGAAACTAATCTTGTCTTGAATTGGGAAAAGTGCCACTTTATCGTTAATGAAGGTATTGCCTTGGGTCATAAAATTTCTGAAAGAGGTATTAAAGTTGTTAAAGCTATAATTGATGCTATTGAGAAGATGTCGTGTCCCAATGACATCAAAGGTATAAGAAGTTTCCTTCGTCATGCCGGGTTTTACAGGAGGTTCATTAAGGACTTCTCAAAAATCTCTAGGCCTCTGACTAACCTCTTACAAAAAGATGTTCCTTTTCTCTTTTATGATGATTGAGTAGAAGCATTTGAAATACTTAAGAAAGCATTGATTTCTGCACCTATTGTCCAGCCACCTGATTGGAATTTACCCTTTGAAATTATGTGTGATGCTAATGATTTGCTGTAGGTGATGCGTAGGACAAAGAGTTGATAAGAAATTAAATGTTATCCAATATGCTAGTAAAACCCTAGACAATGCCCAGAGAAATTATGCAACTACTGAAAAAGAATTTTTAGCAGTTGTATTTGCTTGTGATAAGTTCAGGCCTTATATTGTTGATTCTAAAGTAACTGTTCACACTGATCATGCTGCTATTAAATATCTTATGGAAAAGAAAGTTGCTAAACCTAGACTTATTAGATGGGTTATCTTACTACAAGAATGTGATTTGCATATTACTAATAGAAAAGGAGCTGAGAACCCCGTAGCAGACCTATTGATGAATATTCTTGATGAGCCACTACCTATTGATGATAGCTTCCCTAATGAAAAATTAGCTATCATAAATGCTTCTCGTACTACTCCATGGTATGTTGATTATGCTAATTACATTGTTGTTAAATTTATACCACCTAGTTTCACATACCAGCAAAAGAAAAAGTGTTTCCATGATTTAAAACATTACTTCTGGGATGACCCACGCCTCTATAAAGAAGGAGTAGATGGTATTATTAGATGTTGCATACTGGAGCATGAACATGAACAAATCCTACGCAAGTGCTACTCCGAGGCTTATGGAGGACACCACGCTGGAGATAGAACTGCACATAATGTACTACAATCTGGTTTTTATTGGCCTACTCTCTTCAAGGATGCCCATAAGTTTGTCTTGTCTTGTGATGAATGTCAAAGAATTGGTAATATTAGTAGACGTCAAGAAGTGCTTATGAATTATTCACTTGTTATTGAACCATTTGATGTTTGGGGCTTTGATTATATGGGACCATTTCCTTCCTCTAATGGGTATACACATATTTTAGTTGCTGTTGATTACATTACTAAGTGGGTAGAAGCTATTCCAGCTAGTAGCGCTGATCACAACACCTCTATTAAGATGCTTAGAGAAGTTATTTTTCCGAGGTTTGGAGTCCCTAGATACTTAATGACTGATGGTGGTTCACATTTTATTCATGGTGCTTTCCGCAAAATACTTGCTAAGTATGATGTTAATCATAGAATTGCATCCCCTTACCACCCACGGTCTAGTGGTCAAGTAGAACTAACTAACAGAGAGTTGAAATTAATTTTGCAAAAGACTGTTAATAGATCTAGAAAGAACTGGTCCAAGAAACTTGATGGCGCATTATGGGCCTATAGAACTGCATATAAAAATCCTATGGGCATGTCTCCGTATAAAATGGTTTATGGAAAAGCATGTCACTTACCTCTCGAACTAGAACATCAGGCATATTGGGCTATTAAAGAGATCAATTATGATTTTAAACTTGCTGGTGAGAAGAGGTAATTTTACATTAGCTCGCTTGATGAATGGAGAACCCATGCCTATGAAAATGCCAAACTATCTAAAGAAAAAGTTAAAAGATGGCATGACAAAAGGATACAAAAGCGTGAGTTTAACATAGGTGATTATGTCTTGCTATAAAACTCTCGTTTAAGGTTTTTTTGCAGGAAAACTTCTCTCCAAATAGGAAGGTCCTTACATTACCGAGGAGGTCTATCGATCCGGTGCCATAAAAATCAATAACTTCAAAGGCACAAATCCGAAGGTGGTGAACGACCAAAGAATCAAACATTATATCTTAGGTAATCCCATAAATGTTGAAACCAATGTTATTGAAACCGTAACCCCGGAGGAATACATAAGGCACACTTTCCAAAATGATTCAGACTTCAAAAAGGACGAGGTATGTGGTACGGTAAGTAAACCGACTCCAAAATAGTTCTAATGGCAATTTTTCTCCATTTTGGAATATTCAAAAAATGAGGAAAATAAGAAGTAGTCTGAAAAGGACATGAGGCATCCACGAGGGTGGAGGGCATGCCCTACTCCCCTGGGCGCGCCCCCCTACCTCGTGGGCACCTCGTGTGCCCTTTGGACTCCGTTTTCTTGCATGATATTCCTTTTGGTCGATAAAAATTCATTATATAATCTCCCGAAGGTTTTGACCATGGTACTGCTACTTCTCGAGCTTGCATTGTATTCCCTCGAAGAGGAAAGGGAGATGCAACACAGTAGCATAAGAATTTCCCTCAGTTTTTGAGAACCAAGGGATCAATCCAGTAGGAGTGTGGGGACCCCGACTTGGAAGTCGAGATCACCGAATGCACGTGTACAGTGATCCCAGAGATCAATGCTCACTGAACACACAGAAGCTGAAATAACAAGAGTCTTACATCCATACAAATAGTCTTACACGAATTAAGGCCATTATGGCCAAGTCTTACATAGATAGAGCCTCACGGGCTGAATAGCAAATATTCAAATAGCGGAAGTCTTCGATAAAACGGGTAGAACCCATGCCATCTGCCTTAACCCTACATGCATTCTGACTGGGATAGCGTCCTAGTTCGCATGGTCGTCTCCAAAGAACTCTTCCTCATAATCCTGCTCTTCCATGCCTGGCCAATTAAATAACCAGTGGCAAGCCAATGAGTACGTTGAATGTACTCGCAAGCAACCCATGATGTGGTTCAAGTAACAATGCAATTTGGATAATAATGAACGACCTAGCAAGAGGCTAGAATAATATGATATCATCAAGCTTATGCATCAATAACCTCGCGTAACCTCGAAGACAGGTTACCGACATCAACATGAATATAATTCATCTCACTGAGTCAAGTCACCATCTTGACTCATCACACACAATGTATCACCAAAGAAGTAAAATTCTGGACATAGTTTAAGTAGCACCACCCAACTGTCCATGACCGTGGAAACGGCTATTCGAATAGTTTTACACTCTGCAGAGGTTGCGCACTTTACCCACAAGATCCGGGGAACTTCCGTGTCATCCACGACCCGCGGTACCTCAAGTACCCGGGGTAAGCACCCGGTCATTACCTTTCCTTAGACGACACTAACATAGAGTCCACTCGTTGGCACACGGCCTTGGGGTACAAACAATAGATCACGGGACATGCCCTAATTCAATGTTTACGCGTACCCGAAGGGACCAACGGTGTGTCCGGTGCCCTGTAAAAACAGTCATGGCCGCCTATCCAAGCACGACCCCGTCCCGGGAAAGACCTCAAGTCTTCCCGTCACTAGTAATGCGGGCACTATGCTAGTATCGACCTAAGTAATCAATAAAGCCCCGTCCCATAAGGGGTAGTGTGGTTGCACATGTTTGGTTGGGACGGTAGTCACACATAAATCTAATCCATCATTCCACCATGCACATGATATTACTGGCACATCACTTCTTCCTCAAGTGGTGACCTAACACTTCATCACCCTCGGGCATTAGGGGCACTCGATGGGTTCATGCAAAGTTTCCACTACGGGGGTTCATATCACACATGCATCATATGAGCATCAAGACCAACTATTGCATGTCATCTAGCATGTAGCAAGATCAACAATAAAGCATGCATCATGTGGTGGTTCATCTAGGTTACCATCGTAACCCTAATCATCATGCATCGGAAACCAACGGGTTCCGAGGAACAAGTGTATCATGGTCAAAGGGCTGCTTGCCTGGATTAGCTTGGTCTTCAAAGTCTTCTAGTCCTTCTCCTTCTTCTTCCACAGCAACTTCGTCAAATACGGGATCTATACGTCGCATAATAATAACGGAGAAATAAGAATACAAATAAAACAGAAAAACCAAAGTGCTCAGAAAAATGTCAACTCATTTTTGTAAAATACTAGAGAGTTTTCTAAGATGGGGAAAAATCTTAGTTGAAGTTTTGGAGTTGCAGAATAGGACATATTGATTTTTGAACAGGAGTTATACTGCTCAAATTTGAATTTAAATTTGTACAGTACAGAAAAGTTTCATGGATTTGAATGAAAGTAGTACCATTAAATAGGTTGGAATATTACAAGATTTTAGGAGTTGGAAATAATTAATTTGGATCAATATTCTTTTCTGCATAAATGTTTGAAACATTAACAGAAAAGAAAAAGAAAAAGGGTTCCTGTGCACTGGGCCAGAAGTGGCCACAGTGCACGGCCCAAACGGCTCGGCCTGGCCGCACGGAGCCAGCGCGCGCGCACGTCAGGTTTCAAACCTGACGGGCGGGGCCCGTGGGTCAGTGGCTCAGAGGAGGGGAGAGAGGTGGGAGGATGACAGGCGGGGCCCGCCTGTCATCCCTAACCCCGCGGTCACGGCGGCGGCGAGCTCACCGGCGTCGACTCCGGCCACGGCGACGGCAACGGAGGGCAGGGTCGGGTTCAGCGTCGTGTTGCGGTTGCAACGGTTGTGGTGTGGCTCGGCGGGGAGCCCTGGTTCGCCGGCGACGAGATGCGACGGCGGAGGCTCGTCGGAGGTCAGCTGCGGCGGCCGTTTCCGACTGCGGACAGAGGGGGAAAGAGAGGGGAAAGAGTCAGTGGCGTGCTGCGGTTCCAAAACGGGCGAAAGGAGGGGCCGGGGAGGCCTGTACCTCGAGATCGCCGGCGGCCCGATGCGGCGGAGCTCCGGTCGATCCCGAGCGCAGGGGCGCTCCGGGGCTGAACTGATGGTGCAGGAGGGACTAGGGAAGAGTGGTGAGGCTGGTGATGGTGTTGGAAGGGCTCGGGGAGGCCTATTTATAGGGCCCCGACGAGGACCCGTGGTCCAGTGCGCCGGCGAGCTCCGGCTCGTCGCTACAGCGCACGGGAGGCTGCGGGAGTGAGCCAGGGGTGTTGCTGGACGAGTCCCACGCCCAGCTGAGGCAAGAGGAGGAGCGGGGGAGCAGCAGGGAGGCGTGCGCGTGTGGAGCAGAAGATTGGCCGAAGCGGGCGGCCGGTGCGCGTGCGGCGACGCTCACTGGAGGGCGCAGGAAGAGGGGGGACAGCGCCGGTGACGTTGCGGACGTCGTGGCGCCTCAACTGGCGCGAGGGGGAGGCTCGAGGTGGTCGGGGACCAACGATTGGCCCGAGCCAGCGTGTGAGCCGCACTGTTCACGCGCTCTGGAGCGCGCGTATGGCTGGCATCAGCACGCTCTCGCCGGCTTGGTCCATTCCAGCGTGCCCAACAGTGTCTGGTGAGTAGAGGGAGTAGTAAAGAATTGCCCTAAGGCCTTGGATGCTCTGTGGTGTAGAGAGAGAGGGAGGGTGCTGGTAAAAATGGTGAAAGTGGGATGTCCAGCAGGGTAAAGTTGAGGTTTCACCCCCCAATCATGGAGATGAGGTGCTGGGGGAGTTACTGGGGTTTGCTAGTAACCCCATGAGTCTGTGGTAAAGAGCTGAGGCCATGGAGAAAGGTGAAAGTGGTAAAAGTAGAGGTTTTAAGATTTCTGCAGAAGGTGTTTGATCATGGTTTGATCAAGTAAATGAGATCCAATTGACATGGCACTTGACAGGGTTGAAAGGCATAAGAAAATAGGGTGCTTCACCAAATTTGGGCTCATTTGAAGAAACTAGCCAATACAACTTTGGTGAACCCTAGAAATCAACAGAAATAGTTTCATCTTGATTGAGTCAAGCTAATCATCTCCCCTTGATGCACCACTTGGTGTAGCATCATCATTTGGGGTATTGATCATGCTCCCAAAGTTTGAGGCTCCAGATAAAAAGTTGGTAATGTAAAGTTGTTCAAATTTGCATTTGAACAGAAAGGGTTTTGAGGTGATCTGATCAAGTTGCTCTATTCCAAATCTTGTGCCATTTGGTATAAGTGCCTTATTAGGCTATCCTAGCATGTGCACCAAGTTTGAGAGCATTTGGACAAGTTTGGCAATGTAGAGTTGCTCAAACTTCAAATATGGACAGAATGGTTATGAAGGGGTTTGAGGAGGTTCCCTTGATCTCCAATGCATGAGGCTTTGCAAGATCATCACATATGTCATATGTGACATGATTGAATTTCCCTGGAATTTTTGGAGAAAAATTCCTTTGTAAATATTTCAAAAGCTTGAAGTATTCAGAAAGGGTTTTAGAGGGTTTAGCCCAATATTTTGAACATGACCAAGTGTTGAAACTCTTATATATGGACAATATATGTCCTCTGAGTCTCTCTGAATTTTGGCAAATATTTTTGAAACAGTTAAATAATTTTCCCCTATTAAAGACCATTTCTGGCCTTAAGAAAAGCCTTTTAAATAAAATAGGAAAATAACTTTTAAAATTATACCTTTGTGGTTTATGGGAGTCCTATGACTACTAGGTCTCAAATAAACCTTTTGAAAAAGTTTTCACACCCTTAATCAAGTACTTGCAGTGCAAATCTCAATTCAGGGGTTTTTGGAAAACTAAATTTATAAAATACTTTTTGGCCAAATTAATTTTATAAGAAAATACTATACTGCTATATAACACTTGGCATGATCATTGGGCAGAAGTTTTGGATAAGGAGATGAAATCTACAAGAGGTCATAGTTGACTTTAATGAGCACATGAAAAGGAATTGAAGAAAACTCAATTCCAAATAAAAGCCAAATGATGCTAAAAAATTTTGCTGGTCCAAATTTTCATGCTTCAAAGTTACAAATAACATGTTACAAAAAGGCAGGGTGTGACAGACCTACCCCCCTTACAAGAATCTCGTCCCCGAGATTCCTAAACTAGGGCTTAAAAGAGGTCGGGAAACTCAGATCTAAGATAGTCTTCTCGTTCCCAGGTTGCTTCTGCTTCGGTGTGGTTGCTCCACTGGACCTTGAAGTACTTGATGGTACGGCTCCGCGTACGTCGTTCTGCTTCGTCCAGGATACGGATAGGCTTCTCGCGGTAGGTCAAATCAGGCTGCAGATCAATGGCTTGGTGATCCACATCCTTGTAGAGATTGGGCTTGTCTGGAACTTGGAGACATTTCCGGAGTTGTGACACATGGAACACATTGTGCACATCGGATAGCTCAGGTGGTAGTTCCAACTGATAAGCCACTTCTCCTCGTCGTGCAGTGATCTCAAAGGGTCCAATGAACCTTGGTGCGAGCTTCCCCTTGACATGGAAACGCTTGGTTCCCTTCAGAGGAGTCACCCGCAGGTACACATGGTCCCCAACATGGAAACTCATGTCTTGGCGTCGAGTGTCAGCATAACTCTTCTGCCTTGACTTGGCTGCCTTTAGTCGCTCTCTGACTAGTTGGACTTTCTCTTCTGCTGCGCGGAGAATATCCGGTCCAAAGACTAGTCCTTCTCCAGTCTCTGACCAGTTGAGGGGGGTGCGACATCTGCGTCCGTACAACGCCTCAAATGGTGCCATCTGAAGGCTTGACTGGTAACTGTTGTTATAGGAGAACTCGGCAAAAGGGAGACAGTCTTCCCACTTGGCTCCATATGCCAGGACACAGGCTCGGAGCATGTCCTCGAGAATCTGATTGACTCGCTCAGTTTGACCTCCGGTCTGTGGGTGGAAAGCTGTGCTGAAAGACAACTTGGTTCCCAAGGCTTCTTGGAACTTCTTCCAGAACCTTGAGGTGAACTGGGTTCCTCGATCTGACACAATCTCCTTGGGAACACCGTGAAGACTTACGATTCGGTCGATGTAGAGAGCTGCCAGCCGGTTGCCATCATAAGTGGTCTTGACAGGAATGAAATGAGCTACCTTGGTCAAATGATCGACTATGACCCAGATAGAGTCATGTCCTCTATTTGACCTTGGTAATCCAGTGACGAAGTCCATTCCGACTTTGTCCCACTTCCACTCAGGAACCTTGAGTGGTTGAAGCAATCCAGCGGGTCGCTGATATTCAGCCTTGACCTGTTGGCACACATCACACTTTGCAACATAGGTTGCAATCTCTCTCTTCATACCGTGCCACCAAAATCGTGCCTTCAAGTCTTGGTACATCTTGGTTCCTCCGGGGTGGATGGAATACGGGGTGTCGTGGGCTTCTTGCAGAATCAGCGTCTTCAACTCGGGGTTGTTTGGTACGCAGATACGACCTTTGTACCAAACAATCCCGTGCTCGTCTTCAGAGAATCCTGGGGCCTTGCCCATCTTCATCTTCCTCTTGATACCTTCAATGCTTGCATGTCCATCTTGAGCCTTCTTGACGTCGTCCATCAGGGTTGGTCTGACTTCCAAATGATCCAGAAATCCAGGGGTGACCAATTCCAAACTGAATTGTTCGATCTCCTTAAACAAGGCTGGCTGTCTTTCTCGAATAATGACATTCAAAGTGCAAGCCTTCCTGCTTAAGGCATCGGCCACCACGTTGGCCTTCCCAGGGTGATACTGAACACTGAGGTCATAATCGTTGATGAGTTCCAACCATCTCCGCTGCCTCATGTTCAACTCTTTTTGGGTGAAAATATACTTCAGACTCTTGTGGTCTGTGTAAATCTCACACCGTTTCCCTAGGAGGTAATGCCGCCATGTCTTCAAGGCATGAACTACTGCCGCTAGCTCAAGATCGTGAGTAGCGTAGTTCTCCTCATGAGGTCGTAGCTGCCTGGAGAGGTATGCTATGACGCGGCCTTCTTGCATCAGAACGCTTCCCAATCCGGTTCGAGAGGCATCACAATATATCACGAACTCCTTGTGAATATCAGGTGTTGCCAGAACTGGGGCGGTGGTCAATCTCTTCTTGAGCTCTTGGAAGCTCTCTTCGCATTTTGGCGTCCACTCGAACTTCTTGTCCTTCTTGAGGAGCTGAGTCATTGGTCATGCAATGCTAGAGAATCCTTCCACGAACTTGCGGTAATAGCCTGCCAATCCGAGGAAGCTTCTGACTTCCTTGACGGTCGTTGGAGATTGCCATTGGGTCACAGCTTCGACTTTTGCAGGATCAACAGATAATCCTTCCTCGGTCAAGACATGACCTAAGAATCCAACTTTGTGCAGCCAAAACTCACACTTGCTGAATTTGGCATATAGTTGGTGCTCACGAAGCTTGTCTAGGACCATCCTCAGATGTTGCTCATGTTCTTCCTCCGTCTTCGAGAACACGAGAATGTCATCAATGAAGACAACAACGAACTTGTCCAAATATTCCATGAAGACTTTATTCATGAGGTACATGAAGTAAGCTGGGGCATTGGTTAACCCAAAAGACATGACCGTGCACTCGTACAGGCCATATCTGGTTACGAATGCCGTCTTCGGAATATCTTGGGGTCTGATCTTCAGCTGGTAATACCCAGATCTGAGGTCGATCTTGGAGAATACCTTGGCTCCGCTGAGTTGATCAAACAGATCTTCGATCTTGGGAAGTGGGTACTTGTTCTTAATTGTAACTTCATTGAGGGAACGATAGTCAATGCATAAGCGGATGGTACCGTCCCTCTTTGCCACAAACAGAACAGGAGATCCCCAAGGGGAGGCACTCGGGCGGATAAATCCTTTCCTTAGCTGCTCTTCTAGCTGCTTCTTCAACTCGGCTAGTTCTTCCGTCCCCATTCTATAAGGCTTCTTATAGATGGGTCCTGCTCCGGGCACGAGCTCGATGATGAACTCAATGTCACGGTCAGGGGGCATTCCCGGTAGTTCATCCGGAAAGACATCAGGATACTCACATACCACCGGTACTTGGTCTAGCCCAACTTCAGACAGACAGTTGATTTTAGCGGCTTGAGCGGAAGAGGAGTTGGGGGCAAACTTGACTTCTACACCTTGGTCATTGGTCACAGTGACTGTCCGATTGGCACAGTCTAATAAGCCTTGGTGCTTGCTGAGCCAATTCATGCCTAAGATCACATCCAAGCCTTGCGATCTCAGGACGATAATGTCTGCTAGGAAGTCTACACCGTTAATGGTAATACTGACTCCTTTACAGCCTATCTTGGCTCTCATCTCGGCTCCGGGGGTTTGTACCACCATAGGGTTATTCAGGGGTGTAGGGGTCATGCCACTTTTTAATGCAAATCTTTGAGTGACAAATGAATGCGTTGCTCCAGAATCAAACAAGACAGTTGCAGGTGCTGAGTTGACAAGGAACGTACCCAGCACGACGTCCGGGTCTTCCTGGGCTTCTTCAGCAGTGACGTGATTCACACGCCCCTTCCCATAGTTCGGGGGATTACGAGGAGCTGGGTTCCTTGGTGGCATTCCACGGCCTTGTCCCTGGTTCTGCGCATTGGGGCGCGGGGCATCAGGCTTCTTGTTGGGGCACACCCTGGAGATGTGTCCGGGCTGACCACACCCAAAACAAGTGACTTGATTTGGAGTGTTGATCTTGTTGCCACCATTGGTATTGGGGTTGAAAGCTGGCCTGGGGTTGGCATACTGCTGAGGCTGAGGATTGGCACGAGGTGCAGGAGCTCTCGGCTGCTGATAGGTTGGCTTGGCCGGGGCTGACTGCCACGGACGAGGCTTCTGGTTGCTGGAACTTCCCTTACTGATCAACTTGCGTTTGCGAGTGTCTTCCAAAGCACGCCGCTTGTCTTCAAGCATAAGTGCCTTGTTCACCAGGTCAGGGAAAGACGGGCAGTCGCACACGACAAGCGAATATTGCAGAGTCTGATTAAGGCCTTCCATGAAGCGCTCCCTTTTGGCAGCATCAGTGCTGACATCCTCAGGGGCATACCTTGACAGAATACTGAACTTGTGCATGTATTCCTTGACAGTGCCACTTCCTTGCTTCAGGGCTCGGAACTCGCGCTTTTTGATAGCCATGACTCCAGAAGGAATGTGGGCCTTGCGGAATTCTGCCTTGAAGTTAACCCAAGTGATGTCTTGTTCAGCATGCATGACCTTGAACCCATCCCACCAAGCTCTTGCGGTTCCCCCGAGGCAGTGGGCTGCATAAGCCACCTTCTCGTGATCTTCGGTGCATCCGACTAGTTCCAGAATCTCCTCAATGGAACGGACCCAGTCATCAGCATCCAGGGGTTCAGCAGTCTCGATGAAGGTTGGCGGTGCATGCTTCTTGAACTCTGCCAACGTGGAACGTCCATTGCCATTCCCCGCCGGCTGGCGGTTGTTGGCAACAGCTTGAGCAATCAGCTGAAGAGCTGCAGTGTTGGCTTGGCGTTCCTCTCGGAAAGCTTGGAGAAGCTGAGCCATGTCCATGCTTGGAGGAGGTGGTGGAGCTTGGTCGTTGGTTTGGTCGTGGTCTGCCTCTGGCTGAGAGGATGCTCCGGCTTTGGGCTGCTGGGTAGAGGTACCAGTACGAGTTACAACAGGCATCCTGTTGGAGCGGTAAAAGGTCTCATGACTCGGAAGAGGAAAAGCAAGATAGATAGGTGCCTAGTAAGGGGGTGGGTGTGACACTAAATCAAATCATGCAAGGGCCGAAAGGCCAAAACACATTCATTAAAATCCAAATAAGTGATGTAGTCGTTTACACATTCCCGAAGGAAGAATACGACATACATCCAGACACAACAAAAGCAAATGGTAGATGGTTTCATATGAACCATACAAGGACTCGACTGCGCATAGGGGTTACACGACCTATCCTACCATAGAGGTTACAATATGCATATCCGAGTAGCGAATAATGCCTAAGCGGCGGAATGCTCGGTCGCGTATTCCGGCTCTTCTGGGTCTTCCTCCTTGTCTTCATCTGACTGAGCTCCCTTGTCACTTGAGGGAGTGGGGGAGTGGAGGAGTTGGATACGACGGTGCTTCGACGGTGGTGCAGGGAAAAGCTTGCGGTATTCCCTTGCTGTCATCCGGCGTCGTCGAGGTGGTTCTTCACCCTTGGAAGACACATCCTCGGAGGGTCTTCCGCCTCGATATGCGATAGCGGATTGTCCAGAAGGTGCTCCTTCCTTCTTAATCCTGCTCGCCTTCTCTTGAGCTCGACGAAGAAGTGCCTTGGTCTTGTAAAGTTCTTCTCGAAGCTTCATTGATTCCGAGGCCAAGTCTTGTGCCAAGCTGTCGGCACATAGACTGAAGTAGGTCTGGAACCGAAGCGAGAGTCCATCCTTCAGTGGAGGGGCTAGTGCGCTGCTTTCTTCGTCACCTTCCTTCCGGTAAGGTAAGAAGCGAGTTGCCATCTTGGCGGCCATCTCCGGAAGAAGCTCGCGGAGACGGGTTAGTGCGTTGAGTGCAGCAGCCTCGACAACGAGTGGTAGTGTCGTCATCTGGGGTCCCTCGAAGAACCAACTTGTGGGAGGATCGTTTGCCTTCACAATCACTTCCACGTGGTACTCCACCTCAGTATCGCTCACCCAATGCTCGTGGTAGGTGAGGATGGGTGCTCGGTGGAACTGACACTCCTGGAGGCTATCCTCGAGAAGCAGGGGAAACCCAGTGGTCAGGTGCTCTTCGGGAACAGCGGCCATCTACAAAGGTGGAATAGGAGGGGTTAATAAGCTGAGGAAATCTCAGGTTTAGAAAAGAAGAGAGGTTCAGAAGGTTTTGAAAAAGGGGTCTCAACTAACTAACGCCCATGCTAACTAAGGCTTCCTACAGTCAGGATGGCTCTGATACCAGCTCTGTGGGGACCCCGACTTGGAAGTCGAGATCACCGAATGCACGTGTACAGTGATCCCAGAGATCAATGCTCACTGAACACACAGAAGCTGAAATAACAAGAGTCTTACATCCATACAAATAGTCTTACATGAATTAAGGCCATTATGGCCAAGTCTTACATAGATAGAGCCTCACGGGCTGAATAGCAAATATTCAAATAGCGGAAGTCTTCGATAAAACGGGTAGAACCCATGCCATCTGCCTTAACCCTACAGGCATTCTGACTGGGATAGCGTCCTAGTTCGCATGGTCGTCTCCAAAGAACTCTTCCTCATAATCCTGCTCTTCCATGCCTGGCCAATTAAATAACCAGTGGCAAGCCAATGAGTACGTTGAATGTACTCGCAAGCAACCCATGATGTGGTTCAAGTAACAATGCAATTTGGATAATAATGAACGACCTAGCAAGAGGCTAGAATAATATGATATCATCAAGCTTATGCATCAATAACCTCGCGTAACCTCGAAGACAGGTTACCGACATCAACATGAATATAATTCATCTCACTGAGTCAAGTCACCATCTTGACTCATCACACACAATGTATCACCAAAGAAGTAAAATTCTGGACATAGTTTAAGTAGCACCACCCAACTGTCCATGACCGTGGACACGGCTATTCGAATAGTTTTACACTCTGCAGAGGTTGCGCACTTTACCCACAAGATCCGGGGAACTTCCGTGTCATCCACGACCCGCGGTACCTCAAGTACCCGGGGTAAACACCCGGTCATTACCTTTCCTTAGACGACACTAACATAGAGTCCACTCGTTGGCACACGGCCTTGGGGTACAAACAATAGATCACGGGACATGCCCTAATTCAATGTTTACGCGTACCCGAAGGGACCAACGGTGTGTCGGGTGCCCTGTAAAAACAGTCATGGCCGCCTATCCAAGCACGACCCCGTCCCGGGAAAGACCTCAAGTCTTCCCGTCACTAGTAATGCGGGCACTATGCTAGTATCGACCTAAGTAATCAATAAAGCCCCGTCCCATAAGGGGTAGTGTGGTTGCACATGTTTGGTTGGGACGGTAGTCACACATAAATCTAATCCATCATTCCACCATGCACATGATATTACTGGCACATCACTTCTTCCTCAAGTGATGACCTAACACTTCATCACCCTCGGGCATTAGGGGCACCCGATGGGTTCATGCAAAGTTTCCACTACGGGGGTTCATATCACACATGCATCATATGAGCATCAAGACCAACTATTGCATGTCATCTAGCATGTAGCAAGATCAACAATAAAGCATGCATCATGTGGTGGTTCATCTAGGTTACCATCGTAACCCTAATCATCATGCATCGGAAACCAACGGGTTCCGAGGAACAAGTGTATCATGGTCAAAGGGCTGCTTGCCTGGATTAGCTTGGTCTTCAAAGTCTTCTAGTCCTTCTCCTTCTTCTTCCACAGCAACTTCGTCAAATACGGGATCTATACGTCGCATAATAATAACGGAGAAATAAGAATACAAATAAAACAGAAAAACCAAAGTGCTCAGAAAAATGTCAACTCATTTTTGTAAAATACTAGAGAGTTTTCTAAGATGGGGAAAAATCTTAGTTGAAGTTTTGGAGTTGTAGAATAGGACATATTGATTTTTGAACAGGAGTTATACTGCTCAAATTTGAATTTAAATTTGTACAGTACAGAAAAGTTTCATGGATTTGAATGAAAGTAGTACCATTAAATAGGTTGGAATATTACAAGATTTTAGGAGTTGGAAATAATTAATTTGGATCAATATTCTTTTCTGCATAAATGTTTGAAACATTAACAGAAAAGAAAAAGAAAAAGGGTTCCTGTGCACTGGGCCAGAAGTGGCCACAGTGCACGGCCCAAACGGCTCGGCCTGGCCGCACGGAGCCAGCGCGCGCGCACGTCAGGTTTCAAACCTGACGGGCGGGGCCCGTGGGTCAGTGGCTCAGAGGAGGGGAGAGAGGTGGGAGGATGACAGGCGAGGCCCGCCTGTCATCCCTAACCCCGCGGTCACGGCGGCGGCGAGCTCACCGGCGTCGACTCCGGCCACGGCGACGGCAACGGAGGGCAGGGTCGGGTTCAGCGTCGTGTTGCGGTTGCAACGGTGGTGGTGTGGCTCGGCGGGGAGCCCTGGTTCGCCGGCGACGAGATGCGACGGCGGAGGCTCGTCGGAGGTCAGCTGCGGCGGCCGTTTCCGACTGCGGACAGAGGGGGAAAGAGAGGGGAAAGAGTCAGTGGCGTGCTGCGGTTCCAAAACGGGCGAAAGGAGGGGCCGGGGAGGCCTGTACCTCGAGATCGCCGGCGGCCCGACGCGGCGGAGCTCCGGTCGATCCCGAGCGCAGGGGCGCTCCGGGGCTGAACTGATGGTGTAGGAGGGACTAGGGAAGAGTGGTGAGGCTGGTGATGGTGTTGGAAGGGCTCGGGGAGGCCTATTTATAGGGCCCCGACGAGGACCCGTGGTCCAGTGCGCCGGCGAGCTCCGGCTCGTCGCTACAGCGCACGGGAGG
Organism: Secale cereale; assembly: GCA_902687465.1. Taxonomy (NCBI): domain Eukaryota; kingdom Viridiplantae; phylum Streptophyta; class Magnoliopsida; order Poales; family Poaceae; genus Secale; species Secale cereale. The sequence continues at coordinate 405,850,600 of LR738715.1, forward strand.
CTGCGGGAGTGAGCCAGGGGTGTTGCTGGACGAGTCCCACGCCCAGCTGAGGCAAGAGGAGGAGCGGGGGAGCAGCAGGGAGGCGTGCGCGTGTGGAGCAGAAGATTGGCCGAAGCGGGCGGCCGGTGCGCGTGTGGCGACGCTCACTGGAGGGCGCAGGAGGAGGGGGGACAGCGCCGGTGACGTTGCGGACGTCGAGGCGCCTCGACTGGCGCGAGGGGGAGGCTCGAGGTGGTCGGGGACCAATGATTGGCCCGAGCCAGCGTGTGAGCCGCACTGTTCACGCGCTCTGGAGCGCGCGTATGGCTGGCATCAGCACGCTCTCGCCGGCTTGGTCCATTCCAGCGTGCCCAACAGTGTCTGGTGAGTAGAGGGAGTAGTAAAGAATTGCCCTAAGGCCTTGGATGCTCTGTGGTGTAGAGAGAGAGGGAGGGTGCTGGTAAAAATGGTGAAAGTGGGATGTCCAGCAGGGTAAAGTTGAGGTTTCACCCCCCAATCATGGAGATGAGGTGCTGGGGGAGTTACTGGGGTTTGCTAGTAACCCCATGAGTCTGTGGTAAAGAGCTGAGGCCATGGAGAAAGGTGAAAGTGGTAAAAGTAGAGGTTTTAAGATTTCTGCAGAAGGTGTTTGATCATGGTTTGATCAAGTAAATGAGATCCAATTGACATGGCACTTGACAGGGTTGAAAGGCGTGAGAAAATAGGGTGCTTCACCAAATTTGGGCTCATTTGAAGAAACTAGCCAATACAACTTTGGTGAACCCTAGAAATCAACAGAAATAGTTTCATCTTGATTGAGTCAAGCTAATCATCTCCCCTTGATGCACCACTTGGTGTAGCATCATCATTTGGGGTATTGATCATGCTCCCAAAGTTTGAGGCTCCAGATAAAAAGTTGGTAATGTAAAGTTGTTCAAATTTGCATTTGAACAGAAAGGGTTTTGAGGTGATCTGATCAAGTTGCTCTATTCCAAATCTTGTGCCATTTGGTCTAAGTGCCTTATTAGGCTATCCTAGCATGTGCACCAAGTTTGAGAGCATTTGGACAAGTTTGGCAATGTAGAGTTGCTCAAACTTCAAATATGGACAGAATGGTTATGAAGGGGTTTGAGGAGGTTCCCTTGATCTCCAATGCACGAGGCTTTGCAAGATCATCACATATGTCATATGTGAGATGATAGAATTTCCCTGGAATTTTTGGAGAAAAATTCCTTTGTAAATATTTCAAAAGCTTGAAGTATCCAGAAAGGGTTTTAGAGGGTTTAGCCCAATATTTTGAACATGACCAAGTGTTGAAACTCTTATATATGGACAATATATGTCCTCTGAGTCTCTCTGAATTTTGGCAAATATTTTTGAAACAGTTAAATAATTTTCCCCTATTAAAGACCATTTCTGGCCTTAAGAAAAGCCTTTTAAATAAAATAGGAAAATAACTTTTAAAATTATACCTTTGTGGTTTATGGGAGTCCTATGACTACTAGGTCTCAAATAAACCTTTTGAAAAAGTTTTCACACCCTTAATCAAGTACTTGCAGTGCAAATCTCAATTCAGGGGTTTTTGGAAAACTAAATTTATAAAATACTTTTTGGCCAAATTAATTTTATAAGAAAATACTATACTGCTATATAACACTTGGCATGATCATTGGGCAGAAGTTTTGGATAAGGAGATGAAATCTACAAGAGGTCATAGTTGACTTTAATGAGCACATGAAAAGTAATTGAAGAAAACTCAATTCCAAATAAAAGCCAAATGATGCTAAAAATTTTTGCTGGTCCAAATTTTCATGCTTCAAAGTTACAAATAACATGTTACAAAAAGGCAGGGTGTGACAAGGAGACCACGCGCGAGTCCCTCGCACCTGCACAAACTAATAAGAACTTCGCAGCCAACACTATAAGGGTGTGTCAATCCCTTTACGGTCACTTACGAAACTGAGATCTAATAGAGATGATAGTTTATATTTTTGGTATTTTTGTTTATAAGAACAGAAAGTAATAGTGTTACAAGTAAAGTAGATGTAGATTGATATGCTGATAATAGACCCGGGGGGCATAGTTTTCTCTAGTGGCTTCTCTCATGATAGCGATATTCTACGGCGGGTAAACAAATTACTGTCGAACAATTGATAGAAAAGGGAATAATTATGAGACTATCTAGGCATGATCATTGTATATAGGCATCACGTCCGAGAGAAGTAGACCGAAACGATTCTGCATCTACTACTATTACTCCACACATCGATCGCTATCCAGCATGCATCTAGTGTATTGAGTTCATAAGAACAGAGAAACGCCTTAAGCAAGATGACATGATGTAGAGGGATAAACTCAAGCAATATGATATAAACCCCATCATTTTATCCTCGATGGTAACAATACAATACGTGCCTTGCTGCCCCTACTATCACTGGGAAAGAACACCGCACGATTGAACCCAAAGCCAAGCACTTCTCCCATTACAAGAACTATAGATCTAGTAGGCCAACCCAAACCAATAACTCGAAGAGACTTGCAATGATATTATGAGAACACATAAAGAGTTTAGAAAAGGACCAAATATTTCTCATAGATAATCTTGATCATAAACTCACAATTCATCGGATCTCGACAAACACACCGCAAAAAGAGATTACATCGAATGGATCTCCTCGAAGACCGAGGCGAACTTTGTATTGAGATCCAGAGAGAGAGAAGAAGCCATATAGATACTAGCTGTGGACCCGAAGGTCTGTGGGAAACTACTAACAACTCATGGTGAGAGCGATGATGATGATGTAGAAGCACTCCGTGATGGATCCCCCCTCCGGCGGAGCTCCGGAACAGGCCCCAAGATGGGATCTCATGGGAACAGAAGGTTACGGCAGTGGAATTAGGGTTTTCTCTCTGTTGTTGATCTTTTCGGGGTACGTAGACATATATAGGAGGAAGGAGGACACCGGGGGACGCTCGAGGGGCCCACGAGGCAGGGGGCGCGCCCTGGGAAGGGGGCGCGCCCTCCACCCTCGTGGACACCCCGAGGCTCCCCTGACATGGTTCTCAAGTCCCCTGTGCGTGATTTTCTCCAAAAATATCTCTCACGAAGGTTTCATTCCGTTTGGACTCCATTTGATATTCTTTTTCTGCAAAACCCTGAAAGAGGCAAAAAACAACATTCTGGACCGGGCCTTTGGGTTAGTAGGTTAGTCCCAAAAATTATATAAAAGTGTATTACAAAGCCCATTAAACATCTAAAACATCATAAATAATAGCATGGAACAATAAAAAATTATGGATACGTTGGAGACGTATCAAGCATACCCAAGCTTAATTCCTGCTCCTCCTCGAGTAGGTAAATGATAAAAACAGAATTTTTGATGTGGAATGCTAACCAACATAGTTTTTCAATGTAATTCTCTTAATTGTAGCATTAATGTTCAGATCTGAAAGATTCAAGATAAAAGTCTATATTAACATAAGAAATGATAATACTTCAAGCATACTAACAAAGCAATCATGTCTTCTCAAAATACTATGGCTAAAGAAAGTTATCCCTACAAAATCATATAGTCTGGCTATGCTCCCACTTCATCACACAAAATATTCATATCATGCACAACCCCGATTTCAGCCAAGCACTTGTTTTCATACTCTATTCTTTCAAACCTTTCAACTTTCAATACTTATGATTTTATCCTTTCGCAAGCACATTGTGTTGGAAAGATCCTGACATATATACCCACTTGGATGTAAGCTATCATGATGTATTACTGTTGACATTACCCTTTAGGTAAAAGGTTGGGAGGCAACACTATAAGCCCCTATCTTTCTTTGTGTCCGATTAAAACTGCATACTCATAAGTATTGCGTGAGTGTGAGCAATTGTGAAAGACTAAACGATAGTTGAGTATGTGGACTTGCTGAAAAGCTCTTATATTGACTCTTTTCGATGTTATGATAAATTGAAATTGCTTCAGTGACTGAGATCATAGTTTGTTAGTTTTCAATGATGTTTCTAATTCATATTTGACATTGTGAATAGATTATTACTTTAGCATAAGAAATCATATGCCAATATATATATGTTGCTGTTATAAGAATGATCATGATGCCCTCATGTCCGTATTTTATTTTATTGACACCTCTATCTCTAAACATGTGGACACATTTTTCGATATCGGCTTCCGCTTGAGGACAAGCGAGGTCGAAGCTTGGGGGAGTTGATACGTCCATTTTGCATCATGCTTTTATATTTATATTTATTGCATTATGGGATATTATTACACATTATGTCACAATACTGATGCCTTTTCTATCTTATTTTACAAGGTTTACATGAAGATGGAGAATGCCGGCAGCCGGAATTCTAGGCTGGAAAAGAAGCAAATATTGGAGACCTATTCTGCACAACTCAAAAAGCCCTGAAACTGCACGAAATAAGTTTTGGAAAATATAAAAATATCTGTCGAAGAAAGTACAGGTGGGCGGCCACCCAACATCCACGAGGGTGGGGGCGCGCCCTACCCCCTGGGTGCGCCCACTGCCTCGTGGGCCACCTGGTAGCCCCCTGATACCCATATTCTGCTATATCAAGTGTTTTGACCTGAAAAAAATCATAAGGAGGCTTTTGGGATGAAGCAATGCCTTCTCGAGGCGGAACCAATCTAGGGCTCCACCGGAGCTGTTCTGCCGGGGAAACTCCCCTCCGGGAGGGGGAAATCTTCACCATCGTCATCACCAACAACTCTCCCATCTTGGGGAGGGTTATCTCCATCAATATCTTCACTAGCACCATCTCCTCTCAAACCCTAGTTCATCTCTTGTATCCAATCTTTGTATCAAAACCTCAGATTGGTACCTGTGGGTTGCTAGTAGTGTTGACTACTCCTTGTAGTTGATGCTAGTTAGTTTATCCGATGGAAGATCATATGTTCATATCCATTATGCATATTAATACCACTCTGATTATGAACATGAATATGATTTGTGAGTAGTTACGTTTGTTCCCAAGGACATGGGAGAAGTCTTGCTATAAGTAGTCATGTGAATTTTGTATTCGTTCGATATTTTGATGAGATGTATGTTGTCTTTCCTCTAGCGGTGTTATGTGAACGTAGACTACATGAAACTTCACCATTGTTTGGGCCTAGAGGAAGGCATTGGGAAGTAATAAGTAGATGATGGGTTGCTAGAGTGACAGAAGCTTAAACCCTAGTTTATGCGTTGCTTCGTAAGGGGCTGATTTGGATCCATATGTTTCATGCTATGGTTAGGTTTACCTTAATACTTCTTTTGTATTTGCGGATGCTTCCAATAAAGGTTAATCATAAATGGTATGCTTGTCCAAGTAAGGGCACTACCCAAGCACCGGTACACCCACATACAAAATTATCAAAGTAACAAACGCGAATCATATGTGCGTGATGAAAACTAGCTTGACGATAATTCCCATGTGTCCTTGGGAGCGCTTTCCTTTATATAAGAGTTTGTCCAGGCTTGTCCTTTGCTACAAAAAGGATTGGGCCATATTGCTGCACCTTATTTACTTTTACCACTTGTTACTTGTTACCAATTACCTTATCACAAAACTATTTGTTACCGATAATTGCAGTGCTTGCACAGAATACCTTGTTGAAAACTACGTATCATTTCCTTCTGCTCCTCGTTGGGTTCGACACTCTTACTTATCAAAAGGACTACGATAGATCCCCTACACTTGTGGGTTATCATGGTGTAATACCCTAATCCAGTGTGGTGTGGTGGATTGCCTTGTAGGCTGAGGAATAACTAGTACATGGGGCGAACAACATCCTGAGGAGAGGTGTTCTTGCGCTCGGGTGAACTTGTGAGTGTGTGGCCCACTATTTGATCAACTCTCGATGAGATGATCTCAATGGTGGTGGCTAGTCCTATTTATAGAGGCCCGGGTTCTCTTCCCAAATATTGAGCAGGAAGGGATCCCACAACTACCAAATTTGAAGGGGGCAGCTAGTACAAGCTATCCCGACAAAAGGTGGTCTTCGCCTGCCAAAGGATGTGGTGTGATGCCGCCGTGGGCTCCGTGATGACCTCTGCTCTGCCGTCCTTCTGGTCTTGGTCTTGTTGCACCGATATGGAAACCTTTCCCTGACGCCTCGAGACTCCTCGGCTGCGCCTGCCCATTTAGAACCAAAGAGGAAACTGGTGCTCTGCGCCCACTAGCGCCTGCCTGGCCTTGGTCGTCACTTCTCACGTCCTGAGGGCCTCACGAGGTGCCCCTCGCCTTGATATCTACGCTCCTCAGGAGCCAGCCTAGTGAGTCCACCCCAGGGGAGGTCATGCGTCGTCCCCCTCGCAAGGCTCGGCCCCTCGCGAGGGTGTTGAGTGGTTGTTGACGAGGTTGGGCCATACCAGGCCGCCTGATGAGCCACGTCCTGGGCCGCATATAGGCAAGTCTGGGTACCCCCGTTCCCAGGACACCGACAAGGCAACCTCGTGAGGCTGGTCCATCGAGGCACCCTCACGAGGCTGATCACGCCACTGGTCCTCACGAGGCTGATCACGCCACTCCTGACAAGGGCCACGGTCGTCCCAACGCCCCCCGATCTGGCTTCCTCCATGGCCGTAGCCCCGGTCGCTGCACTCGGGGTGTCGGCCATGCGCCCGTCGCGGATGGCCCAGAGCTCTTGGCAATCTTTGGTGTCGTGGTTGTGCATGTTATGGAAGGCGTGAAACGGACGACTGCTCTTGGATGACTATGCGTGGTCGCGGCCACGCTTCATCTCTGGTTCGGCCGCGAGCACGGCCACCCTTTTGCGCTTCACTTCCTTGGCCTTGGCCTTCTTGTCTGCAGGGTCAACAGTGGGGAGCTCGGCGAGGGAGAGGCGCCCCTCCTCAGCTCTGGCGCACTTGGTCGCGAGGTTGAACAGCTCCAGGGTTGTGCTCAGATATTCATGCATGGTGTGCTTCTCCTTCATCTTGACAGCGCGGACGCCATCGGAGAATGCTGAGATGATGGCCTCGTCCGTGACCTTGGGTATCTTGATGCAGATGCTGTTGAAGCGCTGGATGAACTTCTGCACAGTCTCCCCTGGTTGTTGCTTGATGCACCGCAGGTCACCTGCGGCTGGTGGGCGGTCGTGGGTGCCCTGGAAATTGGCGATGAAACACTCGTGCATGTCACCCTAGGAGGAGATCGATCTCGCAGGCAGATTCAGGAGCCACGAGCGCGTGCCGCCCTCGAGAGCCATGGGGAACCAGTTCCCCATGATCTTCTCACCGCTGTTGGACGTCTCAATGCTCAGTTCGTAGAGCTGCAGGAACTCAGTAGGGTCAGGGGTGTCATCGTAGCATGGAGGCAGGTCGGGCTTGAACTTCCCATGCCAGTTGCCGTTGCGTAGCTCGGTGGCGAGGGCCTTGCAGCCTGCTATTGACACCGGAGCTTGTCGCGGAGGAGGAGCTTGGCCTTGGTTCCCGCGCGCCACCATTGCAGGGGGCGCACAGTCTGGACGCGGGGATGGAGAGAGAGCGCGGGTGCTCCTCCTTTGGGCCGCTGGTCTCTTGGCAGCTTCCTTCTTCATGCACGGGTGCCTCGCGCGGCGGGTCGTGCCGTGGGGCCGCGTGTCTTGTGTCGTGGACGACGCCTTGATGCGTAGGTGGTGGAGGCACTTCGTGGGCCATGTCGCCCGCATGGGGAGGTGGGCGTGGTAGCGAGAGAGACGGGGCAGGAGAGCCCCCAGCGGCGATGACAAGCTCGGCGATGCGGTCGAGGCAATCCTCGTAGAGGTCGTCGATAGGGCGATAATGCAGGAGCTCACACGCCATGAGCAGCGCAGCCTGCACGTCCGAAGGTGCGCGACGACCATGTGACGATGAGCAAACGAGGGTCAGCGACGGGGTTGCGGTGCGTCCATCCCGACGCACCAAGGGATGCAGCGACGAGGCCTGCTGCTCGTGCCACGCCGGGCCGGTGGCAGCGGGCGATGGAGAACGGTGAGGAGGTCCTCCAGCAGGAGCTGTCTGAGCGACGCGGGCGGCGAGGGCAGCTCGGCGCTCAACACGAGCACGGCTGAAAGTGCAACTATCCCCGGGTGGTTATGGTAATTACTAACAACATATAGCTCATTGAACTAATGCTACCTCAAGATGATATTTCAGGAAATTTCAATGATTGGCATGGCATGGACTCAAAATGTGGACCCCTCAAAATGCTAAGGACAAAGGATTGGCTCAAGCTCAAGACTCTACATTTTCCATTTTAGTGATCCAAGATCACATTGAGTCCATAGGAAAGCCAATAAAAAGGGGATGAGGTGTTGCCTAATGGGTTTCTTACTCAAAATGCTTAGGGATATGCTCCAAAACCCCCAACCATTTCCTACATCGACATATGTCCCAAACCAAAAGTCAAACTCGACCCCACCGGAAAGTTCTATCCGGCGCCACCGAGTTCATTTGGCATAGCCACTGCCAGAAACCCTAATCATTTCGGTCTCACCTAAAGGGATCTCGGTCTCACCGAGATGGGATTGCAAACTCTCTGTTTCCCTTCCTAACATTTCGGTCTCACCAAGATGAGCGATCGGTCCCACCGAGTTCGCAATGCAAACTTTCTATTTCCTCCTCGTAACATTTCGTTCAAACCGAAACGAGCGAATCGGTCCCATCGAGTTAGCCTGACCACCACTCTGTAAGCTCATTACCAAAATCGGTCTCACTGAGTTTGTGTAATCGGTCTCACCGAGGTTACGTTATGCCCTAACCCTAATGAAATCGGTCCCACCGAGTTGATCATATCGGTCCCACCGAAATACCTAACGGTCACATTATGAACTAACTCGGTCCGACTGAGTTCTCTAAATCGGTCCCACTGAGTTTGGTAAATTGTGTGTAATGGTTAGATTTTGTGTGGCGGGTATATATACCCCTCCACCCACTCTTCACTCGTGTAGAGAGCCATCAGTACATAACTACACTTCCATCATACATGTTCTGAAAAGAGAACCACCTACTCAAGTGTTGAGATCAAGATATTCCATTCCTACCATATGCATCTTGTTCTCTAGCCTTCCCAAGTTTCTTTCCACTCAAATCTTTCTTCCACCATATTCAAATCTGTGAAGAGCTGTTTGAGCGTTGGGGAGACTATCAGTTGAAGCATTTGAGCAAGGAGTTCATCATCAACACACCGTCTATTATCTTTTGGAGAGTGGTGTCTCCTAGATTGGTTAGGTGTCACTTGGGAGACTCCGATGAGATTGTGGAGTTGAACCAAGGAGTTTGTAAGGGCAAGGAGATCGCCTACTTCGCGAAGATCTACCCTAATGAGGCATGTCCTTCCTGGGCGATGGCCATGGTGGGATAGACAACGTTGCTTCTTTGTGGACCCTTTGTGGGTGGAGCCCTCCGTGGACTCGCACAGCCGTTACCCTTTGTGGGTTGAAGTCTCCATCAACTTGGATATACGATAGCACCACCTATCGGAACCAAGACAAAAACATCCATGTCTACACTTGCGTTTGCTCCCTCCAAACTCCTCCCTTTACCTTCATATGCAATTGTTTTACATTCCGCTGCTATACTCTTAGAATTTCATGTGTTGGTTGATTGCTTGACTTGTGCTAAGTTGCTAAAATCTGCCAAGAACTAAAATTGGTAAAAGGTTAGATTTCTATTTGGTCAAGTAGTCTAATCACCCCCCTCTAGACATACTTTCGATCCTACAAGTGGTATAAGAGCTTTTGTCTCCATTTGCTGTGATTTACATAGCCTTGGTGATCATAGCGTTGGTTTCACAGCCTAGGAGAGTAAGGCGTCTAGCGAGGGAAGTTACCACCGTAGAGGTCCTTACCTTGATGGTACTAATTTTGCTAGTTGGAAGCATAAGATGAAAATGCATATTCTTGGACATAACCCCGTCGTTTGGTCTATTGTGTGTATTGGTTTGCAACGTGAATTCCTCAAGGGGAAGGAACCGAATCGTGAAGCTACCACGAAAGAGTTGAGGATGCTGCAATACAATGCTCAAGCTTGTGATATCCTCTTCAATGGATTGTGCCCCGAAGAATTCAACAAAATTAGCCATCTTGAGAATGCAAAGGAAATTTGGGATACTTTGATTGATATGCATGAAGGTACCGACTCCTTCAAGGAATCCAAGTTGGATGTGCTTCAAAGTCAACTTGACAAGTTCAAGATGAAGGATGGTGAAGGTGTCGCTGAAATGTACTCTAGGCTTGCTCTCATCACAAATGAAATTGTCAGCTTAGGAGGTGAAGAGATGACCGACAGATTCATCATCAAGAAGATCCTAAGAGCTTTGGATGGAAAATATGACACCGTGTGCACATTGATCCAAATGATGCCCAATTACACAGATCTCAAGCCAACAGAAGTCATTGGAAGAATTGTTGCTCGCGAGATGTAACTCAAAGATAAAGAAGAGCTTCACAACAAGTCTAGTGGTGCTTACAAAGCCTCATGTGATGCTCCTACATCATCAAGTGAGAAACAAGTCCTCAATGAAGAATTGAGCTTAATGGTGAAGAACTTCAACAAGTTCAACAAGAGTAGAAGCAAAGAGAGAAGTTCCAAGTCAAGGTCCTACAATGACAGGAGATCTTCAAGTCGTGATCGGAATTGCTACAATTGTGGAAGACCTGGCCACTACTCCAATGAGTGTACGCCTCCCCACAAGAGAAGAGAAGACTCACCTAAAAGGAGAAGTAGAAGAGAAGATTCACCACCAAGAGAGAGAGAAGGAGTAGAGATGATCGTTATGAACGAAGACCTTCTCGGAGAAGCAAAGATTCGAAAAGGAAGGAGAAATCATCAAGGAGCTATACAAAATGAAGACATCAAGCTCATGTTGGTGAATGGGCCTCCGGCTCCGACTCCGATAACCACTCCGAGAGAAGCTACTACTCCGACTCCGAAGATACTCAAGATGAAGGTGTTACCGGAATTGCTCTTGTGTCAACCAACTCCTACGACATATTTGACTCACCAAATGAAGGAATTGGAAGATGCTTCATGGCTAAAGGCCCTAAGGTATCACATCCCGAGTATCTTGATTTCAATACTGATGAAGATGACTTGCTAGGAGATGATGATTTACTTGTTGGTAGTAATAGTGATGAAACTTTGAATGAAAACTATGATGAAATTGCTATTAATCATGCTAATCAAGATAAAATGAATGGCAATGATAAGGAGAAGATTGAGCGTCTAACTAAAGAACTAAACACTCTTAAGTTAGCTCATGAAACTACCTTGGAAGATCATTGAGTACTTTTAAGGACTCATGAGAAGTTACGCTTTGAAAATCTCAACCTTGAGCTAGAGCATGAGTTCTTAAAAGAAATCAATGATGATCTTCGCAAGAAATGTTCTTATTACATTGCCAAGTGTTTACTCTTGTCTACTTACATGCCACAAGTAAGGTCTAGCAACAAGAACAAGAACTATTCTTCCTCTAGTAGTAATAACAATCATGCTAAATCCAATGATGTTGCTTCTAGTAGTTATCATGATTCCACTAATAATTCTCTTAGCCAAGTTACACTTGAGCAGGAAAATAGCTTATTGAAGGGAATTATGGAGAAATGTGTATACAAGAGCCTTGCCGGGAGTAAGCAATTTGAGGAGATTGTATGCAAGCAAGGAAGGCACCGAAAGAATCAACGTGTTGGTTTTGAAAGAAAGTTCAATCCCAATGGAGTTGATTAGGACGAAGATCAATAACCCAAGATGAAGTTTATTCCTCAACAAGAGAAGTATGATCCTACTTCTTTTCAAGGGACACAAGCACAAGATGATCTTCCACCATAAGACCACAAGCTAAAGGTCAAGGATAAGCTTCAAGAGGAGATTGATGCATTTGAAGAAGCTCCTAAGGCCTTGGTCAAGTGGGTTCCCAAGAGTACGTCAAATTCTACTTCATCAAGTATGACTACAACTCCGAGGATTCCCATCAAGATGGTGTGGATCCCGAAGAAGAAGAACTAGAGAGTTCTTGAGGGTGACTCCGCCAATATACTTCACTCATATCATTTTGGCGTGGACAAGTGCAAACAACTTCCATATCTTCCACTAGTTAAAGGAGTCACAAACCCTCTTGTTGGTAAGTCAAGGGACAAGGTAACCTAATTCTTTCATGGACATCATCATGTGTGCTATTCACTCTATGTCTATGGATATCCTTGTTTGTTCCTTGTGGGACTAACCCATGTAGGTATTGAAAGTGCAACTCACTCCAATGGATTGCTCCAAATGATCGACATCAACATTGAGCATCTACATTTTCAACACCTAAATGAAGTCATCATCGACAAAACCCAAGGTTAGTTCATTCGTCTTAAGGGGGGGTATCACATCTAGGGGTAGCTTTACTCTAATCAATTGAGCTAAAGCAACTCTAATGATGTGAACACAACAATGCTTTATGTAAAAGTGGTAACCCCACTTGTGCTTAAACGATGAGTATGACCTATGATCAAATGTTCTCCTTTGACTCTTAAGTCAATATACTCATATATAGATGACCTAGTCATCGCCAATTTCTTGATAGATGCTAGAATGGTTGTGCATGCTTTGCCACATGTTTCATTTGCTATCTTATTGTGTGAGCATGTTGAATGCATATTTTTCTCATTCGAGGACATCCATTTGTTGCTTTGATTGTTTGTCTCCTTTTTTGTTGCCAAATGGATGGACAAGAATGCCTAAGAATACCCTCTAGCTATCTATGCTTTTGTCATCTCAAACTCTATTCATGCTACATCACAAAGTTTGATCAAGTCAAATTCAAACCACTATGTGTGAGGAGCACTCGGAGTCCCCCATTCGTCATAGATTTAAACTTCCAAAACCTCTTTGTGCATTTCGGTATGACCGAGATATCCATTTCGGTCACACCGAGTTCACTAAGTTGATCTAGGTTTTCCATCTCGGTGCAATCGATTTGAACTTTTCGGTCACACCGAGTTGCAGTAACTGCTAGCATTTTTGCATCTCGGTGCCACCGAGTTGTTCCACTCGGTCACACCGACAGGGTCGGGTTATATATACCGACGGGTTGAATTTTGGAAAACTTTTCGAAATCTTTTGCCCGTGTGTGACCTGCTCTACCTCATCGGGTCTCCGGATCATCTCCTCGCCGCCAGTGACCTCCCGCCGCTAGTCTCCGCCGCCGTCAACGGCAATCTCCGCCGCCGTTGCCACCGTAGCAAGTTCACCGCCAAGTTTAGGGTATGAACTTGATCCTTGTGCCATTCTTTAACTCCGATTCTTATCACATTGCTTTGCCATGATTCTTGCCACGTATGAAATCTTCCTGTCTAGCAGAAACTCCGTAGAAAGTAGTTTTGATTCGAAAATTTTAGGGTTAGGTCTCCACAGAACTCATCTCGGACCGACCAAGTTGTAGAAATCGGTCTCACCGATTTGGCTTAGGCCATTGCACAAGTGATTTTCGGTCTGACCGAAAATTACAAATCGGTGCGATCGAGTTCAACTCTTTGTACAACCCTAGCAATATCGGTGCCACTGAACTGTGACTCTGTCTGACCGAGTTCACTAGTTTAGGCTCAAGAATTGCTTCGGTATCACCGAGTTCAAGAAATCGGTAGCTCCGAAATGCTTTCTGTAGAGAACTAGAACTAATTTTTTTCTTGTCATCTATTCTGCAAAAATTCTGTGCTTTGTGATGCTCATCCACTCTACCTCATCTACATCTATTCACAGGGTCAGTTTTCAGTTTGAAGTGTCAGAGATGTCTGAGGACAGTGACAGTTAGAAGAGGTCAGAGGAGCGGGCTCAATTTAGTGAGGGCTCTAGTCCCAATAACTTCAACTATTATGAGAGCGGCAGAAGCAGACCTAGTGATCTTCCTAAGGAAGCTACCAAGACCAGAAAGAAGAAAACTTCAGATTCTGAGGATGAGGACTTTGTGGCTGATGAGGCCACTTCAAAGAAGAAGGTGCTAAGGAAGGAGTATGGCACAGCTGAGGCAACTAAGCCAGGATTAAACAAGAAGGTTCTAGCAAGAAGAGTTCCTATGTCAAAGGCCAGAGCATCAACTCAAGAGACTACGGTTTTCACTCTTGAAACAAGAGATGATGAGCCAGGAGGAACTAAGAAGAGATCAAGAAAAACCATAGCTAGAGTAGTTGGCAAGCTATCAATGAAGGGATGATGATGAAACTATAGAAGAAGAAGAAGAGGTTGCTGCACCAGCTCCTAAAGCTCAGAAGCTTATGGGAGATGCTATCAAGTCTGGGGCTGCCCCTCCTAATCCCAGGACAGCTCCTAAAACTGCTCAAGCCACCAAGTCCGCACCCAAGAGGAGCACTAGAAACATTACAGCTTCAGAGAAGAACAAGGCCCCACTGCCTGAGGTTGATGAAGAAGCTCAGGCCCAAGTGCTCAGAAAGTTGAAGCCCAAGATCCATGATCGCAATGATGCTCATCTAGTAGCAGAAGATATGAAATTGAGGAAGGATGCATGTCTCAGAAGATGGACACATGCTGATCCGTATGCTATAAGGAAAAGGACTGATGTGGACTACATGTTTCATACCAAAGAAAATCAAGACTTCTATGAGACAGTTCTGCTCCACATGAAGCCTATTGTGTGTGATATGAAGAGGGTGGACTGGGACTTCATTGATGAGAATGCAGATTATTTCCCCACTGTGCATGAAAGCTTCAAAGCATGTGGAGTTGACAAATTTGTGGCTCAGAAGTTGACAAAGTCGAATGATGTACTCATCATGCAATTCTACTCCACAACTTACTTTTATCCTGATGGTAGAATTGTATGGATGCCTCAAGGTACAAGATACCAGTCGACTGTTGATGAGTGGGCCAAGCTGATCAATGCCATTGAAGAGCATGAGGATGATTTGGATGTGTATGCAAAGAAGAAGGAGGACCACAACTCTATGGCCAATATGTACAAGGAGATCCCTGATGATGACTTGGAGACACATAAGTTTGGATATGTACATCACTTGCAGTCTGGTCTAGCTACTATCAACACAATCTTGAGGCATACTTTGTTGCCCAAATCTGGAGATACAAAGATGATCAAATGACATTCAATCAACATGCTTCATATTTTTGACGTGCCTCAAAAATTCAAAGTCGCGAGTCTCATTGTTGAAACAATCAAGATGACTACTGCAGATCAGAAGAGATCATGTGGTTATGCTCCACACATCCAGATGCTCATCAACTCCAAGATGGGCACAAGCACATACTTATTGGACAGAGAATATCTTCCCTTGGTGCCTGACTTTGAGGACAACACAGTTGTCATGGATGAAAATGAACCGTCATCAGTGCAAGAACATGAAAGGAGAGAGAAAGCCAGAGCAGAGAAAGCTGCCAAGATTCCAAGTGCTGTAGAAGCATCTCAAATGACTCTCAAGTCCAAACAAGACCAAATGGCATATCTGATCGAAGCAACTATGAGGATGGAGAATGGCTTGGCCACCCTTACTCAGAATCAGGAGAGTTTGGAGAGCATCATTTAGACTAAGTTCTATGATCTTGATCTGAAAGTGACAGAGATCCAGTCTGCAGTTGAGAAGCTTCAGGAGGAAGCAGATGAGAGGGGAGGACAGGCTACCACAGATGCATTTCAGCGAGTGCCTCGAGGTCAGAGATCTGCTGCAGTGCCAGTTCCAGACACTAGAACTACAACATCAGCACCAGCAGCCACAGCTTCAGTGCCACCTCCAGCAGCCACTCCACCAGCTCCAACTGCGTCATCTGAAGCCTTCGTCCGTGGAGTTCTCTCTACATCGCCTCCCTAAGACCAAGCCTGAGAGATGCATAGCACTATGCATTTTCAAACTTTTTGTAACTTCTTGCCAAAGGGGGAGAAATATGTATAGATCATAGGCTTCGAGAGAGAGTGTTTTGCCTCTTTGGTCTCTCTTGCTCTTGGTTGAATTTATTATGCGTTTGCTTTATACTCTATGTCTGTGTGTTAGACACTTGTTTGATCACGTGATTGATCATATGCTACCTTAATGCTAGCTTGGATGATACTATCTTTTATATCCCTACATGATCATTTATTTTTCTTGGTGATGAGTGCATGTTTTTCAGTTTATATCATTTTGAGCGCTCAACCAGGATGTATGTGACATGGAAGAGTAACCCATGACCCTAATCGATTGTGCATTTGCATTCAAACACAAATTTTAAATAATGCACAAATTTAGGGGGACCTCTTGTTTATCACTTATTTCTCAAAGCGACGATGTATTTAAATCTTATTCATTTGTCGAAGCTTTGATCTATATGTTTTCATCAATTACCAAAAAGGGGGAGATTGAAAGTGCAACTATCCCCGGGTGGTTCTGGTAATTACTAACAACATATAGCTCATTGAACTAATGCTATCTCAAGATGATATTTCAGGAAATTTCAATGATTGGCATGGCATGGACTAGGAATGTGGACCCCTCAAAATGCTAAGGACAAAGGATTGGCTCAAGCTCAAGAATCTACATTTTCCATTTTAGTGATCCAAGATCACATTGAGTCCATAGGAAAGCCAATAATATTAGAAGGGGATGAGGTGTTGCCTAATGGGTTTCTTGATCGAAATGCTTAGTGATATGCTCCAAAAACCCCATCCCTTTTCCCACATCCACATATATCCCAAACCAAAAGTCAAACTTGGCCCCACCAAAAAGCTATATCAGGCGCCACCGAGTTCATTTGACATAGCCATTGCTAGAAACCGTAATCATTTCGGTCTCACCGAAAGGGATATTTGTCTCACCGAGATGGGATTGCAAACTCTCTGTTTCCCTTCGTAACATTTCGTTCTCACCGAGATGAGTGATTGGTCCCACCGAGTTCGCAATGCAAACTCTCTGTTTCCTCTTCGTAACATTTCGGTCCCACTGAAACGAGCGAATCGGTCCCACCGAGTTTGCCTAACCAACTCTCCATAAGCTCATTACGAAAATTGGTCTCACCGAGTTTGTGTAATCGGTCTCACGGAGATTACATTATGCGCTAACCCTAATGAAATCAGTCCCACCGAGTTGATCATATCGGTCCCACCGAAATACCTAACGGTCACATTATGAAATAAATCGGTCTGACCGAGTTCTCTGAATCGGTCCCACCGAGTTTGGTAAATTGTGTGTAATGGTTAGATTTTCTCTGGAGGCTATATATACCCCTCCACCCACTCTTCAGTCATGGAAAGATCCATCAGAACATACCTACACTTCCATCATACATGTTCTGAGAAGGGAACCACCTACTCAAGTGTTGAGATCAAGATATTCCATTACTACCATATGAATCTTGTTCTCTAGCCTTCCCAAGTTGCTTTCCACTCAAATCTTTCTTCCACCATATTCAAATCTGTGAAGAGCTGTTTGAGCGTTGGGGAGACTATCATTTGAGGCATTTGAGCAAGGAGTTCATCATCAACACATCGTCTATTACCTTTTGGAGAGTGATGTCCCCTAGATTGGTTAGGTGTTAGTTGGGAGCCTCCGACAAGATTGTGGAGTTCAACCAAAGAGTTTGTAAGGGCAAGGAAATCGCCTACTTCATGAAGATCTACCCTAGTGAGGCAAGTCCTTCGTGGGCGATGGCCATGGTGGGATAGACAATGTTGCTTCTTCATGGACCCTTCGTGGGTGGAGCCTACTGTGGAATCGCGCAGCCGTTACCCTTCATGGGTTGAAGTCTCCATCAACTTGGATGTACAATAGCACCACCTATCGGAACCAAGACAAAAAACATCTGTGTCTACACTTGCGTTTGTTCCCTCCAAACTCCTTCCTTTACCTTCATATGCAATTGTTTTACATTCCGCTGCTATACTCTTAGAATTGCATGTGTAGGTTGATTGCTTGACTTGTGTTAAGTTGCTAAAATCTGCCAAGAACTAAAATTGGGAAAAGGCTAGATTTTTATTTGGTCAAGTTGTCTAATGACCCCCCTCTAGACATACTTTTGATCCTACAACGGCGAGCATCAGCCATGGAAGCGATGGATTGGTGACTCGCTGATCGACAAAAGAGAGGCTTCGGCACACCCCTACCTGGCGCGCCAAATGTCAGATTTTGGGTTCCGCACACCCTTGAGAGGTTCGAACTCTACAGTGCGCATGAAGAACACTCCCTCCCCACGCGCTCACCCCGCGATTCGGCGGCCTAGCTCACCGTGCTCAAAGACCAATGGACAGAGAGAATTATAGTGGTTCGAGCCACCCTGTGGTCTTATACCCAACTCCAGTGTGTGTGGTGGATTGCCTTGTATGGCTGAGGATGAACTAGTACAAGGGATGAACAGCCTTTGGAGGAGAGGTGTTCTTGGCTCGGATGAGCTTGTGGTATGCGTAGGATGTAATGGATCCGATCCCGTCTATGGTGGTGGCTATGTCCTATTTATAGTGGCCTTAGTCCTCTTCCCAAATATTGCCAGAAAGGGATCCCACAATGGCCAAATTTGAAGGGGAACAACTAGTACAAGTTATCCAGAAAAAAGTAGTCTTCGCCTGCCAAAGGCTCTGGTGGTTACGCTGCGCCGGGCTCCAAGATCACCTCCATTCTGCAGCCTTGATGGTCATTGGTCTTGTTTTCACCGATATGGAAACCTTTGCCTGATTCTTCGGGACTCCGCGCCTGCGCTTGCCCCTTAGCACCAAAGAGGAAACTAGCACACTACACTTGCTAGCGCCCGCCTGGCCTTGGTCGCCATGGCCCACATCATGTGAACCTCGCGAGGTGCTCCTTGCATAGATATCTCTGCTACTCGGGAGCTAGCCTAGAGAGATTGCCCCCCAGGGAGGTCTTGCTGTCATCCGCCTCACGAGGCTTGGCCCCTCGCGAGGGTCTCGAGTTGCTGGTGCTAAAAAGTTGGGCCGTACCAGGCCGCTAATGGAGCCACGTCACGGGCCGCAGGCAGGCAAGTCTGGGTATCCTCGTTCCCAGGACGCTGACAATATACTTCGCCAGCACAATACTACGTGACGCACGAGCCCGTTACACCATGCCGCAGAAGCTACTGCTAGCGCTCCGTATTGCCTTGCGAACGCTACGTCACTACTTCCAAGGTCACCTGATCAAGGTCGTCTCAGCTTACCCCTTGGAAAGGGTACTCCGGAGCCCTAACGCCGCGGGAAGAGTCACAGAGTGGAACATTGAACTACAAGCATTTGAATTGGAATTCAACACGATTGGGATCATCAAAGGAGCGGCCCTTGCTGATTTCATGGCGGAATGGACTGACACCCCACGCCAAGAGGTGAGCGAATACCGCTCCTTCACTCCTGGAAATGAAGCCTTAGATGGATGGGTCATGTACTTTGACGAAGCCTTCGTGCGGCAGGGCACGGGGGCTGGAGCTGTGCTCAGGTTGCCCAGCAAGGATAAGCTCTATTATGCCATACAACTATGCTTCCAAATTGGCGAAAAGGTCTCGAACAACATCGCAGAGTATGAGGGCCTGATTGCTGGCCTCAAGGCTGCTACAGCGCTGGGGGTGAGGCGCCTCACCATCAAAGGCAACTCCCAGCTCCTAGTCAACTTCTCCAACAAGGCATACACACCGAAGGACGAGCACATGGAGGCGTATCTTGAAGAAGTGTGGAAGACCGAGAAGCGATACCTGGGCTTGGAGTTGCAGCATGTACCGCGTGGCACGAACAAGGAGGCGAACGAAATTGCTAAAAGGGCGTCCCGGTGCATGCCACAAGACCTTGGCGTGTTCGAGGAGCGGCTCTTGAAGCCATCAGTG
The DNA here is from genome assembly GCA_902687465.1 of Secale cereale. Lineage (NCBI taxonomy): Eukaryota > Viridiplantae > Streptophyta > Magnoliopsida > Poales > Poaceae > Secale > Secale cereale. Next base: position 405,870,340 of record LR738715.1, read on the forward strand.
GCCCCTCCCACCGACGGGCCGGCAGGGTCTCGGGAGGAGCTCCCGCAAGCACCTACCTCAGATGCACCAGCTTGTGGGATGGCTTCGGGAGCGCACGTACTCCTCGCGCTGGAGCCTCAGGTGGAGTGCTGGACAGAGGAGTTCAAGGCTTACCTGCTCTAAGGGACCCTGCCGAAGAAAGAAGAAGAAGCAGAGCGTGCGGTGCGGCAAGCCACCGTGTACTACATCCAAGACAGCGAGCTCTACCGAAGACGGGCGAACGATGTATCCTTGCGATGCATATCCGAGGAGCAGGGACACCCGCTCCTCGAAGACATACACAACGGAGATTGCGGCCACCACTCCTCCTCACGAACCCTCGTGGGAAAGGCATTGCACAGCGGATTCTAGTGGCCCACAACGCTCAACGACGCTTCAGAACCGGTAAGGTCTTGTGAAGCCTGTCAATTCCGATACACCAGCCCGCACAGGGCCCCGAGACCATCCTGGTGTCCTGGACATTCGCGGTCCGGGGGCTGGACATCCTGGGCCCGTTCCCCAGGGCTCCCATAGGCTACCATTACCTCTACGTCACCATTGACAAGTTCACTAAAAGGGCAGAGGTGGAAGCCGTCCGCACCATTCCGGCCGGCTCGGCAGTCAAATTCATGAAGGGCCTCGTGAGTCGCTACGGGTTCCCGAATTGCATCATCACCGACAACAACTCGTAGTTCACGAGCAATCTCTTCAAAACGTATCGCGTTAACCTTGGAACGCAGATATGCTATGCTTCAGTTGCGCACCCGCGGAGCAATGTCCAGGCCGAGCACGCCAATGCTTAGGTGTTGAGAGGCCTCAAGACAAGAACGTTCAAGAAGAAGCTTGAGGCTTGCGGCAGGGGCTGGTTTGACGAACTCCAGTCTGTGCTATGGTCCATCCGCACCACCGCGACCAAGCCAATGGGCGAGACCCCATTATACCTCGTCTACTGAGCTGTAGCAGTACTCCCACATGAGGTCAAGCACCGCTCTGCGCGGGCCTTGGCGTTTTATAAGGCACGCCAGGACGCCTCGCAGGGGACGGACGTTGTGCTGGGGAGGAGCGTTGTCGTCAAGACTCGCTCTGAACAGCATGGTACCGGCAGGCGCTGTGGCGATACCACTTCCGCAACATCCGCTCTAGGACCCTCGAGGTGGGCGACCTCGTCCTGAGGCGGGTACCCTCCAGGGAAGGGCTGTATATTTTCTCGCCCATGTGCGAGGGCCCGTTCAGGATTGCTTGAGTCTCCAGGCCTGGCGTCGTGCACCTGGAGACGCAGGATGGGGTCCCTATCGGATGTCGGGTTCCGCAAATCCTTAAGAGGTTCGAACTTTGTGGTGCGCACGAAGAACACTCCCTCCCCGCGAGCTCACCCTGCGATTCCGCGGCCTAGCTCGCCGTGCTCAAAGAACAAGGGACAGAGAGAATTATACTGGTTCGGGCCACCCTGTGGTGTTATACCCTACTCCAGTGTGTGTGGTGGATTTCTTTGTATGGCTGAGGATGAACTAGTACAAGGGATCAACAGCCTTTGGAGGAGAGGTGTTCTTGTCCTCGGATGATCTTGTGTTATGCGTATGGTGGAATGGATCCGGTCCGCTCTATGGTGGTGGCTAGTTCCTATATATAGTGGCCTTGGTCCTCTTCCCAAATATTGGCGGGAAGGGATCCCACAACGGCCAAATTTGAAGGGGAATGGCTAGTACAAGTTATCCTGACAAAAGCAGTCATCGTCTGCCAAAAGCTCTGGTGGCGACGTTGCGTCGGGCTCCACGATGACCTCCGTTCTGCAGCCTTGATGGTCCTTGGTCTTGTTGCACCGATATGGAAACCTTTGCCTGATCCCTCGGGACTCCACGCCTGCGCTTGCCCCCTTAGCACCAAAGAGGAAACTGGCGCACTGCACCTGCTGGCGTCCGCGTGGCCTTGGTCGTCATGGCTCACATCACGTGAACCTCGCGAGCTTCTCCTTGCATAGATATCTTCCCTCCTATGGAGCCATCCTACAGAGGCTTCCCCTAGGGAGGTCTTGCTGTCGTCCGCCTCACGAGGCATGGCCCCTCGCGAGGGTCTCGAGTTGCTGGTGCTAAAGTTGGGCCGTACCAAGCCGCTGATGGGGCCACCTCACGGGCCGCAAGCAGGCAAGTATGGGGACCCATGTTCCCAGAACACCGACAGTATACTTCGCCAGCACAGTACTACGTGAAGCACAAGCCCGTTACACCATGTCGCAGAAGCTACTGCTAGCGCTCTGCGTTGCCTCCCGGAAGCTGCATCACAACTTACAAGGTCACCCAATCAAGGTCGTCTCAGCTCACCCCTTGGAAAGGGTACTCAGGAGCCCTAACGCAGCAGGAAGAGTTGCAGAGTGGAACATCGAACTACAAAGCATTTGAATTGGAATTCATCATGACTGGGATCATCAAAGGAGCGGCCCTCACTGATTTCGTGGCGGAATGGACTGACACCCCAGGCCAGGAGGTGAGCGAAGACCACTCCTTCACTCCTGGAAACAAAGCCGCGATGGACGGGTTATGTACTTTGACGGAGCCTTCGCGCGGCAGGGCGCGGGGGCTCGAGCTGTGCTCATGTCGCCCACCAAGGATAAGCTCTATTACGCCATACAACTATGCTTCCAAAATCGCGAAAAGGTCTCAAACAACATCGCAGAGTATGAGGGCATGATTGTTGGCCTCAAGGCTGCTGCAGCGCTGGGGGTGAGGCGCCTCACCATCAAAGATGACTCCCAGCTCCTAGTAAACTTCTCCAACAAGGTGTACACACCGAAGGACGAGCACATGGAGGCATAACTTGAAGAAGTGCGGAAAATCGAGAAGCGATACCTTGGCTAGGAGTTGCAGCACGTACCGCGGGGCACGAACAAGGAGGTGAACGACATCGCCAAAAGGTCGTCCCGGTGCATGCCAGAAGACCCTGGTGTGTTCGAGGAGCGACTCTTGAAGCCATCAGCAGCCCCTCCCACCGACGAGCCGGCACGGCCTCAAGAGGAGCTCCCCCAAGCACCTGCCTCAGGTGCACCAGCTTGTGGGCCGGCTTCGGCAGCGTGCCTACTCCTCACGCTGGAGCCTCGGGAGGGGTCATGGACAGAGGAGTTCAAGGCTTACCTGCTCCATGGGACCCTGCCGAAGAAAGAAGAAGAAGCAGAGCGTGTGGTGCGGCAAGCCACCACGTACTGCATCCAAGACAGCGAGCACAATCGAAGACGGCCGAACTATGTGTCCCTGTGATGCATATCCGAGGAGCAGGGACGCACGCTGATGGAAGACATACATGGCGGAGATTTCGGACACCACTCCTCCTCACGAACCGTCGTGGGAAAGGCATTGCGCAGTGGATTCTAGTGGCTCACAGTGCTCAATGGCGCTTCAGAAATGGTAAGGTCTTGTGAAGCCTATCAATTCCATGCAAAACATATACACCAGCCTACACAGGGCCTCGAGACCATCCCGCTATCCTGGCCGTTCACGGTATGGGGGCTGGACATCCAGGGCCCGTTCCCCAGGGCGCCCAGGAGCTACCGTTACCTCTACATCGCCATTGACAAGTTCACCAAATGGGCGGAGGTGGAAGCCATCCGCATAATTCCATCTAGCTCGGCAGTTAAATTCATCAACGGCCTCGTGAGTCGCTATGGGGTCCCGAACTGCATCATCACCGACAATGGCTCGCGGTTCACCAGCAATCTCTTCAAAAAGTATTGCGCTAACCTTGGAACGCAGATATGTTATGCTTTAGTGGCGCACCCGTGGAGCAATGGCCAGGCCGAGCGCGCCAATGCTGAGGTGCTGAGAGGCCTCAAGAGAAGAACATTCAAGAAGAAGCTCGAGGCTTGCGGTAGGGGCTGGTTTGACGAACTCCAGTCTGTGTTATGGTCCATCCGCACCACCGCGACCAAGCCAATGGGCGAGACCCCTTTATTCCTCGTCTACGAAGCTAAAGCAGTACTCCTACACGAGGTCAAGCAACCCTCCGCGCGGGTCCTGGCGTTTGATGAGGCACGCTAGGACGCCTCGCAGTGGAGGAACGTTGTGCTGGGGGAGGAGCGTTGTCGTCAAGACTCGCTTCGAGCAGCATGGTACCAGCAGGTGCTGCAACTATACCACTTCTGCAACATCCGCTCTAGGACGCTTGAGGTGGGCGACCTCATGCTGAGGCGGGTACTCTCAAGGGAAGGGCTGCATAAGCTCTCGTCCATGTGCGAGGGCCCGTTCAGAATCTCTTGTGTCCCTAGGTCTGGCGCCATGCGCGTGGAGACGCAGGATGGGGTCTTTGTCGGATTTAGGGTTCCGCAAACCCTTGAGAGGTTCGAACTCTGGCGTGCGCACAAAGAACACTCCGTCCCCAGTGCGCTCACCCTGTGATTCTGTGGCCTAGCTCGCCGTTCTCAAAGAACAAGGGACGGAGAGAGTTATACTGGTTCGGGCCACCCTGTGGTGTTATACCCTACTCCAGTGAGTGTGGTGGGTCGCCTTGTATGGCTGAGGATGAACTAGTACAAGGGATTAACAGCCTTTGGAGGAGAGGTGTTCTTGGGCTCGGATGAGCTTGTGGTATGCGTTGGGTGGAATGGATCCGATCCCCTCTATGGTGGTGGCTAGGTCCTATTTATAGTGGCCTTGGTCCTCTTCCCAAATATGGGCGGGAAGGGATCCCACAACGGCCAAATTTGAAGGGGAACAACTAGTACAAGTTATCCTCACAAAAGTAGTCTTCGCCTGCCAAAGGCTTTGGTGGTGACACCGCGCAGGGCTCCATGATGACCTTCGTTTTGTAGCCTTGACGGTCCTTGGTCTTGTTGCACTGATACATAAACCTTTGCCTGATCCCTCGAGACTCCGCGCCTGCGCTTGCCCCCTTAGCACCAAAGAGGAAACTGGCACACTGCGCCCGCTCACGTCCGCCTGGCCATGGTTGTCATGGATCACGTCATGTGAATCTCGCGAGGTGTACCTTGCATAGATATTTACGCTCCTCGGGAGCCATCCTAGAGAGACTGCCCCCAGGCAGGTCTTGTTGTCGCCCACCTCACGAGGGTTGGCCCCTCCCGAGGGTCTTGAGATGTCGTTGCTGAAGTTGGGCCGTACCAGGGCGCTGATGGAGCCGCATGACGGGCCGCACGCTGGCAAGTCTGGTTACCCCCGTTCCTAGGACACCGACAGTAGACCCCGGTCCCAAGGCGCGCAAGGACTTGGCTTCGAGGCGAAGCCAAAGGGGCTAGGGCAAAGTGCGGTGGTTACCAAACGCCTGTGGCCTTGGTTGATGTGTGGCGACTTGATTGGACATGGGCGTCTCTGCCTCCCCAGGCATGCACAGAAGAGACATCATTACGTGAGATCATGGAGGCCGACAGTTGGCCTTCCTCAGGCTATAAATGGAGAGGGGGTGAAGTCCCCGTTGCCCATCTCCTTCTTCATGTCGCATGCTCCTTCTTCTTCCTCCTTCTTTCCCCCTCTTGTTGCAACTTCCATGGCGCCACCCAAGAGGTCCTCTCTCGCGGAGAAGGGAAAAGCTTGCCAGGAAGAGTCCGACTTGCCGCTGCTCAAGAGGGGGCGGGTCCGCTCCTGTGAGCACGTTGCTACCCCTTCGGCAGTGCTCCAGGGTCACAGGCGTACTCCTTCTGGGGTTGATGTCGCCCTGGGCGGTCATGACGGTCCCACTTCCCGTGGTAGGGGCCGTCCTCGTCGCGGCAGCCCCTTCACCGCGGGAAGGCGCACCATGGTCGCCCGACCTCCTCGGTCGGGCTCCCATTTGTTAGATACGCTCCTGGAGTTCGTCGTGTGGCCGGAGAATCTGTCGGACACTTGGCTCCAGCTGTCGTGTTTCTTCGCTCGTCAGCTGTCGGCCGAGGGTTTGGACAGCCTCTGGCTGCAGGCCGACGACTGCTTCAGCAAGGCATCTTGGGTTGTGGTGGAGATCTCTGCTGCGGGCAACGTGGCTCTCGACCGTTGTTGGCAGATGTTTGCTCGTGCACACGGCTTGGGCAGGCGATGCTCCCTCCACTTCAAGTATGATGGCGTTGTGACCCTCTTCATGAGGGTGTTTGTGGCGGACGGCCAGCGCGTTGGGTGCTGTCCTGAAGACGGTAGCGGCGACGACGGGTTCGGCCTTGGAGATGGCCGCGACGAGGCTGCAGGCATGCTCGCCCTTGGTGACGGCCGCGACTCCTCCAGTGGTGGCGTCTCCTCCACCAGCGAGAGCTCGAGCAGTGGTGGTTACGACCAGCCGCCGAGCCGTCAGGCTCGCTTCGAGGTTGGTGATGGGTCGTCCTGCCTCGATGCGGTGGTGAAGCGTGAGGAGGGCTCAGACTGAGCTGAGCCCCGGAGGCCCCTACGGCGGGGTCTCACGAGCTGCTACGGCCGTGCGACCCGCTTTTGTTTAGCTTTCCTTCTTTCTTAGCTGGGTACACTCAAGGGTGCGTCTTCCGGCGTCCGGAGAGGCTTCCTTGCTGCCGACACAGCCGTTGCTGGCCTCGGAGGGGCATCTGCAAAACTTGTTAGGGAATCCGCCAGATGCTTCGTTCCTTCTTGCGCGAGCTCTCAGGTGCGGGCTGATCATGGCTTGACGCACCATGTCACGGTACCCGGGGGCATGGACTTGAGGGGGATCGCCACTCACGAGTTCACCTCGTCAAGATCAAGGAGGCCGAATCCCTGGGGTGAGAGGGTTCTGGCAAGGCATGCCCGTGACGTGAGCTGGCCAACGCGTGGACATGGACACCCCTGCCTAGCCCCCAAGGGGGTGCTCAAGGGAGAACATCGAACAAGTGCCATCCTCCAAGTGGCGAGAAAAAGAGCGAACAAAGCGAGAGACTAGGAAAACTCAACTAAGCTACTGAAGGACAGAGAACCCCAAATTCAATAAAAGACCGCAACCAGATACAGAAAGCAAATGAACAGCCGCATCCAGCCAAGTCTAGTCTTCTCACCAGCGCGGAGCTATCTGCTGCCATTAGGACGTCGGAGGGAGCCCCTGAGGCCCGAGGGCGGCACTCTGGAGACTCCGGGGCGTGTACAACCCCACTCATTATTACGTGAGAGTGTCGCTGGCGGAGACCTTCACAGGCGCGAGCCTTGCTTCATAGGCACTTGGCTTCACATGCACTTGGCTTTGGCTTCACATGCACTTGGCCTTGGCTTCACATGCACTGGGCCTTGGCTTCACATGCACTTGGCTTTGGCTTCACATGCACTGGGCCTTTTATCATGGGTAGAACTTTTGGAGGTGCTGGATGTTCCTGGCATTCTGGATGGGGACGCTGTCTCCCATCACCAGGCGCAAGGCGCCAGGCCTGGAGACATGGGAAATCCTGAACGGGCCCTCCCACATGGATGAGAGCTTGTGCAGCCCTTCCCTAGAGAGCACCCGCCTCAGGACCAGATCACCTACATCGAGCGTCCTGGAATAGATCTTGCGGCAGTGGTACCGCCGCAGCGCCTGCTGGTACCTTGCCGCTCGCAGCGAGGCTTGTCGGCGGCGCTCCTCTCCCAACACGAGATCCACCCCCTGCGCAACGTCCTGGCTTGCCTCATCAAATGCCAGGACCCGCACGGAGCGATGTTTGACTTCATGAGGGAGAACTGCTTCGGCTCCGTAGACGAGGAAGAACGGGGTCTCGCCTGTTGGCTTGGTGGCGGTCGTGCGAATGGACAACATCACGGACTGGAGCTCGTCGTATCAGCCCCTGCTGCAGGCCTCGAGCTTCTTCTTGAAGGTCCTCACCTTAAGGCCCCTCAGGACCTCCGCGTTGGCGCGCTCAGCTTGCCCGTTGCTCCTGGGATGTGCCACTGAAGCGTAGCATATCTGCGTTCCAAGGTTAGCGCAATATGTTTTGAAGAGGTTGCTAGTGAATTGCGAGCCGTTGTCGGTGATGATGCGATTAGGGACCCCGAACCAACTCACGAGGCCCCTGATGAACTTGACCGTCGAGCAGGCAGGGATGGTGCATACTGGCTCCACCTCAGCCCACTTGGTGAACTTGTCGATGGCGACATAGAGGTAGCGGTAGCCCCCGGGCGCTCTAGGAAAGGGCACCAAGATGTCCAGCCCCCCGCCCTCGAACGACCATGAGAGTGGGATAGTCTAGAGGCTCTAAGCTGACTGGTTGATCTACTTGGTGTGGAACTGGCAGGCTTTGCAGGATTTCACCAGCTCGGCAACATTGCTGAGTGTTGTAGGCCAATAAAATCCACTAGGGAACACCTTCTCCGCCAGGGTGTGCGAGGACGAGTGGTGCCCACAGTCCCCTCTATGTATGTCAGTTAGCAACTCGTGCGCCCGCTCCCTAGAGATCGACCTCAAACAAACGTCATTGGGTCGCTTTCGGTATAACTCACCATCCCGGAGGCAGTAAGCCATGGCCTGTTGGACCACGTGCTCTACGTCCTCCTCCTTCTCTGGCAGCGTTCCACGCAGCAGGTAGGCCTTGAACTCCTGAGTCCAGCACCCCTCCTGGGGCTCGAAAGCAAGGAAGAAGCACATTCCCGAGCTCAGGCCACAGGCGGGAGCTCCCAAGGTCGGCGGAGGGTGGAGCTCCTCCTAAGGTAGTGTCGGCTCCGCAACCGGTGGGGCGGCTGAGGGCTTGAAGAACTGTTCCTCGAAGAGCCGGGCTGCTGCGGCTAGCGGCTGGACGCCCTCTTAGCAATGTCGTCCGCCTCCTTCTTCGTGCCACGTGACATGTGCTACAGCTCGAGGCCCAGGAACTGTTTCTCCATTTTGCGTACCTCCGCTAGGTATGCCTCCATGTGCTCATCCCTAGGCTCATAGACCTTGTTGGATAAGTTGAAAAGAAGCTGAGAGCCGCCCTTGTTAGTGAGGCACTTCACACCAAAGCCGACTGTAGCTTTTAGGATGGTGATCAGGCCTTCTTATTTCACGATGTTGTTTGAGACCTTCTAACCTTGCTAGAAGAAGAGCTGCGCGGCATAGTTGAGCTTGTCCTTGGTGGGTGAGATGAGCACGGAGCCTGCCACTGCGCCCTGGCCTGCAAAGGTGCCGTCAAAGTACATGACCCAGCCATCTAGTGCTTTACGCCTTGGCAAGAGGGACCGGTCCTCACCTGCTCCGGGCTCTGGGGTGTCGGTCCATTATGCCACGAAGCTGACAAGCGCGGCGCCCTTAATGACCCTGGTGGTGCTGATCTCCAGCTGAAATGCCTGCAACTCGATGTTCCATTCGGTGACCCTTCCCGCAGCATTGGGGATCCTCAACACCCTCTCCAATGGGTAAGCAGGTACAACCTTGATGTGATGGCCTACGAAGTAGTGGCGCAGCTTGCGCGAAGCAACGAGGAGAGCAAGCAGAAGCTTCCGCGGCATGGGGTAGCGTGCCCGAGCGTCGCGGAGCACCGTGCTGACGAAGTACACTGGGTGCTCGACGAGGGTCAGGCTCCCCTGAGGCTGTGGCGCCTCCCAAAGCAAGAGGGCCTCAGGAGCTTGGTCACCGGACGTAGCGGTCGGGGCTTCAGGAACGTCATCTCGGGGAACTTCGTCGTCGGTTGGCCCATGCGGAGCCTTGTGAGTGTCTCCCTAGGGCTGTGCGGCCTTGTCCCGGTGCTCCTCCTGGACTGCCACTAGCACTGTGCTGGCGGAATGTGTTGCCTCAGCTAGGTAAAGCACCAAGGGTTCTCGGGGCTTCGGCACCACCATTTCCGACGGGCTAGTGAGGTACTTCTTAAGGTCTTCGAATGCTGCATCAGCCTCTAGGGTCCACTCAAACGGGCCTTTCCTTTTCATCAGTTTGAAGAAGGGAAGGGCACGCTCCCCCAGCTTGGAGATAAAATACCCGAGCGACTTCACGCAGCCGTCCAGCTTCTGCATCTCCTTGAGGGTCTTAGGTGGACTCATCTTCTCTATGGCCCTGACCTTCTCAGGGTTAGCCTCGATTCCCCTGTGCGACACTAGGAATCCCAGTAGCTTGCCCGATGGACGCCGAACACACACTTCTCCGGGTTGAGCCGCAGGTCTACCTTGCGCAGGCTGGTGAAGGTGTCCTCCAAATCTTCAATGAGGGTCTTGGCCTCCCGAGATTTTACCATGATGTCATGAACGTATGCTTTAGCGTTCCTCCCGAGTTGCTCTCCCAGGGTGATATGCATTAGCATATGGAAAGTTGCTCCTACATTCCGCAACCCAAACGTCATACAAGTGTAGCAGTATACTCCGCACGGGGTGAGGAAGGCGGTCTTCTCGACGTCTTGTACCACCATCTTGATCTGATGGTAGCACAAAAAGACAACCAGGAAGCACAGCAGGTCGCACTCAGCAGTGGAGTCGACAATCTGGTCGATGCGCGGCAGTGGGAACGGGTCTTGTGGATAGGCCTTGTTGAGGTTGGTGAAGTCGACACACATGCGATCCTTCCCACTTTTCTTGGGAACGACAACCGAATTTTCCAACCACTCCAGATATCACACCTCGCGGATCACGCCAGCTTCTTGCAGCTTGCGAGTCTCTTGTATGATGAAAGACAGCTTCTCAGCGGACTGGCGCCTGGCCTTCTGCTTCACGGGGCGCACGTTGGGGCATATGTTTAGGTGATGCTCAATCACCCCCCTTGGGACTCCTGCCAGGTCCTTGGGTTCCCACGCGAACACCTCCTTGTTAGCACGCAGGAATCCAAACAACGCCTTTTCCTGAGCTGGGGGAAGGCCAGCGCCTATGGTGAAGTTGGCTCCTGACGCCCCGTCTTCATCCACCAGCACCTGCTTCGTCTAGGACCGGTCTTGAGAGAAATGCTGCTTCTTTTTGGCTAGCACAGCCCCCACGGCTTGTGGAGCTGCTTCGTTGGCCGGGCGCGCCACCACTGCGGCCCTAAAGGCGAGCATGAGGGCCCCAAGGCCTCCTTGGTATCTCCGGCCACCGTGAGGACGCCGTTGCTTCCCGGCATATTCATGAGATTGTAGGCTGGGTGAGTTTCCGCCATGAACTTAGCTAAGGCAGGGTACCCGAGGATGGCGTTGTAGGGGAGGCTGATGTGCGCGCTGTCGAAGTCGATAAGCTCGGTGCGATAGTTGTTGCAGGTGCCGAAGGTGACGGGGAGCCGGATCTGCCCCACGGGGCTGGTAGTGCCATTGACGACTCCGGAGAATGACCTGGAGGGGCGGAGCCATTAAGGCGACACATGGAGCATGCCGAATGTTTCTGGGGAGAGCATGTTGAGTTCAGCCCCACCGTCAATGAGGGTCTTGGTTACCGCCATGTGGCAGATAGTGGGGGTGCAGAGCATCGGGAGCGCGCCCGCGCCTACGGTGACTACTGGGTGGTCTCTTGAGTCAAAGGTGACGTCGGCCCAGGGCACATCACATCCTGGAGGGGCTCCCTGCGAGGCTCGGGTGGAGCCCACTTGACGGAAGAAAAGCCTGACGTGGCAAACTTAGGACAGCACCGGAGAGCCGCCGAGCAGGGCCGCAATGGTGTGGGGTGCCGGCGCCACAAAGCGTGCGGTTAAGAGGCCGTGCACCTCCTCCCACGATGCCACACATGACTCTGGCAAGCTGAGAAACCAGGCGCGCGGTACACCGGTGAGTGCCATGGGGAGCCAGCTGGCCATGACCTTGCTGTCATCGCCGGCCGCTGAAACGTAGGCCTGAAGGAAAACAGCCGGATCTGCCGCTCCGCCGTAACGGGGTGGCAGCTCCAGCCTAAACCTGAGTGGCCACTGCACCTGTCACAAAGCGGGGGTGAAGGCTCAATGGCCCGCAATGCCGCCGCGCGCACCCACCCAGCCAGTCGAAAAAGAGGCTCCCGCCATAAGAGCTTGGCGGATGGAGAGCGGGGTGGACGGAGAGGCGGAACTTCGGCGCACCCCTACCTGGCGCGCCAAATGTCGGGTTTCGGGTTCCGCAAACCCTTGAGCGGTTCGAAATCTGGGGTGCGCACGAAGAACACTCCCTCCCCAGCGCCCTCACCCTGCGATTCCACGGCCTAGCTCGTTGTGCTCAAAGAACAAGGGACACAGAGAACTATACTGGTTCGGGCCACCCTGTGGTGTAATACCCTACACTAGTGTTTGTGGTGGATTGCCTTGTATGGCTGAGGATGAACTAGTACAAGGGATGAATAGCCTCCGGAGGAGAGGAGTTCTTGGGCTCGGATGAGCTTGTGGTATGCATAGGGTGGAATGGATCCGATCCCCTCTATGGTGGTGGCTAGGTCCTATTTATAGTGCCCTTGGTCCTCTTCCCAAATATCGGCGGGAAGGGATCCCACAACGGCCAAATTTGAAGGGGAACAGCTAGTACAGGTTAACCTGACAAAAGTAGTCTTTGCCTGCCAAAGGCTTTGGTGGTGACGCCGCGTCAGGCTCCACGATGACCTCCATTCTGCAGCCTTGACAGTCCTTGGTCTTGTTGCAGCGATATGGAAACCTTTGCCTGATCCCTCGGGACTCCGCGCATGCGCTTGCCCCCTTAGCACCAAAGAGGAAGCTGGCACACTGCACCCGCTGGCGCCTGCCTGGCCTTGGTCATCATGGCTCATGTCACGTGAACCTTGCGAGTTGTACATTGAATAGATATCTCCGCTCCTCAGGAGCCATCCTAGAGAGACTGCCCCCAGGGAGGTCTTGCTATCGCCCGCCTCGCGAGGCTTGGCCCCTCGTGAGGGTCTTGAGTTGCTGTTGCTGAAGTTGGGCCATACCAGGGCGCTGATGGATCTGCGTCATGGGCCGCATGCAGGAAACTCTATGTACCCCCGTTCCCAGTACGCCGAAAGTCCCCATCCAGAATGCTTGGAACATCCAACACCTCGGGAAGTTCTACCCAAGAATCAAGGCCCCATGCCTTGGAAGGTCTCCTCTCGTGACACTCTTACGTAATAATGAGTGGGGCTGTACACACCTCGGAGTCTCCTGAGCGTCACCCTAGGGCCTCACGAGGCTCCCTCTCACGTCTCAGTGGCTGCACTTAGCTCCGCACTGGTGAGAAGATGAAGACTAGCCCAGGTGCCGGATGCGGCTGTTCTTTTGCTTGCTTTCTGTAGCTGGTTTGTTTTTCTGGAATGAAATTTGGAAGTGTTCACCTTTCCTCCGGAGATCTTGAATTTCTCCTCCTTTTTGGTTTTGCTCGCCTCTTTCATCCTTACCCCAGGAAGAGTGGCAGTTGGCCGTTGCTCCTCCCAAGCGCATCCCGTGCGCAGGGGCTAGGTAGGTGTGTACGCTCAAGCCAGCCCACAGTCACACCTCGCCAGCGCTTCGACATCTCTCGTCCTTGTAGGACATGCTTGAATGGCCTTGGGCGCATGCACACTCTCTCCAAAGTTCGTGACTCCATGCACCATGACCAAGAGCCGTCGGCCACAGCTAGCTAAGCAAGTAAGGACAAGATGCCTCATCAAATTACGTAATTTTGCAGCAGCACCACGACCCACGCCTCCAGAGGCTCAACGGCTTCGAGGCTGACAAGAAGGGAGCCTCGGGAGAAGACCTGCAGAATTCAACGTCTACCTTGGGCTCGGCAGGCTAAGTTGTCCTATCCGCACTTCGTAGTAGCACAAATGTCAAGACGCAACATGAACAGTAGAACATAACATGACATATTAGCGCAACACCATAGTCCATTACATATCCCAGCGGGACCGATTCTGAGGAAATATAGGAAAGAACCAAAGGGAGAGGAACGCTCGTGACAGCTTATGAGGCCCAACATCAGCAACATGGGGGCTCAATCTGAGCCCCCCTCCTACTTCACCACGTCGTGATGGTGAGATGCTTCTTCGCCTCCCCCGACCCGAGCTCGGTGGTGCGATGGCTCATTAGAGCCGCTACTGCCAGCGCTCTTTCCGGAGGAGGAGCCGCCATCGCTGGAAGAACCATGGACATCGTCAAGGGCAGGCTCACCGTCGTCGCTGTCATCCTTGGGGCAGCACCCCGCGCGCCGGTCGTCTTCTCCAAAAACCCTCACATAGAGGGTCGTGAGTCCGTCGTACTTGAAGTGGAGGGTGCACCGCTTGCTCAGGCCCCATGCGTGGGAAAACCAGCCGCGGGTCAAGGACACGCCACCCACGGTAGCAACCTCGACCCCCACCCATGAGGCCTTGCTGCAGCACCCGTCAGTTTGCAGCCATAGGCCGTCAAGCCTCCTCGGCAGCACCCTCGCGAGGAAGCGCGGGAGCAGAAACTAGCTGCCAGCGGGCCTCTCCGACCACACGACGAACTCCGGATATGCGTCTACCTAGCGAGAGCGTGGCCGCGAAGGTCGAACGGCTACGACGTGCTTCCCCTCGCCGCAGAGACGACCCCGTCCGCCCAGTTCCTCGCCGCATGAGAAAGCGACACCCGAGCGCGAAGAAGCACGCTCGCACCCCCGGGAGGCCACAGCCGGGGTCGCTGCATACTTGAGAGGGTGCCCTCGACCCCTCTTTGTCGGGGGAATGTCCGGGCCCTCATTGGGGGCCTTGCCTTTCTCAGCGGCGGAGAACTTCCTCGGTGGCACCACGGATGCCAGAAGCGAAGAGGGGCAAGCGGTGAGGAGATGGAGACGAGTAGAGGGCACTCTGCGCCACCCCATTTATAGCAAGAGGGAGGCAAACCGTCAGCCCCCACAATCATGGGTAATGATGACCTTTTTTCTGCATGCAGCAGGCTCTAGTCAAGTCAAACGGTTGCCAAGGCGACGTGGGGAAGTGGAGACGCCCAAGTCCAATCCAGGCGCCACGCGTCGGCCAGGTCCGCAGGCAATTGGGGCCTGCGGCGCTTCACCCTTTCCCTTTGGCTTTGCCCCGAAGCCAAGTACGAGCGCACCTTGGGACCGGGGGCTACTGTCGGCGTTCTGGGAACCAGGGTACCCAGACTTGCCTGCCTGCGGCCTGCAATGTGGCTCCTTTTTGGGCCTGGTATGGCCCATCTTTAGCATCGACACTCAAGACCCTCCCGAGGGGCCAGTCCTCACGGGGCGGGCGACAATAGGACCTCCGGAAGGGGCAGCCTCATCTGGCTGGCTCCTGAGGAGCGAAGAACTCTATGCAACCCCCACCTCGCGAGGTTTGCATGACACAAGCCGTGACGACCAAGGTTAGGTGGGCGCCAGCACGCGCAGTACATCAGTTTTCTCTTTGGTGCTAAGGAGGCAGGCTAAGACGCGGAGTCCCGAGGAATCTTCCAAAAGTTTCCATTTCCATGCAACAAGACCAAGACCGCCAGGACGACAGGGCGGAGGTCTTCACCGAGCCCACCATGGCATCAGGATCAGAGGCTTTGTAGGCGAAGACCACCTTTAGTCAGGATAAGATGTACTAGTTGTCTCCCTTCAAAATTGACCATTGTGGGATCCCTTCCCGCCAAACATTTCGGGCGAAGACGACCAAGGCCACTGTATAAGTAGGATAGCCACCACCCAGCAGAGGGGGGATCATTTAGATCTTCCTCTCCACCACAAAGCAAGAACATACCTCGGGAGGTTGTTCACCCATTTTACTAGTTCATCCTCAGCCCATCTCGAGGCTAATCCACCACACTGCTGGAGTAGGGCCACTCACCGCTAGGTGGCCTGAACCAAGATAAACTACCTCGTGTCTCTTTTACATTCCTGTTCATCAAGCTAGTTCGTGCGATGGCAAGTAGGTAGATAGGCGAGGTTGAGTACTTCGCACACACCCTAGAGTTTGAACCTAGAAGGGTTTTGCGGAGCCCTGAATCTGACACGCATGATCTTCAGAGGCTGGCAGGCTCGTGGCCACTTCGGGAGTGCGCGCCTACGCCTTAGGTGTGGTCTCCTGAGGAGTGACTGGCCTCGCTTGCTTGGGGACGGCAGCCTCAGGAGCACCCCAGGGGTCTCCAGGAGTGACTACTTCTTGAGCTCGAGGCGACGGCAACCCCTCATCCATCACCTCGGGAGCCTCCATGTAGGATCGAAAGTATGTCTAGAGGGGGGATTAGACTACTTGACCAAATAAAAATATATCCTTTTCCCAATTTTAATTCTTGGCAGATTTTAGCAACTAAGCACAAGTCAAGCAATCAACCTACACATGCAATTATAAGGGTATAGGAACGGAAAGTAAAACAATTGCATATGAAGGTAAAGGTAGGAGTTTGGAGGGAGCAAACGCAAGTGAAGACACAGATGTTTTTGTCGTGGTTCCGATAGGTGGTGCTATCATAAATCCATCCACGTTGATGGAGACTTCAACCGACGAAGGGTAATGGCTGCGCGATTCCATGGAGGGCTCCACCCACGAAGGGTCCACGAAGAAGCAACCTTGTCTATCCCACCATGGCCATCGCCCACGAAGGACCTGCCTCACTAGGGTAGATCTTCACGAAGTAGGCGATCTCCTTGCCCGTACAAACTCCTTGGTTCAACTACACAATCTCGTCGGAGGCTCCCAAGTGACACCTAACCAATCTAGGAGACACCACTCTCCAAAAGGTAATAGACGGTGTGTTGATGATGAACTCCTTGCTCAAATGCCTCAAATGATAGTCTCCCCAACACTCAAACAGCTCCTCACAGATTTGGATATGGTGGAACAAAGATGTGATTGAAAAGCAACATGGGAAGGCTAGAGAACAAGTTTCATATGGTAGGAATGGAATATCTTGATCTCAACACATGAGTAGGTGGTTCTCTTCTCAGAACATGTATGATGGAAGTGTGGGTATGTTCTGATGGCTCTCTCCAAGAATGAAGAGTGGGTGGAGGGGTGTATATAGCCTCCACACAAAATCCAACTGTTACACACAACTTACCAAACTAGGTGGGACCGATTCAGAGAATTTTGTCAGACCGATTTAGTTCATAATGTGACCATTAGGCATTTCGGTGGGACCAATATGATCAACTCGGTGGGACCGATTTCATTAGGGTTAGGGCATAACGCAATCTCGGTGAGACCGGTTACACAAACACGGTGGGACCGATTTTGGTAATAAGGACACAAGTGAGTTGGTCAGGCAAACTCGGTTGGGCCGATTCGCTCGTTTCGGTGGGACCAAAACATTACGAAGGGAAAATGGAGAGTTTGCATTGCGAAGTCGGTGGGACCGATCGCTCATCTCGGTGAGACCGAAATGTTACGAAGGGAAACAGAGAGTTTGCAATCCCATCTAAGTGAGACCAAGATCCCTTTCGGTGAGACCGAAATGATTAGGGTTTCGTGGCAGTGGCTATGTCAAATGAACTGGGTGGCCCCACATAGAACTTTTCGGGGGGGGGCCGAGTTTGACTTTTGGTTTGGGACATATGTGGATGTGAGAAAGTGGTTGAGGGTTTTGGAGCATATGACTAAGCACTTTGAGCAAGCAACCCATTAAGCAACACCTCATCCCTTTTTAATAGTATTGGGTTTCTTATGAACTCAATGTGATCTTGGATCACTAAAATGGGAAATGTACAATCTTGAGCTTGAGCCAATATATGTCCGTAACTTTTTGAGCGGTCCATATTCCTAATCCAAGCCATGCCAATCATTGAAGTTTCCTGAAATATTTATCTTGTAATAGCATTAGTTCAATGAGCTATATGGTGTTAGGAATTACCAAAACCACCCAGGATAGTTGCACTTTCGATCTCCCCCTTTTTGGTAATTGATGACAACATATAGATCAAAGCTTCGACAAAAGATAATAAGATTTAAATACATCGTCGGCTTGAGAAGTATGTGATAAACAAGAGCTACCCCTAAATTTGTGCATTATTTAAAATTTGTGTTTGAATGCAAATGCACAATCGATTAGGATCATGGGTTACTCTTCCATGTCACATACATCTTGGTGGAGTGCTCAAAATGATATAAACTGAAAACATGCACTCATCACCAGGCAAAGTGAATTATCATATAGGGATTCAAAAGATAATGTCATCCAAGCAAGCATTAAGGTAGTATATGATCAATCACATGATCAGACAAGTATCTCACACATGGACATAGAGTGTCAAGCAAACACACAATAAAGTTCAAGCAAAAGCAAGAGAGGCCAAAGAGGCAAAACAATCTCTCTCGAAGCCTACGATCTATACATATTTCTCCCCCTTTGGCAACAAGTTACCAAAAAGTTCGAAAATGCATAGTGCTATGCGTCTCTCAGTCTCGATCTTCGGGAGGTGGTGTAGAGAGAACTCCAAGGACGAAGGCTTCAGATGATGTAGTTGGAGCTGGTGGAGTGGTTGCTGGAGGTGGCACTGAAGCTGTGGCTGCTGGTGCTGATGTTATAGCTCTAGTATCAGGAACTCACACTGCAGCAGATATCTGACCTCGAGTCACTCGCTGAAATGCATCTGTTGTAGCCTATCCTCTCCTCTCCTCTGCTTCCTCATGGAGCTTCTCAACTGCAGACTTGATCTCTGTCACATTCAGATCAAGACCATAGAACTTAGTTTCGATGATCCTCTCCAAGCTCTCCTGATTCTGAGTTAGGGTGGTCAAGCCCTTCTCAATCCTCATAGTTGCTTGAATCAGATATGCCATTTGGTCTTGTTTGTACTTGAGGGTCATTTGAGATGCTTCTGCACCACTTGCCATCTTTGCAGCTTTCCCAGCTCTGGCTTTCTCTCTCCTTTCATGTGCTTCAACTGATGATGGTTCATTTTCATCCATGACAACTGTGTTGTCCTCAAAGTCAGGCACCAAGGTAAGATATTCTTTGTCCAATAAGAATGTGCCTATGCCCATCTTGGGGTTGATGAGCATCTGGATGTGTGGACCATACCCACATGATCTCTTTTGGTTTGCAACAGTCCTCTTGATTGTCTCTACAATCAGGCTCATAAATTTGAACTTCTGAGGCACATCAAATATGTGCAGCAAGTTGATTGAATGTCCTCTGATCATGTTTTGATCTCCAGATTTGGAAAACAATGTATGCCTCAAGATAGTGTTGATAGTGGCTAGACTAGACATCAAGTGATGTATAGATCCAAACTTATGTGTCTCCAAGTCATCATCAAGGATCTCCTTGGACATATTGGCCATAGAGTTGTGGTCTTGCTTCTTCTTGGCATACACATCCAAATCATCTTCATGCTCTTCAGGGGCATTAATCAGCTTGGCCCACTCATCAACTATTGACTGGTACCTTGTACCTTCAGACATCCACACAATTCTACCATCAGGATAAAAGTGAGGTGTGGAGTAGAATTGCATGATGAGTTCATCATTCCATATTGTCAATTTCTGATCCACAAACTTGTCAACTCCACATGCTTTGGAGCTTTCATGCACATTGGGAAAATAATCTTCATTCTCATTAATGAAGTCCTAGTCCACCCTCTTCATATCACACACTATGGGCTTCTGGTTGAGCAGAACTGTCTCATAGAAATCTTGTTGTTCCTTGGTATGAATCATGTAGTCCACAACAGTCCTTGTCCACAAAGCATATGGATCACTTTGTCTGCATATTCTGAGACCTGCATCTTTCCTCAATTTCATGTCGTCTGCTACTAGCTGAGCATCATTGTGATCAGGGATCTTGGGCTTCAACTTTCTGAGCACATGGGCCTCAGCTTCTTCAGCAACCTCAGGCACTGGGGCCTTGTTCTTCTCTGAAGCTAGAATGTTTATGGTGCTTCTCTTGGGTGCAAACTTGGTGGCTTGAGCAGCTTTGGGAACAGTCTTGGGCTTTGAAGGGGTAGCCCCATACTTGATAGCATCCCCCATAAGCTTCTGAGCTTTAGGAGCTGGTGCAGCAACCTCTTCTTCTTCTTCTTCAGCTTCACCATCATCATCCTCTCTCATGAATGGCTTGCCAATCACTATGGCTCTCTTCTTAGTACCTACTGGCTCATCATCTCTGGACTCAAGTGTGAACACCATAGTCTCTTGAGTGGATGATCTGGCCTTTGACATAGGAACTCTCTTGGCAGGGACCTTCCTTTTTGGACCTGGCTTTGTTGCAGCAGTTGTGACATACTCCTTCCTGAGCACCTTCTTCTTTGAAGTGGCCTCATAAGCAACAAAATCCTCATCCTTAGTATCCGAGGTTATCTTTTTTTTGGTCTTGGTAGCTTCCTTGGGCAAGTTGCTAGGTGTGCTCCTGCTACCCTCATCAGAGCTGCTAGAGGGAGTAGTGCCCTCACTCAAGTTGACTTGCTCCTCAGAAATTTTTTTGGCTATCACTCTGGCCAGACATCTTGGCACATCAAAATGAAAACTGACCCTGTGAATAGATGTAAATGAGGTAGAGTTGATGAGCATCACAAAGTGCAGAATTTTTGCAAAATAGATGACTCAAAAAAATCTTAGTTTTAGTTCTCTATAGAAAGCATGTCGGAGCTACCGATTTTTTAAACTCGATGATACCGAAGCAATTCTGGAGCCTATACTAGTGAACTCGATCAGACCAAGTCACAGTTTGGTGGCACCAATATTGCTAGGGTTTCATAGAGAGTTGAACTCAGTCGCACCGATTTGCAATTTTCGGTCACACCGAAAATCACTTGTGCAATGGCCTAAGCCAAAACGGTGAGACAATTTCTACAACTCGGTTGGAGCGATATGAGTTCGGCGGAGACCTAACCCTAATTTTTTTGAATCAAAACTACTTTCTATGGAGTTTCTGCTGGATAGGAAGATTTCAAATGTGGCAAGAATAATGGCAAAGCAATGTGCTACGAATCGGAGTTAAAGAATAGCACAAAGGGTCAAGTTCATACCCTAACTCGGCGGTGAACTATCTATGGCGGCAACGGCGGCGGAGATTGCCGTTGACGCCGATGGAGACCAGCGGCGGGAGGTCACTGGCAATGAGGAGATGATCCGAGGACCTGATGAGGCGGAGCAGGTTATGCACGGGCGAAGATTTTTTGAAAGTTTTCCAAAATTCAACCCGTCGGTACATATAACCTGACCCTGTCGATGTGACGGAGCGGAACAACTCGGTGGCACCGAGATGCGAAACTGCTAGCATTTACTGCAACTCGGTGTGACCAAAAAGTTCAAATCGGTTGCATCGAGATTGAAAACATAGATCAACTCGGTGAACTCAGTGTGATCGAAGTGAATGACTCAGTCATACCGAAATGCACAAAGAGGTTTTGGAAGTTTAAGTCTATGACGAATCGGGGACTCCGAGTGCTCCTCCCACAGAGTGGTTCGAATCTGACTTGATCAAACTTTGTGATGTAGCATGAATAGAGTTTGAGATGAGAAAATCATAGATAGCTAGAGGGTGTTCTTAGGCATTCTTGTCCATCCATTTGGCAAAAGAAAAAAAGAGCCAAACAATCAAAGCAACAAATGGATGTCCTCAAATGAGAAAAATATGCAGTCAACATGCTCACACAATATGATAGCAAATGAAACATGTGGCAAAGCATGCACAACCATTCTAGCATCTATCAAGCAATTGGCGATGACTAGGTCATCTATATATGAGTATATTGACTTAGGAGTCAAATGAGAACATTTGATCATAGGTCATACTCATCGTTTAAGCACAAGTGGAGTTACCACTTTTACATAAAGCATTGTTATGTTCACATCATTAGAGTTGCTTTAGCTCAATTGATTAGAGTAAAGCTCCCCTAGATGTGATGTCCCCCCTAAGAAGGATGAACTAACCTTGGGTTTTGTCGATGATGACTTCATGTAGGTGTTGAAGATGTAGATGCTCAATGTTGATGTACATCATTTGAAGCAATCCATTAGAGTGAGTTTCACTTTCAATACCTACACGGGTTTGTGCCACAAGGAACAAACAAGGATATCCATAGACATAGAGTGGATTGCACACAAGATGATGTCCATGAAAGCATTAGGTTACCTTGTCCCTTGTCTTACCAACAAGAGGGTTTGTGACTCCTTGAACTAGTGCAAGATATGGAAATTAGTTGCACTTGTCCTCGCCAAAATGATATGAGTGAAGTATGTTGGCAAATTCACCCACAAGAACTCTCTAGTTCTTCTTCTTCGGGATCCACACCATCTTGATGGGAATCCTTGGAGTTACAGTCGTACTTGATGAAGTAGAACTTGATGTAGTGTTGGGAACCCACTTGACATGCATGGCCTTAGGAGCTTCTTCAAATGCATCAATATCTTCTTGAAGCTTGTCCTTGCCCTTTAGCTTGTGGTCTTGTGGTGGAAGATCATCTTGTGCTTGTGTCCCTTGAAAAGAATTAGGATCATACTTCTCTTGTTGAGGAACAAACTTTGTCTTGGGGTATTGATCTTCTTCCCACTCAACTCCATTGGCATTGAACTTCCGTTCAAAACCAACACCTTGATTCTTCCGGTGTCTTCCTTGCTTGCGTACAATTTCCTCAAATTACTTACTCCCGGCAAGGCTCTTGTAAACACATTTCTCTATAATTCCCTTCAATAAGCTATTTTCTTGCGCAAGTGTAACTTGGCTAAGAGAATCATTAGTGGAATCTAGAGAACTACTAGAAGCAACATCATTGGATTTAGCATGATTGTTGTTACTACGAGAGGAAGAATCTTTCTTGTTCTTGTTGCTAGGTTTTACTTGTGGCATGTAAGTAGACAATAGTAAATGCTTGGCAATGTAAGAAGACCTTTTCTTGCGAAGATCATCATTGATTGCTTTTAAGAACCCATGCTCTTGCTCAAGGTTGAGCTTTTCAAAGCGTAACTTATCATGAGTCCTTAAAAGTTGTCGATGATCTTCCAAGGTAGTTTCATGAGCTAACTTAAGAGAGTTTAGGTCTTTAGATAGACGCTCAATCTTCTCCTTATCATTGTCATTCATTTTATCTTGATTAGCATGATTAATAGCAATTTCATCATAGCTTTCATCAAAAGTTTCATCACTATTGCTACCAACAAGTAAATTATCATGTCCTAGCAAGTCATCTTCATCACTATTGAAATCAAGATACTCGGGGGGTGATACCTTAGGGCCTTTAGCCATGAATCATCTTCCAATTCCTTCAATTGGTGAGTCAAATATGTCGTGGGAGTTGGATGACACAAGAACAATTCCGGCAACACCTTCATCTTGAGTATCTTCGGAGTGAGAGTAATAGCTTCTCTCGGAGTGGTTATCGGAGTCGGAACCGGATACCCATTCACCAACATGAGCTTGATGTCTTCGTCTTGTATAGCTCCTTGATGATTTGTCCTTCCTTTCCGAATCTTTGCTTCTCCGAGAAGGTCTTCGTTCATAACGATCATCTCTACTCCTTCGTTCTCTTGGTGGTGATTCTTCTCTTCTACTTCTCCTTTTAGGTGAGTCTTCAATTCTCTTTTGGGGAGCCGTACACTCATTGGGGTAGTGTCCGGGTCTGCCACAATTCTAGCAATTCCGATCACGACTTGAAGATCTCTTGTCGTTGTAGGACCTTGACTTGGAACTTCTCTCTTTGCTTCTATACTTGTAGAACTTGTTGAAGTTCTTAACCATAAAGCTCAATTCTTCATTGAGGACTTGTTTCTCACTTGATGATGTAGGAGCGTCACATGAGGCTTTGTAAGCACCACTAGACTTGTTGCGAAGCTCTTCTTTATCTTTGAGTGACATCTCATGAGCAACAATTCTTCCAATGACTTCCGTTGGCTTGAGATCTTTGTAATTCAGCATCATTTGGATCAATGTGCACACGGTGTCATATTTTCCATCCAAGGCTCTTAGGATCTTCTTGATGATGAATATGTTGGTCATCTCTTCACTTCCTAAGCTAGCAATCTCATTTGTTATGAGAGCAAGCCTAGAGTACATTTCAGCGACACCTTCGCCGTCCTTCATTTTGAACTTGTCAAGTTGACTTTGAATCACATCCAACTTGGATATCTTGACGGATTCAGTACCTTCGTGCATATAATTCAAAGTATCCCAAATTTCCATTGCATTCTCAAGACGGCTGATTTTATTGAATTCTTCGGGGCACAATCCGATGAAGAGGATATCACAAGCTTGAGCATTGTATTGCAGCATCTTCAACTCTTCCGCGGATGTTTCACGATTCGGTTCCTTCCCATCAAAGAATTCACCTTGCAAACCAATACACACAATAGCCCAAACGGCGGGGTTATGTCGAAGAACATGCATTTTCATCTTATGCTTCCAACTAGGAAAATTAGTACCATCAAAGTAAGGACCTCTATAGTGGTAACTTCCCTCGCTAGATGCCATTCTCTCCTAGGTTGTGAAACCAAGGCTATGATCACCAAAGCTATGGAAATCACGGAAAATGGAGACCAAAGCTCTAATACCACTTGTAGGATCAAAAGTATGTCTAGAGGGGGTTGATTAGACTACTTGATCAAAAAAATATAGCCTTTTCCAAATTTTAATTCTTGGCAGATTTTAGCAACTTAGCACAAGTCAAGCAATCAACCTACACATGCAATTCTAAGAGTATAGCAGCAGAAAGTAAAACAATTGCATATGAAGGTAAAGGGAGGAGTTTGGAGGGAGAAAACGCAAGTGAAGACATGAATGTTTTTGTCGTGGTTCCGATAGGTGGTGCTATCGTACATCCACGTTGATGGAGACTTCAACCCAGGAAGGGTAACGGCTGCGTGAGTCCACGGAGGGCTCCACCCACGAAGGGTCCATGAAGAAGCAACCTTGTCTAATCCACCGTGGCCATCGCCCACGAAGAACTTGCCTCACTAGGGTTGATCTTCACGAAGTAGGCGATCTCCTTGCCCGTACAAACTCCTTCGTTCAACTCCACGATCTCGTCAGAGGCTCCCAAGTGACACCCAACCAATCTAGGAGACACCACTCTCCAAAAGGTAATAGACGGCGTGTTGACGATGAACTCCTTGCTCAAATGCTTTAAATGATAGTCTCCCCAACACTCAAACAGCTCCTCACTGATTTGGATATGGTGGAACAAAGATTTGAGTGGAAAGCAACTTGGGAAGGCTAGAGAAAAAGATTCATATGGTAGGAACGGAATATCTTGATCTCAACACTTGAGTAGGTGGTTCTCTTCTCAGAACATGTATGATGGAAGTGTAGGTCTATTCTGATGGCTCTCTCCACGAATGAAGAGTGGGTGGAGAGGTATATATAGTCTCCACACAAAATCAAACCATTACACACAATTTACCAAACTCGGTGGGACCGATTCAGAGAACTCGATCAGACCGATTTAGTTCATAATGTGACCGTTAGGCATTTCGGTGGGACCGATATGATCAACTCGGTGGGACCGATTTCATTAGGGTTAGGGCACAACGTAATCTTGGTGAGACCGATTACACAAACTCGGTGGGACCGATTTTGGTAATAAGAAGACCAGAGAGTTGGTCAGGCAAACTCGGCGGGACCGATTCTCTCGTTTTGGTGGGACCGAAACATTACGAAGGGGAAACAGAGAGTTTGCAATCCCATCTCAGTGAGACCGAGATCCCTATCGGTGCGACCGAAATGATTAGGGTTTAGTGGCAGTGGCTATGTCAAATGAACTCGGTGGTGCCGGTTAGAACTTTTCGGTGGGGCCGAGTTATACTTTTGGTTTGGGACATATGTGGATGTGAGAAAGTGGTAGAGGGTTTTGGAGCATATCACTAAGCACTTTGAGCAAGCAACCCATTAAGCAACACCTCATCCCCTTTTAATAGTATTGGCTTTCCTATGGACTCAATGTGATCCTGGATCACTAAAATGGAAATATATAGAGTCTTTAGCTTGAGCCAATATGTGTCCTTAGCATTTTGAGGGGTCCACATTCCTAATCCATGCCATGCCAATCATTGAAGTTTCCTGAAACATTTATCTTGTAATAGCATTAGTTCAATGAACTATATGTTGTTAGGAATTACCAAAACCACCCAGGGATAGCTGCACATTCACTCAGGCGGCAATTGCCCCCCTGCACCCACATCTGGTGTGCGCGTCGCATGATTAACAAGCGCTGGAGTCACCAAGACGGGATTCTCGCTGGTCCCTCCATGGCCCCTCGGGCGCAGCCCCCACTCATCAAAAAGGGGCATCTGCCTTGCGAAGGTCTCCTTATTCGAACAATTGTACGGGAGGAAACCATCCTCCGGAATCGCGGCGGGCTCTGAGTCGCCAGTCAGGAGCCCGAGCACTGCGCATAGTATCTTGGAAGGAAGCGAAGGCACCTGGAGCCTGATGGGGTTTGTAGGGCCGGTGAAGGTCCACATCGGGCGGGAATGGCGCTGAAGCGGGGCAGTGCACCGCCTGACAAACTCCCTCACCACCATCGGAGTAGTCACCCCCGCCTTCTTCAATCTGGCCAACCTGGCCCAAACAAAGGCAAGCTGGCGATCGAAAAGCTTCACGTAGCACCAACTGGAGCTGGGCTGTGCTGGACTTGGCGGAAGCAAGAGTAGAGGGCTGAACGTTGTGGCGTCCACGAACACCCACTACTTCTGGAACCCCTTCATGTCTGGGAGGAGCACGAAGTCGATGGCCAAACCAGCTGTCGCCGATTAGGGCTGGAAGGCCGCATACCCTGAGCACTAACAGTCATCGACCAGATGGAGCGAGAAGAAATGAGTCAGGGCGCGCGATCCGATTCTTTCATCCGTGATACGAGCCGCCATCGCGGGAACCACGCGCCGAGGGACTTTTCCCACAGTGTGTTGCATGAAGAAGACTGGGCACGACGCGTGTGCTTGGGTTCGTCCCAGTGTCAATATACCCAAGCGACTTAGCTCTGTATGGTGGGCCGGCCCCATTCGCATCACCTCCTAGAGTCCCTGGTGCTCGGCCTTGACATGCAATGGTCTCTAGAGGTTCGATTTGATTCAGGTTACCACAATCACACAAGTTATACAAAGCGCGCCCAACGCTAGAAGACCAGGCACAACCCGCCTTGAGGTAGGGCCTCGTGAGTCCCGCGGTGGCTCATGGGTGCCCGTATACACCAACTTATGTGGGGTCGTACATGCCCCGGAGTCTCCCCAGAGGGAACTCCCATCGACTCACCATAGGAGCACCATGCTCCATGCTGGCGGATGACACTACCGAGGACCGTCTATGCCGACGCAGCCAGTGAAAGCCCCATGCTACGCGCTGGTGGACGACACTGCCGAGGAGTGGCTGTGCCCACACCCGGTGGTAGCTCCAGGCTCCGTGCTGGTGTATAAACAACTAAGGGTGCCTCACGGGCGGCACCTTGCTTAGGAGGGCCTATTGGCCGACCCCTCAACCCTTCCCTGTGATGTGCACACGAGGGGCTGGACACGGGGGCTACGCCCAGGCATGGCCCAATGTGCGCCACCTCACCATGTCCTTGTACGTAGTCTTCGTGTGCCCCTCCCATGCAAAGGTTGATGATAAAAGGTATGGAGGTAATGAGGGTGGCTCGTATGTCAAGGGCGACCCCTGAGCATCGTGCCTCAGGGACCTAACTAGTCACATTGCCCCTCGCCCCTTGGTCCTATTCTGGTTTCCAGACGCCCCAATGGCGGTTGAGGTACGCCCGGGACTGGGCCCTACCGACGCAGAGCGTGAACGCCGTCGTGTTGATTAAACTCAAAGGACTTCGGGCCGCTCGCACATCAAGGGGGACCCCTGAGCATCACGCCTCAGGGGCCTAACTAGTCACGTAGCCCCTCGCCCCTTGACGATGTCCTGGTTTCTGGATGCCCCAATGGAAGTTGATGAATGTGTGAGACTCGGCCATGCCGACGCAGAGCGCAGACGCCCCGACGATGACCAAAATTCAGAGGGCTCTGAGCTAACCTCACTGCCGCTCATGTCTCCTTCATGAGGACCGCTCACACGTCAAGTGGGACCCCTGAGCATCGCGACTTTGGGTCCTAACTAGTCATGTAGCCCCTCGCCCCTTGGTCCTGTCCTAGTTTACGGACACCCCAGCGGCGGTTGAGGTATGGGTGGACCTAGGGCCTGCCGACGCAGAGCGCAAAGAATGCAGGAAGGTAACTAAGTACGAAAAGGAAGCGCAGGGTCCAAACAGGTATTACAAACATAGAATGTGTCACAAATTCAAGTTAAAGTCTCACACCTCAACAAAGGTGGGTCTATTGTTGCAGGGTAAAATAAGTAGGAGGGATCGCCGCTGCCATCCGCCTCAGTAGTCGCGGACTCGTCCTCGCCGTCACCACTAAGGTCGACTGCCAAGGGTTTGGCCTTAGGAGAATAGACAAACTTAGCAGCTTGTCCAATTGGGCCTTCATGGCTACTACTGCAGCAGCACAAGGCTCACGAGGAACGGAGCCGAGCCCCACCTCGAAGTTGAAGTTGGCATTGTTAGGGCACAAGTGACTGAAGACGCGCGTTTCAGACATGGAGCAAAGGTCATCACACTTAGCTTCCAGGATGGAGTCCACATTCGGTGTTCTAGGAACCTGGGTACCCAGACTTGCCTGCTTGCGGCCCACAGCATGGCTCCATCATCGGCCTGATATGACCCATCTTCAGCATCAACAAGACAAGACCCTCGCGAGGGGACAAGCCTCATGAGGCGGACAATGTCAAGTCCTCGGAAGGGAGTGGCCTCCCCAGGTGCCTTTCGAGGAGCGGAGTTTCCTATGGAAGCATCCACATCATGAGGATCAAGTGACACAAGCCAGGACAACCAAGGCCAGGCGGGTGCTAGCGGGCGCAGAGCAGCAGGTTTCCTCTGTGGTGCTAAGGAGGAAAGCGTAGTCATGGAGTCCCGAGGAATCAGCCAAAGGTTTCAATTCCTATGCAGCAAGACCAAGAACACTACCATGGTAGGATGGATGTCATTGCTGAGCCTACCGCAGCGTCACGACTAGAAGCTTTGTAGGCGAAGACCACCTTTCATCAGGATAAGATGTACTTCTTGTCCCCTTTCTAATAGGGCGTTGTGGGAACCCTTCCCGCCTTCGCTTTGGAGGAAGATGACTTGGGCCGCTATATATATAGACTAGCCACCACCATAGAAGGGGAACCCTGACTAGCCCACACTCACCCAAGAACACGCCTCCTGAGGATGTTCTTCCTATGTACTAGTTCCTCCTGAGCCCCCGTGAGGCTAAACCACCCCAAAGAAGGAGTAGGTTCTTAAACCGCAAGGTGGCCCGAACCTGGGTAAACTGCTGAGTCTCATTCCCTCCACGTTCATCGACCTAGGCCATGAGATCGAGGAGTTAGTAGGATGCAGATGTTGAGTTCTTCGCACATGCCCCAGAGTTCAGACCTTTTCTTGTGTCTGTGGAACCCTAAATCTGACATTTGGCACGCCAGGTAGGGGCGTATCGAAGCCTCTATTTCGTCGGTCGAGTCGCCACTGTTCTGCCAATCCCAAGGCTGACCCTCATCGAGTTCGTGCTGAGCGTCGGGCAGCCCTCGCCTCCCGCGTTGCTCAGACAACACCTGTAGGCGACGACATCCCCCGCCGCTCACGGACACCGGTGGCCAACGCTGCCACTAGCCCCGCAACCGCCTTCCGTGTGGCACGATGGACGCACCGCCACTCCATCGCTGACCCCGGCTGCTGCTTCGTCCTCCCATGCCCATAACGGGCCGGTGAACTCATAGGCAGCATTGCTCATGGCACGCGAGCTTCTGCACTACCGCCAAGCCGAGGACCTCTACGAATACTGGCTGGACCGCATCACTGAGCTCGTCAGCACTACTGGAGAGGCCCCTGCACCGTCTCGCTCGCTTCCTCCCCCTCCATCTCAGGCGGGCAACGTGGCCCATGGTGCACTTCCTCTCCCTCTCTGCGAGATGTTGTCCCCAAGCCAAGGCATGAGGCCCCCCAGCGCGACCCGCCGTGCAGGGCATCGTTGTGCGACAAAGAAAGTTGCCAGGTGGTGCAGCAGCCTCAAGGAGAAGCACGTGCGCTCACAACACCGCACCGTCAAGGCCATGTGCCACCCGATATGGTGTCATGCGAGCACAAAGACGAGGCTACCCATCCGTGGCGATCTCCCATGAGCATGGCAGGCTGCCGAGCATTCACTCCAGAGTTGCACCGCATCGTCTGGCCTGGCACGTTCAAGATAGATCTGCCTCCGCGCTACGACGGCAGACCTGACCCTGCTGAGTTTCTTCAGCTATACGAGCTTAGCATCCAGGCAGCGAACAGCGACAACAACTTCATGACGAATTGGTTCCCCATGGCCCTCAAGGATGGCGCGCGCTCGTGGCTCCTGAACCTCCTGTCAAGGTTATGTACCTCGGGTAGCATCATATGCACGCAAGAACATTTTAAAACTTTGGGACTGGCCTAGTCATCCGAGCTGACAGGACCATAGGGCCGATGCCTTGGCCCTATTCTAGTAGGCGGCAGGTTCCAGATAGGCGTCCTCAGGAGTGAGCCGGCACCTAGCACCCGACCCTCTCCCCCTCGGAGTCTGCACCAATCGACCGTGAACAAGGCCAAGCATGGCGGCAGTACTAGCTGTACCTCCCAGGATACGCGGAGCCATGGCAATAGTACACCACGACAGGCAGACATCTTCCACTACGGTGTGACACTGTAGCCACACACGCCATGACATTGCCATCGTCAACAAGAATGGAGCTACAGCGAAAGGCAATCTGCATGGCACACAGGCGGCGGGCCCTACCTATCGGCCGGATTCTCGGCAGCCCGAGGGACCCACAAAAGGCGGGCCCTAGCGGCCGGCAGAGAACCCGGCTATCAAAGTCACTGACGTCCTGGTCCTACCAAGCGGCGTATTACCATTGTACCCCTGGGGTGTAGGCCTATATATACCCCCAGGATCACCCATGCAAAGGGTTGAGCACTAGGAAAATCTAGCATACCATCCATCCACCCATAGCTAGGAGAAGGAGAGTTAAGACTTTCCCTTCTTCCTCCTCTAGCAACCCGGCTCCAGGAGCACCCTTGCACACTTCTGATTCATAGTGATGCAGAGACCCCGCAGAGCAGTATTAGGGGTGTTATCTCCATGGAGAGCCCCGAACCTAGGTAAGTTTCGTGCACGATCGAGGTCTCGCCCAATCCCGTTCCTAGAGCCCGACGACGTACTCCTCTCCCAGATCA
The DNA here is from genome assembly GCA_902687465.1 of Secale cereale. Classification (NCBI taxonomy): domain Eukaryota; kingdom Viridiplantae; phylum Streptophyta; class Magnoliopsida; order Poales; family Poaceae; genus Secale; species Secale cereale. Next base: position 405,901,202 of record LR738715.1, read on the forward strand.
TGATAACCACCCCTTGGCATCTGTCTTGAGAATCCTCCGACAGTTGGCGCCCATCGTGGGGCTAGCGGCGTCGCCCGGAAACATGTTCTGGACGGAAAAAAATTTCCGCCCCGACGAGTGTATCGTGGCTGGCCCGATCGGCACGCCCGGCGTGCTCGCCTGTGCCTGCACCAGCGTGCAGCCCGATGCAGGAGCAACTTGCCCCGCAGCTTCCTTGCTGACCTCGTTGGCAAGGCCAGCCTCACCGATGAGCTCGCTTCCAACGTGTAGTCTCTCTGCACCGTGGACCCGCTCGTCGAGCTCTTCGAGAAGCTCGCCGTTGTCGACGAGATGGCCTCTGACTTGGAGTCCAACGGCTCCTCTGACACCGCCATCGAGCTTGGCGAGCTACTTGCTGATCGCCAAGGAGTTACCACCGATGTCTACCCTGACAATGTGGTCATCATCGACAACCCGCTCCCTCCCATCGCGTGCGACATGGCGGCCAGCACGCTCAATGCCGGTGTCTTTGTGGAGGTGATGGTCATCTGCAGTAGCCAGGCGGTCGACGTGGTGGCTGAGGACCCATTGTGAGCAGCAATTCGGGACTTGGCCAACCCCGTCGATGACGAGACTGATCCAACCATGCTCGAGGCGATCCGCCTCAAGGTCCTCGATAGCGCCAATAAGCTGGTGGCCATGCAACACCGCGCCGAAGCCAACCAGCATGAAATCGACTACATCAACGTCGGAACGCCGGCTAGTGCTGAGCCCAGCCGGGTTGGCACCATCCAGCAGCACGGCGGAGCCATCGCTAGTATGTTGGGAGTGGGACGCCCGATATACGACAAGCCTGCGCAGAACATGTGCGCCACGCAGGCGGCAGTAGATGACATCCGAAATCTAGAAGGCGATGAGCTGCACACTCTGATGGAGTGTCTGCAAGAGCTCCTCAGTGCTGCAAGTGCGCAGCAAGACACCTACAACCGCGTGCTAGCAGTCGGCAAGCAAAAGGAGAACCCAGAGTCTAGGAACGAGCACGGAGCAACCTCTCGGTCACCCAGCGGTGGCGGCTGCAACCAAAACTTGGGAACGGCCCCTGGACGCTGCCATCATTCTCAACAGACTGGTGTGGCCAGCTAGCAGGCTCCCCTGAACCAGGACAATTGGCGCCTGTAGGATGAACGTCTGCCTCCCCGCGGGAAGAGGCCGGGTTCTCCGGCGCCGGTTCACCATCTGACTCTGGGGGGCCGGCTGGGCCCACGAGTTAGCGATTATGACGCCTGCGAGCTGCTCGAGCAGCTAGCTCGGTCCCAGGCGTTAGAAGAAGAAGATGCAGTCAGGCCGGCTTGCTTCGGCCCCTGCATTTGCGACGAGCCCTTCCCCAAAGGGTTCTTGCTGCCCCGAGTACAACGGTGTTGTGAAGCCAGATGACTGGCTCGTCGACTACGCCACGGCGGTCGGCATAGCCAATGGCAACAACCGCGTTGCTGTGAAGTACGTTCCGCTCATGTTGCGGGGCACACGGCCCGGACATGCCTGAACAGCCTCAAGCCCAACAACATCAACAGCTAGTTGGATTTCAATGAAGCTTTCATGCGCAACTTCAACAACACTTACAAGCGGCTTCCCAATCCACGCCAGCTCTCCATGTGTGTTTAGGGGCTGCTTGAGTCCACTCGCTACTACTTGACATGCTAGGCCAAGCTGCGCAACTCCTGCAAGAGGGTGCACGAGGTGCAAGCGATCGAGTACTTCACCGCCGGGTGCCGAGAGGGCACTCTGCTCAAGCGCAAGCTCCTGTGCAATGGGCCGGCTACACCAGACGAGCTCTTGGCTGTGGCGGACAAGTACGCTATGCCTGACTCCTCCATGAAGTCGGAGATCCAAGTTAATGCGTCCGGAAATGTGGCCTCGCCAAACACTCCAGCGCCGGCTGGTGACTCAAGCCGGCATCAGCAGCAAGGCAACAACCACAAGCGCAAGGCCCCCGAGCCGGCTTCCAATAGCCGGCAAGTGGCCACTATTGAGAACCAAGGCCAACAGCCGGGTGGTCAACCCGGCCCCAAACGTCAACAGCGCAACAAGGGTGACTGGCTGCCGTTCCTCTCCTTCGAGCAAGCCCTTGAAGCTCTGTGCAAGTTACATAGCGGCGCGAAGCCATCCAACCACTCGACTCGTCGATGCAACTTGCTCGCCCGCATCGCCAAGGGAAAGGCTCTGCTGCCTCCTGTTGTCGGCCTAGTGGGCACGACTCCTCAGCAGCCGGCCTGGCCTGCCGGCATGATCCAAGATGAGATCACCGGCGCACATGCCTCCTACGTCGTCTTCACAAGCGAAGCCAATGATAAGCGCAACAAGCGGCAACTACACCGCAAGGTGAACACTATCGTGCCTGAGGTCCCCTAGTACATATATTTGTTCGAGAAGCCTATCGCCCTGAGCCATAATGACCATCCGGCCGTGATGCCCACATCGGATGGCTACGCCATGGTGCTAGATCCAACATTGTACACCGACAAGAGAATTTGCCGCTTCTCCCATGTGATAATAGACGGCATCAGTAGCATCAAAATCCTTTGCCGCGACACCATGGAAAACCTGGGTATCAAGGAGAAGCAACTCCACGGCATTCTCCCCGGGCTTTCCCATTCACCACTCCGCAAGATCAAGATCGACGTCCTATTCGGTGACCAGAAGCACTTCCACCGCGAGCCCATTGGGTTCGATGTGGCTGACTTGGGCAACCCCTACCACGTGCTCCTAGGGCGGCCTACCATGGCCAAGTTCATGATGGTTCCATACTATGCATACCTGAAGACAAAGATGCTAGGTCCCAAGGGCATCATCACCATCATCGGCAACTACAAGAAGTCGGCCGAGTGTGCGGCCACCAGCTCTCGGTTGGCCGAGTCCCTCGTCATCGCCCAAGTTAAGCGCCTCATTGACCGGGTGGTGGCCATGGCCGGCGAGCAATCGGCCGTGCTGACTGACCCCGAGGAGGCAGGTGGAGGGGCTTCCTTCAAGCCGGCTAAAGAAACCAAAAAAATCGTCTTGGATCCGGCCCACCCAAAACTATTCGCTATCGTAGGTTCCAACCTTGAAAACAAATAGGAAAGCGAGCTCGTCGATTTCCTCCATTAGAAACAGGACATCTTTGCATGGTCCCCCAAGGACATGGCAGGTGTTCCAAGGGATTTCGTTGAGCAAAAGCTAAATGTGAGGTCGGATGCCAAGCCGGTCAAGCAACCCCGATGCCGCCTGTCAGAAGAGAAGAGAAGAATTATTGGTGAAGAAGGCATCTGGCTCCTGGCAACTGGCTTCATCATGGAAGTGTTCTACCTGGACTGGCTTGCCAACCTAGTACTCGTTTTGAATAAAAATAACAAGTGGCGCATGTGTATCGACTACACCAGCCTGAACAAGGCCTGCCCCAAGGATCCTTATGCTCTCCCTCGGATCGACCAAGTGATAGACTCCACAGCCGGATGTGAGTTGTTTGTTTCCTGGATACGAGGTGGTCTGTCCGATTGATTGGCCTTGTCGTACTTCGGCGGTATGGGCGTAATAGCCTCATCATCGAATAGGGGCAGTAGTTTGCGCTTGGGATAGATTTTTGTTTGGCGCTCATGGCCGTATCTTTCTTCAGCATCTAGCACTTTGTTCCGTCTCTCATTGAGCGTATCCTGTTCGGCTCTAAGCCGCAGCTGCTGTTCTTCAGGCTCCTTGCTGTAGCAATGAGATGTTGTTGAAAACGTTTTTGTTCAAGTGGTTCTTCTGAGATGATGAGTTATTAGTCTCCCAGGCTGACGTCCTCTTCGGAGACAAGTTGATAATTGCTGTCCTCGGCATCGCTGTGATCGACCAGCGGTTCGGAACTATGTTAGCCATCTTCCCATTCGTCCTGCTCCATCGCTGGCTGCACGGAGTCATGGGCTTGCTCCGGATCGTCATCGTCTTTAGTGACACTGTTACTCTCGTTCCCTTTATGGGATTGAGGTCGATGTTTCTGACACCCACGTTTAGGAGGTTCATCGACGGGCTTATCATGCTCTGGATTTGTGTCACCATCGTTTTCCTTCTCGTTCGGTGTATCCACCATATATACATCGTATGTGGAAGTAGCTATCCATTGCTCGGTTGCAGGTGGGTTTGCACTTAGATCGGCTTTGACGTCGTGGTCCATCCCATCGATGTCTTCCGAAGTGTAATCTAGTAGATCAGTTAAGTCTTCGATCGTGACTACCAAGTGGGTGCTGGGTGGGAAGCAAAATTGCCTGTCCTCAGCCCCCAGTTCAAACTGGGCATAGTTCGGCCGGGAATACTCTGTTAGGGTGAGTGATTTTAGTAAGTCCAACAATTCGTTTAAAAGCGAGTGCTGGATGTATGTTCGGGCATCTACGGGACTGAGTTCAGTGACAATCGTTTGATTGGGCCCAAGAAGGGCGTATCCTGAAAGTTCAAAACTCGTAATCGGGGACGAGTCTAGTGCTCCAGTGGTGGGGGGAGTCCTGCTCAATGCTGAGTCTGTGAGCGGCTCGCGCACCGTTAAATCAGTTGTTTCCGTGGGAGGGTTGATCTTCCCATCCTTGGATGAAGCGATATGCTCTGGATCTAGGGCCAGAGCTGTCGCAGGTGTTGTCCCCTGGACAAGGTCCGATGGCAGATCTAAGACTTCTTCATCGTGGAGGCAGGGAGCAGCCGCCATAGGTGCGAACCCGTAGAAGATCAAATCTCCACGGACGTCTGCAACGCAGCTCAAGCTTCCAAATATAATCTTGATGACCAGGAGCATAGTTGTCAACCTGGTCAAGGTGGCCTTCCGTGTTGGTGCTAAGCACAAAGACGCCGAACACGAAAAGCTGGCCGAGGGGAATGATTCCCTCAGTGGTGGTGCCGTTGTTGATGATGAAGCGAGCCATTAATCTTTCTGTCGACGACACAGTGGAACTCTCAATGAAAGCACCAATGTCGGTGTCAAAACCGGCGGACCTCGGGTAGGGGGTCCCAAACTATGCGGTTGAGGATCGATGGTAACAGGAGATTGGGGACATGATGTTTACCCAGGTTCAGGCCTTATCGATCAAGGTAATACCTCCTTCCTGTTTGATTGTTCTTGATGAATATATGGTTAAAAGAGTTGATCTACCTTGAGACCGTAATGGCTAAAACCCTAGGAGTCTAGCCTATGCAATGGTGATTGTTGTCTCTACGGACTAAACACTCCAGTTCATATATGCGCCGGAGGGACCTAGGATTGTACATGACCATCTTGCAGAGGAAGGAAAGTATTACACCCGGACTCTAAACTTGCTATTTTACACATATTGGAGTCCTATCCGGATACGGGAGATAGTCTTCAGAGAAAATCTTCATGGCCCACAAGTCTGGCCCATAACGAGCAATCCGACCACCTGAGGACCCCTTAATCCAGGACTCCCTCAGTAGCCCCTGAACCAGTCTTCGATGATGATGATTTCCGCTCGCGTACTATCTTTGGCACTTCAAGGCGGGTTCCTCCTCCCGAACATATTTGAAGTAATATTCCCTACACAAAGTTACTATGTATGGCTCTCCATGATTAGTATAACCCTTAGCCTCGAAGGCAAGGTGTCGAAAAACGGACTCTATGTCCTTACTAACAATTTTCAATGAAGCGTCACATCCAGCCCTTTAATATTTCGAACCATTTTCTTGGCTCCAGTTTTGCGTTTTGAGGCATAGCCCTATTAGCACGTATCATCATAGTAGAGATCGTGCCCGTTTAATACGGGATCCTTATCAATATGACGTGGGCATCCCAACCGCGCCTAATACATGACTATGTTCGGAACTGGCGAGGTATACGGCTGGAGTGGTTGGACGTTTAGCATGCACCGCTTATAAAAGGACACAAATCCTTCCCCTTTAATGCCAAGCTCTCCTCAAGCCCTAGCTTTCCAATCTCCTCAGCCCCATTGCCCATAGGTCCTGTGCCCACAACTCGCAACTCCTCCACCATCGCCTCCCTTCCCAGCAATGGCCGGATCTTGTTCCAAGGGCAAGTGGGAGGCTTCCACGATCAAGGAGAAGACCGTGAAGAGTCTATGGAGCGTAGGCTATATTGTTGATGATATAGCTCCCCGGGTTTCCGATAAGAACCAGGTGATTCCCGTCGAAAGGGTGGTCTTCCTCTCTCACTTTATACGGGGGCTGGGATTTCCTCTCCACCCCTTTGACCGGGGCCTCTTGTTCTTCTACGGGCTAGATTTCAATGATGTAGCCCTGAACTCTATCCTCCACATATCAGCTTTCATAGTGGTATGTGAGGCATTCCTTCACGTCCCCCATACTTCGACTTATAGCTTAAGATATTTAATCTTAAGCCAAAGGTGGTTGATATGCAACACACAAATTGCATAGAAGCCATGGTGGGCAAGCTCCCCAATGCCACTTGGCCCAAAGGGGCCTTTGTGGAAACAAACAGGTCTGTCAACAGAAATGGTGCTACATCATTGAGCCCTGGGACACCAAGTGGGCGGCAACGCCCATATTCAGATCTGGACCCCCGGAGAGGCTAACCTCGTGGACCGACAAGAGTCCAGATTGGAGGTCTTAGACGGAGGTGCAAGCCCTGCAAAATTGCATCTCTGGTATGATAATGAAGGGCACCCTCCTCACTAATATGATTCAGGTAATGCTCTTCCACCACATCCTTCCCTGCCAAAGTCGGGACTCCCATTTATAGGAGTTCTATATGGAAGAGCCTCGACCCTTGAAGCACCTCTTCTTCCCCACGCATGAAGACATCTCAAAATAGCTATTCAAGGCTCAAAGGGGGTGGCCGACAGAGACCGAGGAAAAGGGCTTCAACATCGTGTCCTCCACTTGAGAGGTAATCAGAACTTCTGTCGAATACATACCCCGTCCATATTTCAATTATAACAGGAGTTCGAGTTTTTACGTTCTATCCAAGCCTGGACAAAAAAGGTCGAGCAGATCAAGTGTCCAGCTCCTCTGCCCGAAGACCCAGAGACACCCCAACTAACGGCAATGTTGGTTCCGGCGCCGTGCAAGGCGCCCAAGAAGAACACCAAGAAGAAGGGAAAGGAGGTCAAGAGCAACCTGTGCCCTAAGGGTCCCATGGACATAGTGTCTGGTGAGATCGACTCCTACCCCTCCTACGATGAAGAAGAGGACGAGGAGGAGGAAGAAGAAGAAGACTCCCCTGCCAAGGCAAAGGGGAGGAAGAGAGAGGCCCCGTTGACGTGGGCAAGGCTGCGCCCATGAAGAAGCAGCACATTCCGGACAATTCGGACTCAACATCCAAACACTGTTTCCAAGTTTAGCCTAGGATGAAGCCCCTGGCTGAATCATAAGTGCTTAGACGATAGCTTCTTATGTTTGGCTTAAATAGTTTTCATTATTTAAACAATGTCATTCTATCTTTATATAGTCCTCCACACGTACTCCTCGAGGCTTCACTTTCATCGGGGAATTCTCTCGCGCCGGAGATGGCGGAGAGCAATATGCCTCCGTGGGGCTCGTCGCCCGTCTTAGGGGACGCCAAGGTGTCCTCTCTACAAGCCCCTCCTATTCGAGCAGGTGGGAGCGGGGCGGACAAGAGGGCGCCCGAGGAAAATCCCTCGACCGCAGCCAGCCAAGGGGGAGCAATCCCTATGGCGACCGACGGCGTGGGGCCCAAGCAATCCGGAGCCCAATGTGGCTCCAGAATTGAGAAGTCAGCACCCAGTGATGGGGGAAGTAGCAACTGCTCCAACGATGCCCGCCATCAATCCGGAGGCGCCGAACACTCTAGAGGAAGCACTGCGAAGTGCTTCCATCGTGGTGGAACACCGCACTCTGATGATGCGGTCATGGAGAAGATTCAGTGCGTCATAGGTGGACTAAATAAAGGCTTCAACAGCCTACTGGAAGGCTTCGAGGTATGCGACATAATGTTCTAGAGAGAACTCTTTCATTTTATACATATATACATAAACAGTAGTACCTCATGCATTGTTTGATTCTGGACGGAATCGGATGAAGGATCCATGTAATAGCATGTAACAGAGCTGAACTATGTACTATGTTTTTGAATAGGCTTCGTTAGTAGCGGCATCTGTCCAGGCCGCAAAGGTTTTCGAGCTTAGTCGGAAGCTTAAACTAGTTGACGAGCAGCTCGACCTCGTCAACATGTGTTTTTATGAAACGCAAGGTATGCGGATTTTTGAAAATCACTTTATGTTTGATCTCTGCGAGTATGAGCTCATTGTATGATACAATTTGTGTAACAGTTGACATTGTTGAGGTTGCGGCCCTTAAGGGCGAGCTTGCAAAGGCTAAGGAGGAGGCCAAGTTGAGCAAAGCAGCCGTTGACAAAGCGGCTGCCAACCCGAGGGCCGAACAGGCCGTGTGTCAACAACACGAGTCACGGGTGACCGAAGTTGAGGAAGAACTGCGAGATGCCATTCGCAAGTGCGAGGCATTGGAGCTGAAGACTTCTCAGCAAGCATCCGCACTCAATACGGCAATGAATGATGCCAGGGTGCCATGGAGTGAGTCACGCAGTGCCCACGAGGAGATCAAACAAGCGTGGCAGATAGCAGCTAGTAAGGCTTTTCTCTTGTAGATTATCTTTGTAGGTCGGAGGTATCTTGCGCTGACGTGATTATGGAGTTCTCCGGGCGTGTTTGCGGATCTCCCGAGGAGCATCGCTGACGCCGCCCAATACTTCTGAACCCAGGAGGGGAACATCACGGAGAAGCCGTTCTGGTCGCAGTTTCTCGCGCAAGAACGTCCAGTGCCCCTCAACGACGAGATGAAGCAGCTTGTCGAGCTGCATAATATGGCGGGTACGGCCATGAAGGACTTGATAGTCCGGCTATCGCTCGTAGATCCAATCCAATATAGCTACTTCGGGTTGGTGAAGCTCATCGACGCGAGTCCGCGGGTCGACGCTACTAAGCGTTCGGCCTGCATAGAAGGTGCGTGAATGGCCTTCGCCCGTGTCAAGGTGCACCAGGAGAAGATGAAGGCCAGTGAGATAGTGACTGCTGGCCCGCCAGAGGGCAAGGATCACCGGAAGCCGGAAAGGTATTTTTGTGATGTCCTAGAAGGAGTCGGCCTTGTAGAGGGCCAGTGCTCAAAGGATGTAATCTTTGAGTGATTGTATTCGGAATGTAATGACTAAGCTTATGAACTGATGTATATAATTTTGCACTATTGTATTGTAATCGACTTTTCCTCCTATGCGGTTGTTTATTTAAACTTGAAAGTTTCCAGTCGTCGGCTTCAGCCCCCATGTAGATTCTATAGGGGTGTTCGCTAATGCGCGTGAACACTCTTTATCAAACGTCTTGGTCCATGAAGGAGGTATCCGCGGAGTGAACTAGGCAATTAGACAATTTGGCTTTAATGCTTTCACTTAGCCATATGAGCTTGACTTGTGGGGCTAAGTACTAGCCCCTGGTGCGTGTGCGGCTTTCCAAACTCTGGTGCCTACTGTACGCGGCTTGGCAAAGACCAGCCCCTCGTATAACATGGAGTCGATCACTATCGATCATAGTATAACACTAGGTCACCAAATCGCTTGACCGGCTCTCGCTTCATCATGATTGTCAGTTTTCGGCTTTCTTTATTGAGGTACTTGACCAGACAAACCAGAAGTAAAATCGCAGTAGTTCTCCCTCTACTACCTTAGCCGAACAATGCAGAACGTAAGGTGGTAAGCACAAGAGCCGGTTAACCCAACTATAGAGCCAAGACATGATTTGAAGTCGATGCACATAATGCAATATCCGGGACGCCGAACAGTTCCCAATAGGTGTTTGGACCTGGAGGTGTAACAGGTCGAATACAACCCCTGGTAACTACTGCAGGTTGCTTCTAACGCGATACTACGATCAGAGAAACTTCGACGAAACTGTGTGCTATGCCATCATCGCAAACGGGGATGTAAATAAATCGTCAAAAAGAGGCAAAACGTTTGCGATGGTAGAGACATCAAACACGGTTCAGATTTTAGTTGCGTGTGCGATATAGGGCATACAGTTCAGTTCAATGAACTGTTTGCGATGAGGAGGAACAAAAGAAACAGGCAGCCAGATGAATGTGTGTGCGATATACAGCATACAGTTCACTCGGATGAAATGTTTTTGATGATGAGGAACAATAGAAATGGGCAGCTAGATAAAGGTGTGTCTGATTTAGGGCCTATGCTTCAGAAGGATTAACTGTTTGCGATTAGGCAACAGAACTGAAACGGGCACACACATTCAAATTAAAAGAAGCGTGCGCGATGGTAATAACGAGAGCGCACGGTTGTTGGAACAAGACGTGTGCTGATGTTGCCTATTGCGGTGCACCCTATGGTGCAAACGCCACGTATGCGGTCGAGAAGGCGTACGTGCCCTCGTTATGCTCTCAGGGAATAGTGCCGCACTTATAACCTCCAGTAAATTTTGAGCATGTGTCTTGTCCCATTCAAAATTGCAAACCCGTTCTCACCGATCTAAACCTAAACGGTTTCCCACTTAGGAGCATATTAGTGCTCGGTTATAAATACTACTCTTACTCCAAGATGACTGCACATTTCTACTCAACTCCTCATCCACAAAAACAAACAAGTCATGCATCATCGTTCCCTTTTGTGTTGGCCATGGCCAGCGTGCGTTCTGGGTTGAGAGATTGCCACCAGGGAGATGCGAGCATGGAAGCGGAAGCACGCGAGATGTATCGCCTCGCCACGAATGCAACTGACATGTCCCGCCGCACGGCCGTAGCAGCACAGAAGTCCCGCTGTGCCGCCGAAGCAGCACGGAGGTCCCGCCGCACCGTCGATGCAGTAGACTAGTCCGGCCGTGCAGCGGAAGCAGAAGAGATGTCCCGCTGTGTCGCAAATGGAGCAGAGATGTCCTCTCACGTCGCGGCGGCCTGGGTAAATGTCTCGCGGGCAGGCGAGGACTCTTACAGGCGCATGCATGCGATCGTCCATAGCCAGATGGATCAGATCTCTGGCTGGGCAAGGTTGCAGGACAAAATGAAAGCCTCTTTTGAACAGGCTACTAGCGTCATCTGGCAACTAAATGAGAGCAATGTGAAGCTTCGGGCCGAGCGCGACCTGCTGAGGGCGAAGATCGTCGAATGTGTGGAGCAGCCGGAGGAGACCACTGCCTTGTTGAAGAGGACCGGCTTCTTCGTCGAGAAACTTATGAACGAGAATGTCATGCTGCACATTCAGCGTAGAAGGCTGGTGGAGGATTCCGTGGATGCTCTCCAGCAGCATCTTGAGGACAAGAATGAGCTCATCGCCGCTCGCTGTAGAGACTAGTTCCCACAGCCTGCAGCAGCGCATAGTAGGGATCAGCGAGCCAGATCATTGTCTTCCTCTTCTTTTGCCCTTGTGTATTTCGGGCATTGTTGGATGTTGCTTTTTTTAATTATGTTCCTAAATATGTAAGACAATTATTATCCACTGTCATCGTCCTTTTATTCATTATGCTTGCTATAAGTCGCAGTCGATGCTACATAGGTCCATCGGATCTTACATCAAGATCCGTGGAAAACTTTCTTTTTATATTTTCATTTTTCTCTCAGTCCAGTGAGACTTATAGCCATGTCGTAGAACAGGGGCTCGGGTGCCATTAATGGAGACGTTGGGAGGGAGGTGCGCCGCGGTAGCGGTCAAAGGGATCCCCTCCCGATGAGCACGTGCAGGGGTCTGATCACACGCCTCCCGTACTCAAATAGCTACCCCGCACGGCACCTCCCAGCCATTAAAGAAAGGGTACGCGTGGCGGCACGTAATTGGTAAGTAGAACGCCCATGGTTTCAATAATACTTGTGTTTTCGATTTCTAACGTGACAGCACTTGTTCCAAAATGACTTTGCTCATTGTTAATGTGTGCGCCTTCGCAAATCGAACAGAAAAATTCCCACAACATGTTGGTGCCATGTCATGACACCATGCTAAGCTTCGTGATTTTCAGGCATGTTTTGGATTTACAGGAATTAAAAAACCAAGTTTCTCAATCTTTCCGACCGAGCCACGACGCCCAGATGTTTAAATTTCATTCCCATTTCTTGCATAGGACCTAAGCATGCACATAAGGACACATATTTGTTTTTTCAACCAATTTATATGCAATAGAGCATGTGCATGTATTTCAAATTTGAATTATGGACATAAATGCATTAAAAACTCAGTTAATGCATAAAAATGTCCAAATGAACTGCGAAAAATCACAAAAAATGGCACAACACTCCTGTTGTTCTATGTTGACAAAAGAAAAAATATTGAAAGTAATAAGAGGTAATGGATATTTCTTCATCCCTAATGGCGGGACGTTCCCTACCGAAACTATCATGCTTGTTGTGAGAAGCTCTGGTTTGAGAGAAGCATATACCCGAACCTGCCCCAAATGGGACAAATTTTTTGGATTTACTAGAAATTAAAAGCCATGTGTCGGTGTCAAAACCGGTGGATCTCGGGTAGGGGGTCCCAAACTATGCGCCTGAGGATCGATGGTAACAGGAGGCTGGGGACACGATGTTTACCAAGGTTCAGGCCCTCTTGTCGGTGGGAACGACACCTATGGGATCACAAGAATCCCTACTACAGTTAGCGGGGCACGGGGTTGAGAAAAGAGCGGATCAAACAGATAGCACACGGTTTGTTTATCCAGGTTCGGGCCGCGAGGATGCGTCAAACCCTACTCCTGCTTTGGTGGACTGTATATCTGTGTTCTTTAGCTAGCTATGGGGCGTAAGGAGCTCGAAAAAGCTGAATCCTCCTCCTGGTCTCCTCGGGGCTCCTTTTATAGAAAAAACGGTTGCCACAGTGGCACACAGGAGGTGGAAAGGGTACAGTGATGCGAGTTTATCCCTCGCATTACATGACAAGGCACATTTAATGCGTCTTGCTTAGGTGTCATTGCTTTATCGGGGACGAGGGAGAGATCTGTCTTGTCTGTCGCCGCTCCTTCTTATGTCGACACGCGCCCTGGCCAGCGATGCCTGAGATGCCATGTAGGTAGGCAGGCAGCTGAGGTGGCGCAATGGTGGGTCTTCACGAAGATCTGCATGCCGCCACGCAGGTGCCTACCCAGCTGGTTGGGTCGGCAGCTGCATAAGGCGGTGGAAGTTTAGTCCGCATGGGCCTGATGGTGGCCCTGCGGATGTCCTTGGCAAGGGCCTTGCCGGGGCCCTGGCAAGGGTCTTGCCGTGGCGCTTGCTGTCATCCCCGGCAAGGCGCTTTCCGCAGGTCTTGTGATCTTCCTCGGCTAGGATCCTGCCAGGGGTCGTCGTCTTCTTAGTGCGTATCTAATCTTGAATGTCTTCACAAAGATCTGCATGCCACTACAGGGATGTCTCTCGAATCCTTGCCCCATGGGGGCAGTGGACTCAAGGGTGATTTGCTCCGTAGGCGTGGGGTGAGTTGCCGAGGCAAGGGTCTTGCCGGGGCTGCTAAAGCCGGCCCCGGCAAGGATCTTGCCGAGGGATCCTGTCTTGTCCCTTGGCTCTTCGTGGTCTTGTTCTTTGGTGTCGCTCTAGTTCCATCGAGCTTCGGTCTCACCCTGGCTCACCTCCCTTGCCTTGCTTGGTGTGGTGGTGCCCGCAGCTCAGACTGCCCGTGCAAAGTTATAGGGGTACAAAAATTGTACCCCTCTTTTTTGTACATCGACAGGAGCCCCTTGGCCTGGGCCACACATAAAAGCAACGCGTTGTTGGGCCAGGCCCAGAAAACGGTGCGCGGGCAGGCGGGGCGGTTTTTACCGCGGTAAGATTTTTCGCTGTCACATCCCTAGCTTTACTTTGCCCTAGGATAGTTTTTGCCTGTGCATCATGTTTAAATTTCTCAGAAACTGGAAATGGGGATGTTCAAACCCTAGCACTAAGTGAATTCAACTAGGGTCAAGAATAAAATCATTTCCAATGACCCAAAATTCCTTCATCAATGTTTGATAATTTTGGCAAGGCTTTGAGACCAAACCAAAAATAGTGAGCATTTTCGTGGAATATTTTGGGCACTGAATTAAATCATATCTTATTTGCATTTGGGCATTTAAATTTTATATATTATTTTAAATGCTCAAATAATCATAAACTAAAATGTTTACTGTTGGAGTTATCCTAAACAGTAGCCATGCTTGGTTTCATGATTTTTGGTAATGCTCTGGCATTTTTACTAAAGCCAAAACAAATATCAAAAAAATAGAAAATAGTAATTAAAATAGAAACAGAGAGAGAGAGGAAACTAACCTGGGCTTACCTCACCTAGCCTTCTCCTGTAGCAGCCCAGCCCAGCCCACCAAAGCCGACCCAGTCCAGCACCGCACCTTCTCCTACCTCCTGCCAGTAGGAGCAGGTGCGTGTCGCGCGTGCGCTCGCCCTCGGCCACCTCCTGCTTCGCGCTGGAGGCTCTTCCCCCTCCCTGTCCATGCGCCTGGAGACGCCCTCGAACCCCCTCGTCCTCTGCCCTCTCTCTCTGGTCATTCTCCCTCCTTCCCCTCGCGTTCCCGCAGCCACCCGAGGGTCAGCCGTCGCCGTCGTAGTGCTTCCTCGTGGCCACCGTCGTCGTGTAGCTGCCCAAGCATGTCCAGGCGCTCCGCTGGGCTCCGTTTCATCTCCAAGATGAGGTACACGATCCCGGACGCCCTCTGATGTCGCCTTCGAGCTCGTCACCGCCGCATCTGCTCGCCAGACTTCGTCATTGATTTGCAGCCTCGGGTGCCTCCCCGAGCTCGCCGCCTGCTTCTTCCGAACCGTTGTGAGCCCCCGCGTCGAAACCCTCTTCTCCCTCTCTCGTTTGCAGCCGCTAGCCCCGATCACAACCATGGCCGTGAGCTCGCTGCCG